>CM076584.1:1128367147-1128833814 GCA_034641835.2 Pinus albicaulis | reverse complement strand
AGGTTGCGTGTATATTTCCAAACAAGTCCACACCGCTACTGTCATCTTTTGAATTTCCCATCAAAATTTAATTCGTCATCCTTCTTTTGCTTCTGCCACAGTTGGAGCTAATTTCGAACACTCCCTCTTAATTACAACTTTTGTTCTCTTGCATACCTAGGAATTTCCTGAGATAGTGAAAACTCTTCTGTCCCAATGGTTTTGTCAATATATCAACAAACTTCTCTTCTGTTCTACAATGTTGTAAAACAATTTTTCCATTGCTCACTAATTCTCTGATGTAATGATACTTTGCATCAATGTGTTTCATTATTTTATGAATCATTGAATTCTTGGATAATTCTATAGCTGAGCTATTATCACAATAAACTATTGTGCCTTTTACCTATTCATGACACAGACTTCTCAATATTCTCCTCCTTCATACTTCTTGACATGCTGATGTTGTAGCTGCCACATACTCTACCTATGTTGTTGATAAAACCACAATTGGTTGTTTCTTAGAAGCCCATGAAATGGCTCCTAATCCCATATGAAAAATATATGTAATGGTATTTTTCCTATCATCTACACTTCTAGGCCAATCACTGTAAGTATATCCATTCAATTCAAAAAAATTTGAAGTGGTGTATAAAATTCCATACCTCTTTGTTCCTTTCACATACCTCAGAATTCTATTTGATGTCTGCCAATGTGCCTCCTTGGGCCTTTCCACAAATCTAGAAATTAAACTTACAACATGCATAATATCAGGCCTAGTTGCAGTCAAATACATGAGGTTGCCAACTATGCTCTTATACAAACTTGGATCAAAATCCTTCTTGTCGTTTTATTTGCTTAACTTCAATCCCATCATTGTAGAAGTAGTTGCTACCTTACTACATGTTAAATATTTCGAAAACTTCTTTAACATAATTTGCTTGAGAAATAAAAATCTTATTTTCATTCTGTTCTACTTCTATTCCTAATAAGTATCTCAGTGATCCCATATCAGTCATCTCAAATTATTATTTCATGACTGTCTTAAAATTTTCAATGAGGTAAGCATCATTACCTGTGAATATAATGTCATTAACATACAAAAAATCAATGAGCATCTTACCATATTTATCCTTGATGTATAATGGCGGTTCTCCTTCACATTTCTCAAACCCATTTTCCAGTAGATAGGCATCTATTTGTAATGTCCCTGAATTGCTACTTTTTAAAATAGGCAGTTAAGAACTATAAGGGTCAAAGTGGACCCCAAAGAATATATTGATGATGGATATATTTTATTAAATTAAATTAATAAAATAAAATGGAAATTAATGTGCACTGACTAGATTTAGATTGAGATATAGAAACCCAATCCATGAGGATGGATAAGGTTGTAAGACTTTCCTAGACTTCCAGAAATCATTGGAAGGAATAAAGTAAGATACTAAAATTAGATTTCTAAATGAATATCTAAATACCCCAATAAACAGGAAATTATTGGGAAAATATGAAACAAAGATGAAAGAAGAAAAGTTAGCTTTAAAAGTACGTTTGTGGAAGAAGCAAATGGAAAACCTAGGCAAACAGGAACACAACATCCTGAATTAACTTGATGCAGTTAAGGAAAATGGGATAAGGAAAGAAAGCTTATATAAGCAGATTATAGACAGACAAGAGGTTGTCTATCAATGGAGGGAAAGATCTCTGCTCGGGGGTGAGTTGTGAAGAGAAAGCTCTAAGGTTGGGAGGCAACTAGTGAGACCTAAGAAGTATGCACATTGAAATCTGAATAGTATTTGATTTAAATTTTTTATGCTAGGACTAGGCTAACATGAAAGTTTTGAATTGAAATTTGGGTTTAGGAATTAGAAAAGTTATGAATTACAAATGACCTTTCGCTGGTCTATAAATTTAACAAATTACTATAGAATAAATAGTAAAATCTGTATGGTTGCACAAACAGATTCTATAGAGGACCACCTCTCAGAATGTCTAACACTCAGTGTCGGGTCTAGATCTGAGGTTAGGTACCTCACAGAAAGCTAACAGTTCATAATTTAGTGAGATTAGTATTGAATTATTTAATCGAACAACTCATCGAGGATTATGCTCTACAATAGAAATTAATATACAGAGATGGAATGAGTAAATAGTTTATTTCTGAAAAGATCTATTGTACTATATAGTTAACCATTTTTTTATGAATAAAAATAAGAGTCGAAGTTAGAAAATACATGCATACACCTGATTTGTAATGCTAGGTTAACAATAGAAGATAAAAGACTATGTAAGTCGCCTTTCTACTTGGATATTTAATTATCCTAGCAATACATTATATTATATCAAGGGAAAATTATTTTCTAAATTTTGTTTTGTAAAGAGACAAAAGAAGATTCAAAGGATACATATCATGAACATTTAGGAGAATGTAGAAATGATATTCTATAATAATAAAACTGCAAATCTATATTTATAAAACCGCTAAAGAATTACATGGTTAACCATGAGTAAGAATGTAGAATATGTAACACCTCCAGTTAATTTTTTTTTCCACATCTCAGATACTCATTTATCATCTCTTACCAACTTCACGAGTTCTATCCCACTATCTCTTACTGGTATCATGGAATGTTCCTCCTGCTATCCATTTCAACCATGTATATAATTTCCATAACCCTTTGTATTAAGATAGGGTAGTTCTCCCTAACCATAATATAAGCTGAGATTCTATGGTCATTCCTACCTCTCGGTAACCTCCCATACCACATATATCTCGTAACCCATATATAAGCACATATCCTTTGGCCATATTCTTGAATATATATGTATACCACCTATATATGACATATACATATAATACCTATAGAATTCATATATATCTATTTAAACCCTTTAATGATATGTGTTGAATGTACACATATATATGTATATATTTTAACAATTGAATAATATGTATGATTACTTTTCCTTATTCATTAAGGTCGAACGGCGTAACCATGGGTGAATTTATGGTGGCGGAAATCTACCTTGTATAGCAACACGGTTTTGAGTTTCACTCATGGCATATATATTTCAAAGTTCAGATTTGTGATTTGATACGCCACGCAAAGCCTATGGGTGAATCTGTCCCATCCATACTCGGGTGTATACAAGTCTATTTGTGATCGTTCAATTGACTGTAGATAGTTGTCAGCTAAATCACAAGATCGATTTACCAGTACAGATTTTAATGCTAGGGTTTTCGTGTTATTTTTCGTCGGCTATGGGATGAAGACTTGGCTCGAGAGTAGCCGAATGGCTCAGACCTCCACTGTCCACAAGATGCCACGCGAGTACTTCCTGTCAGTGAGGCGCTGCAACCGTAATTACTCGACTCTCGGGTGAGACGCCTCCACCGATCCCTTTGCTGAATTTACATTTTGCTTGTGTACCCATCTCATGAGTACTGATGCGCTATGTGCAGAGGGTTTCAGAGTTCATAGGGATTCCTTCGAATTTCCTGGTTGACAGATGGACGATGATGGCGTTGAGTGTTCTTAGAATTCTTCCAGAGTGGTGTACATAAGATCGGTTCACTCCGAACCCTGCTAAGTTCTGGCGCTTAAGGATAGGGTTTCTTTTGTTTCTGTGTTGAATTTCGCAGCCACTACTAGCCAGGTAAATCAACCCTGCAGTTATGGTAACCAAGGATAAGTAATCCTTTTTTTTTTCTATTTGCATCTTTGCTAATTTCTGTGGTTGTATTTTGTGGTTCAGTTAATTAAAGGCCAATTTGAACCAGAGAATTAAATAGCTTGACTATGTAGAGGTTTAACACACTAACTTAGTGTATGGCAGACGCGTTATGCCAGACTTTTGTTTGTCCAACTACCTCGGACAGCCATCAATATAGGAAGAATGCAGAAGGTAAGCGTATTTTAGTTTTTGAAAGGTTCCCTCTATTCCTTTCGGTTATCCTATTTTATTTTTGGTACACTATGGTTCGCACCTCTATACATTTCTTCTGATCTCTTTTGTTTTTGATTTCCAAAACTATGATGTTGGAAGCTCGGTGATCCCACTAGGTTGACGGAACCCACTCAGTTCCCGACTCCTGGGTGCAGATTTGCTCGTGTTCGAAGGCGGCAAGGTAAGGGTTCTAGCTCCTTGGCTCGCATCGTTCTTGACTGGGTACGTTTGTCTTTTGGTAATTGTCCCATTTCTTCATACAGGGAACAAAAGAGATTCTGCAGTTGGGTTTAGCGATTGTATCAAAACTCATTATGCTGAGACTTTTCGGCATGAGTGAGCCAACTCCACTCAGCCGTGAAGGTCTCCTGAGCTTTTCAGATGTCTCGTCACATTTCTACCGTGACGTTCACATTTTGTTTTTGCGTTAACCCCTGTGGGTAGCTGGCATATACATTGGTCCTGTATTTACATTGTGGTTTGTATCGCGTGATAATGGTGATAACTTCGACAGCCATTTTACTATCCTTCCAAATCTAGTGGGTCTTTCCTTTTTGTTTTGCGAAGGGTTTTTAAGACACGCTTTTCTACTATCTGTATTGACTATGATAACTGTCCAGTGTAACTCTGCATATTCTTCTTGTTTACGATTTTGTTCATATATCTGTTGAAGTATTCTTAACTCTGCGTTTAAATGTTGGACTCATTTTTTTTTTGTGAAGTTAAATGTTCATTCCGTCATATACGATTAGAGTGAAATAGCTCCTTTATTTCTCTGGCTCGAGTTTTCGATACATGGTGTACTATTTAAATCATCTAAGTTGGATAATGCTAATTTTCGGATTAGTAGTAAAATACGATGTCAGTTTCGTTTTTCTTGTTTATTATTTTAACCACTGTAATTTCTAACTCGCAGCTTATGCATTTACCTATCCAATTTTTCGTTGGCTATTTCAACCCTTTCTGGAAGTCGACATGACCTTTCTCATGCTAAGGGAATTTCTCTGTTGGGCCTTCTAGCTCGCCTCAACGCGAGACGTCACTGACAATGAAATTTCATGTGTGACAATTTACTTGTTTCGTTTTTTATATCTGTGCGTCTATATGAGAACCGGAATTTATTTGCAGGGATGGGCAGAGTATCCTAATTTCTTCAAGTGTTTTCTCCAAATCTTCTTACGATTAAAACCCAACTGTTATAACTGGCTGGTATAGTGCTATGCGCGTTTATCTACCAGTAGATATTTGTTTTTTTTTTTTTTACTGCTAAGTAGTAGCATAAGCAGAATACTGATATTGAAAATATAAATCGTAAATGAAAGAACGTTGATGTCTTATGTTGTATGAGCATCCTGTGCAGAAGACCATTTTACTAATTGGTTTGACATAGGCACAACGCCGATTAGATTAAATAAAAACTACGAGTTCATATTTATTACAGTGGCTATATGGTTCATATATATGTTTCGTCCGGCCAACTACTCATTGACAATCGTTGTTACAATTAATTATTGTTTTTGCTCACGGCTCTAACATCCTTTTTTTCTTGTTTTTGATACATATGTGTATACAATGTTATTATTTTAGCGCACGGCTTTTGTGTTCTATTTTGGATTTTTACATGATGCATATGTAGATGTATTCGATAGCACTTGGGTAGAGCTCCTTTATGATCGATTTAGTCTATTGGCTATGGAACTTAATTCAAGGATTACAGGTAGATTTAGGAATGTAATATATACACTTCTAAATGCTATAACTACTATAAATGCTGTAGATGATATAACACTTCGACAGAGTAAAATTTCTTCTCACGTTAGAAAATATCGAAATACATATTCTAATGTCCTTACTTCTCTTGTATTGTACCCTGTAAATTTCAGACCTGCTACCATAGTTTTCTAACATATGGTCATATAATTTCACCTTTGTATATCTAGACATAAAACCGTCTAATATTTAAATATCTATGGAGACTAAGTACCTTCAGATTTAGACCCTCTTGGGTTTAGAGGTTCTGTGGGTTTCTACTCTATGGATTACTGGTCTACAACTAAACAGAATTGGGAAGGTGAATGCCTTAAGCTGGATTCTGTTAAATGCAGTACAAAAATCAATTATATCATTTCCTCAATTTTTGTTTTTATATGTAGCCAATTCATACCATAGCAATTCGAAATACACAAGAATTTCAGAAGCATACTACTATTGCAAATGGCCAACCTCCCAACCTTAGAGTCCTCTTTGTCTCCCAAAACTCACCCCCGAGCTGAGATCACCTCCATCACAGATCAACCTCTGATCCGCTTAGGAGCAGCTTATTTAAGGTCATAGTTCCCTAAAGCATGTTTCTAATTCTGCATCCAGAATAGCAGGATGCTTTCTTTCCTGTTTAGCCTAGGCTTCCCATTTTCAGATTTTTTAAAGCTGTTTTATGCTTTTCCTCAGCTTTTCCAGCTTTTCTCACCTCTTCCCAACTACTTTCCTCTTCATTGGGGAAATTTAGATTTCACCTCAAAATCTAAATTAATTTCTTTCAAGGATTTTTGAAAGATTGTGGGGATTTGTTGCCTTATCCATCCTCATGGATTTGGCAAGTGATCTCAATTTCTCATCTTGGTAAAAATGCACAATCCTTTTATTTATTTCATCAATTTAAATATTAAATTACATTCACACCATACTTATCCTTTGGGGTCCACTCCCCTTAGGATTAAAGTTCAAATGTCTAACTTTCCAAATTCAACACATAAATTGGGGGTGTTACATATTCCCCCTCTGAAAATAAACATTGTCCTTGGTGTTGTTATTCAACTACCACAGTTCACTTAAACAAAAATGGATATTTTTCCATCATTTCAGCTTCCCTTTCCCAGGTAGCTTCTTCAGCAGTAAAGTGCTTCCACTGCACTTTTACTCTAGCCACTGTTCTGTTTCTCAATTCAATTTCTTCCCGCTCCAATATTTGAAGCGGTTCTTGCAGAAACTCCCCTTCTAGTTCCACCTGTACAACATTCCAATCAACTATGTGAGAAGCATCATGCACATATCTTTTTAATAACGAAAGATGAAACACATTATGAACTCTAACATGGGGGGGTAAGGCCATTTTGTAAGCCACTGGTCCCACCCTTTCCAACACTTCAAAAGGCCCACAATATCTAGGAGCAAGTTTTGCACAACTTCCAGCATAAAGTGTGCTCTTTTTGGGTTTGATGCCCAAATACACATGATCCCCCACTTTTAATTCTCGGTGCACTCTTTTATTATCAGCATAGCTTTTCTGGCGATCTTGTGCTGTCTTGATATTCCCCTGTATCTGTTTAACAATTCTTTCCATCTCCTGTAAGGCATCAGGTCCCAGCATTAATTTATCCTCAGGTTGGCTCGAACTCAAAGGAGTACGACACTTCCTACCATACAGTGCTTCAAATGGGCTCATCTTGATAGAAGATTGGTAGCTGTTATTATAGGAAAATTCAGCTAAATGCAAATACTCTTCCCATTTTGATGGTCTATCCATCACATACATTCTCAGCATATCTTCCAATACTTGATTAATCCTCTCTGTTTGCCCATCGGTTTGAGGGTGATAGGCAGTACTAAAATTCAGCTTAGTACCCATCCCTCCAAACAATCCTTTCCAAAATGCTGCTGTAAACTTAGCATCTCGGTCTGAAACAATTACCTTGGGAACTCCATGAAGCCTTACTATCTCCTTCAGGAAAACATTTGCTACTTGAGTTGTCCCAAAGGTAGACTTCACTGGTATAAAGTGGGCAGCTTTGGTGAGAGTGTCTACTACTACCATTACAGAATCATGTTGATATTTAGTTTTGGGTAACCCTGTTATAAAATCCATGGAGACCGTGTCCCATTTCCATTCTGCAATTGGCAAAGGGTTTAAAAGACCTGCTGGATGTTGATGCTCAACTTTGACTAGTTGACATTCCATACACCTACTTAGATATTCTGCCACGTCTCTCTTCATTCCTGGCCAGAACAACTTCTTCTTCAAGGCTGTTAACATCTTTTGGTATCCTGGATGTCCTGCATAAGGCTGTTTGTGATATTCATCCAAAATTTCTCTTTTTAATGACTCTACATTTGGAATATACAACCTGTTTTTGTAATATAGTAGCCCTTTTTTATTCTGAGTGAAATCAGTTCTATCCCTTTTCTGTAGTTTCACCAAGAGTGTTTCATAGTTGGGATCCTGATTTGCTGCTTTTCTCACCAATTCCTCTATCTCCATCTGGGCACTACTCCCAATGCTGTTTAAATTTTGACAAGCATTTCTACTTAAAGCATCAGCAACTTTATTTTCTTTTCCCTTGATATGTTTTATGTCCATATCGAATTCACTTAAAAAGGACAACCATCTGGCTTGTCTTGCATTCAGGTCAGTTTGGGAAAAGAAGTATTTGAGGCTAATATGATCAGTCATCAATGTGAACTTTTTCCCAAGAAGATAGTGCCGCCACATTTTCAGAGCATGGATAACAGCTGCAAATTCTAAATCATATGCACTATAATTCTGTTCATGTATTTTCAGTTTTCTAGATTCATATGCAATAACTGAATTTTCCTGCAATAGGACTCCTCCTAGCCCTTCTCTGCAAGCATCTGTACATACAACAAACTCTTTATCAGGATCAACAATTTTTAATATAGGGGCTGAAATAAGTTTTTGTTTTAATTGTTCGAAACTGTGTTGACATTTCTCAGTCCACACAAACTTGACACCCTTTCTTTGCAATGAAGTGATGGGATGTGCTATGGCAGAAAATCTCTCCACAAATCTACGATAATAGCCTGCTATCCCCATGAATGACCTTACCGCTGAAACATCAGTTGGGACCGGCCATTCTTTAATTGCTTTTATCTTTTCAGGGTCAACTGCAAGCCCTTTTTCAGAGATAATGTGACCCAAATATTGAATCTTATCCTTGTAAAATTCACATTTACTGAACTTAGCATATAGCTGATTTTCTTTCAGAGTTTGCAACACTATCCGCAAATGTTCCTTGTGTTCCTCTTTGTTTTTGGAGTAGACTAAAATATCATCTATGAACACTAGAACAAACTTATCCAAATACTTATTTAACACACTGTTCATCAGGCACATAAAGGTGGCAGGGGCATTTGTCAGTCCAAAAGGTAGGACTACAAATTCGTAGCGTCCATACCTGGTTCGAAAAGCTGTCTTTCTAATGTCTTCTTCTTTGATTCTAAGCTGGTGATACCGAGTCCTTAAGTCAATCTTTGAAAAGACTGAAGCTCCTCTCACTTGATAAAAAAGATCATCAATTCTAGGAAGTGGATATCTATTCTTAATGGTCAACTTGTTCAGTTGCCGATAGTCAATGCACATCCTAAAAGTCCCATCTTTCTTTTTCACAAATAAGACAGGTGCTCCCCACGGAGACACACTTGGTCTAATGTAACCTTTATCCAGTAATTCTTGCAGCTGCATCTTCAGCTCCATAAATTGAGGCGGACTCATTCGATAGGGGGCTCGAGAAATGGGTGTGGCTCCCGGCACCAAATCTATGGAAAAATCAATTTCTCTTTTGGGGGGAAGATGCGGAATCTCATCTGGGAAAACTTCTTTAAATTCTCTTACCACAGGTAATTCACTTAGCAGATTTTCTTTAGTTCTTTGTTCTACCTCTTCCACATGTACTGCATAAACTTGGTATCCTTTTCTAGCTGTTCTTTTTAATTGCAAGGCTGATATTTGTCTTACTGAAATGGATTTTGGTTTCCCTCTTAGTGTAAAATGTTTCCCTTCTTCATCCACACAATGCAGGGTTTTATCCCAGCAGTTCATCAGAGCTTTTTTCTTTTCCAGCCAATCCATTCCTATCAGCAAGTCATAGGATCCTAATGGTAATATGTTCAAATTTAATTCTGTTGGAAAGCCATTCAATTGTATTGCTGCTTTAGGCAACTTATGTGTGACTTTTCTCTTAGTTCCAGTGGCCAGCTGTACCAACCATGACTGCTGAAATTTTTCAGGTTTAATTTTACATTTTTCTACTATTCCAGGACTAATGTAACTCAAAGAAGCACCTGGATCAATCAAAACAGTAACAGGTAGGTCAGAAATCTTACCCTCCATTTCCACCATGGTTGCTTGATGTTCTGCTTGCCGATTTTCCAATGTTGCACTGATAGTTGGTATATTTCTGGCTATGTCATTTACTGTTGTTGCTTCTCGCTCTTTGCTGATCATATGAATATTTCTATGGGGGCAGTCTCTCATCATATGGGGTTCTCCACAGCCCCAACATTTCAAAGGTTCCTTCATTCTGACTGTCCCTTCCTTTTTATTGTTCCCTTCTACTGGTTTTGAAGCCACTTGGGACTGAGCAGTTTGGCTTTCTTTTGGTTTATTGAATTTTTTCCGCTGATGATCTCTACCAAAATTTATTAGATATGCTGGTTTTGGTCTTTTACCTTTGAACTCACCCTTGTTCAGCCAGCTCTTCCCTTGTTCAGCTTTACCTTTAAACTGTTGATAGCATAATCTTGCTTTTCTAACAGCTTCATCCATTGTCTTTGGGTTGTCAAACTCAATTTTCTCCTTGTACACAGTAGGCAGGCAATTTAAAAACCTTTGTACCTTTGCCTTTTCTTCCCTAATGTAAGGGACATATCTCAGTAAATTTGTAAACTTAGTGACAAACTCATCGATAGTGAGCTGTCCTAGTCTAAGTTCATGGAATTATTTAGCTTTATCATCATAATAACGTTCGTTCAAATAACGATTTTTGAACTTAACCTAGAAATCTTCCCAAGTAACTGTCTTTTCATCAATGGCATGCACCATTTTTGTCTCTTCCCACCACAGTGTAGCTTTTCCTTGTAGCTGGTACACAGCTAATCTAGCCTTCAGATTGCTTTCATATTCATAAACTTGGAAATACTTGATCATGTTCAGCAACCAAGCTTCAGCATCTTCTTCCTTCTCCCCATCATAGGAGGGAGGTTTGATCTTTCGGAATTCCCCCTGCAATTCTCTTTTCTGTTTATGTTGATGTCTAGCAGCATCATCGTCATCAGACTCATCCATCTTTCTCTTTTCGGAACCTTCACCTTCCTGGCTGTTCTGGGAAGTTAGTTCTCTGATGAGCTTTTCCTGCTCCTTACTGGCTGATGACAACATGTCATTCTAGCTTCTTAGTTTAGCCAGTTCTCGTTGCAACTGGTGCAACATAGCCATTACCGGGGCATTGGGATCTGGAGTAGCAAATTCATCACGCATATCCACATAAATTCCTCCCTCTTCAGCCATGTTTGCACCACTGTACACACTCATAATATTGGTCAGTGAAATTGAAAGAAAAAAAATAACAACCATTTCTACAATGTTCATTTATAAGACTATCATTCAGAATTCAGTGAGCACAGTAACAACAGCCCAGTTTTTATAACTTGGGCTCTGATACCATTTGTAACACCTCCAGTTAATTTTTTTTTCTTTTTCCATATCTATATACTCATCTATCATCTCTTACCAACTTCACGAGTTCTTTCCCACTATCTCTTACTGGTAGCATTGAATGTTCCTCCTAATGTCCATTATAACCATGTATATAATTTCCATAACCCTTTGTATTAACATAGGATAGTTCTCCCTAGACATAATATAAGCAGAGACTCTATGGACATTCCTACCTTTCAGTAACCTCCCACAACACATATATCTGTAACCCATATATATATCACATATCCTTTGGCAATATTCTTGAATATATATGTATACCACCTATATATAACATATATATATAATACATATAGAATTCATATATATATCTATTTAAACCCTTTAATGATATGTGTTGAATGTACACATATATATGTATATATGTTAACAATTGAATAATATGTATGATTACTTTTCCTTATTCATTAAGGTCGAACGACGTAACCATGGGTGAATTTATCATGGCGGAAATCTACCTTGTATAGCAACATGGGTTCGATTTTCCCTCATGGCATATATATTTCAAAGTTTAGATTGGTGATTTGATACGCCACGCAAAGCATACGAGTGAATCTGTCCCATCCGTACTCGGGTGTATACAAGTCTATTTGTGATCGTTCGACTGACTGTCGATAGTTGTCAACTAAATCACGAGGTCGATTTACCAGTACCAATTTTAATGCTAGGGTTTTCGTGTTATTTTTCGCCGGCTATGGGATGAAGACCTGGCTCGAGAGTAGCCGAATGGCCCAGACCTCAATTGTCCACAAGATGCCACGCGAGTACTTACTGTCAGTGATGCGCTGCAACCTTAATTGCTCGACCCTCGGGTGAGACGCCTCCACCGATCCCTTTTCATTAATTTATTGCTTTGTTTGTGTGCACATCTCATGAGTACCGATGCGCGGTGCGTAGGGTTTCGTAGTTCAGATTCCTTCGACCATCGTTAAGACGATGGACGATGATGGCGTTTCAGGGTTCTTAGAACTCCTTCCGTAGTGGTTTACATAAGATCCATTCACCCGAACCCCGCTAAGTTCGGCGCTTAAGGATAGGGGTTTCTCTTTGCTTCGGTGTTGAATTTCAGCCCACTACCACCTGTAAATCAACCTCATAGCTATGGTAACCAAGGATACGTAATCCCTTTTTTTTTCGGCATCTTTGCTAATTTCGTGGTTGTATATTGCGTCAGCTTGGCAAATGTTGATTTGAACCAGAGAATTAGATAGCTTGACAATGAAGATTTTTAAATCACTAACTTAGTGTATGAACGATGCGTTATGCCAAACTTCTATCTTGCCCGACTATACCGGACTGTCATCAACATCGGGAGAATGCAGTAGGTAAGCGTATTCTGTTTCGAAATGTTCCCTCTATTAACCTATTTTAGTTTTGATAATATGGTTCTAACCTCTGTAAATTTCTTCCGATTCTTTTATTTCCAGAGCTACGATGCGGAAAGGTCGGTGATCCAACTAGACTGACGGAACCTACTCAGTTACCCGACTCCGGTGCGCAGATTTGCTCATGTTCGAAGGTGGCAAGGTAAGGGTTTCTAGCTCCTTGGCTCGCTTCGTTCTTGACTGGGTACGATTATCTATTGGCAATTGTCCCATTTCTTCATACAG
Source organism: Pinus albicaulis (assembly GCA_034641835.2). Taxonomy (NCBI): domain Eukaryota; kingdom Viridiplantae; phylum Streptophyta; class Pinopsida; order Pinales; family Pinaceae; genus Pinus; species Pinus albicaulis. Next base: position 1,128,820,767 of record CM076584.1, on the reverse strand, counting down.
GGAACAAAAGGGATTCGACAGTTGGGTTTAGCGATTGTGCTGGAACTCGTTATGCTGAGATTTTCGGCATGAGTGAGCCAACTCAACTCGGCCGTGAATGTTTCCTGAGCTTTTCAGATTTCCCGTCACGTTTCTACCGTGACGTTAAAATTTTGTTTTTCGTTAACCACTGTGGGTAGCTGGCATATACATTGGTCCTGTATTTAAATTGTGGTTAGTATCGCGTGATAATGGCGATAACTCTGTCAGCCATTTTACAATCCTTCCGGATCTATTTGTCATATTGGGGTTTTTTTTTTGTTCTGCGAAGGGGGTTTGAGACACGCTTTTCTACTATCTGCATTTCTCATGATAAATATCCGGCGTAGTGCTACCTATTCTTCTCGTTTACCATTTTGTTTATATATCTGTAGAGGTATTCCCAACTCTACGTTTAAATGTTGGGCTCGCTTTCGGTGAACTTAAATGTTTATTCAGTCATATACAGTTCGAGTGAAATAGCCCCTTTATTTCTCTGGCTCAAGTTTTCGATATATGGTGTACTCTTTAAATCATAGAAGTTGTATAATGCTAACTTCCGGTTTAGTAGGGAATACGATGTCAGTTTCATTTTTTTTTTTAATTAACCACTCTAATTACTAACTAGCTGCTTATGCATTTACCTACACAATTTTTCGTTGGCTGTTACAACCATTACTGGAATCCTGCATGACCTTTCTCATGCTAAGGGAAATTCGTTGTTGGACCTTCTAGCTCGCTTCAACGCGAGTCGTCACTGACAATGAGATGTCATGCGTGACGATTTACTTGTTTCGTTTTTTTTTATATATCTGTGTGTTTATATGAGAACCAGATTTTTTTTTTTTAGATGGGCAGAGTATCATAACTGCTTCCAGTGTTTTCTTCGAATCTTATTACGATTAAAAACCGGCTGTTATAACTGACTTGTATAGTGAGATGCGCATTTATCTACCAGTAGGTTTTGTACTTCTAAGTAGTATCATAAGCAGAATATTGATATTGAAAATATGATTCGTAAATGACAGAACGTTGATGTCTTATGTTGTATGAGCATCCTGTGCAGATGGCCATTTCAATATTTGGTTTGACATAGGCACAACGCCTATTAGATTAAATAACAACTATGATTTCGTATTAATCCCAGTGGCTATATGGTTCATATATATGTTTCTTCCGGCCAACTACTCATCTAGAATCGTTGTTACAATTAGTTATTGTTTTTGCTCACGTCTCTTATATCCTATTTTTTTGATATATATATGTATTCAATGTTATTATTTTAGCTCACGGCGGTTGTATTCTATTTTGGATTTTTACTTGATGCATATGTAGATGTATTCGATAGAACTTGGGCAGAGCACCTTAATGATAGATTAAGTCTTTTGGCTATGATACTTAATTCAAGGATTAAAGGTAGATTTAGGAATGTAATATTGTAACACCCCCAAGTTCTATGCTTTTCAAATGAGACATTTGAACATAAATACAAAGGGGAGTGGACCCCAGTGGATGATTATTGTGTGGATGTGGTTAATTATTTAATTATGAAAAATAAATAAAATATTATGTATGCACTATGACCAGATGAGGAAATGAGATCATATGCCTAATCCATGAGGTGATGGAAAAGGAAAAAGACTTTCCCCAAATCTTTCAAAAATCCTTGAAAGAAATTATTTCTAATTTAGATTTTGAGGAAAAATCTAAATTTCCCCAATGAAGAGGAGTAGTTGGGAAGAGGTGAGAAAAAGCTGGAAAAGCTTAGGAAAAGCTTAAAGCAGCTTTAAAGAGTCCCAAAATGGGAAGCCTAGGCTAAACAGGAATAAAGCATCCTGAAATTCTGGACGCAGAATTGGAAACAGGCTTTGGGGAAAGCACATCTTAAATAAGCTGCTCCAGAACAGATTGAAGTTAGTCTGTTCTGGGGAGGATCTCTGCTCGGGGGTGAATCCTGGGAGATAAAGAGGATTCTAAGGTTGGGAGGACTGGTCATAGTAGAGGTGTGCATGCATAAATTTGGAGATATCTGTAAGTCTGTGTTAAACATATTCCTTTATGTTTTCTGAAATTTTGATGTTATATTCCTTTATGAAATTTATGGAATTGTGATGTTATAATCCTTTATGCAATTTATGAAATAGTGATGTTATAGTACATTATGGAATGTATGAATGGTTATGTATGTTGCATTAGGCAACTGTTAGATGGATTAATGGTTCAGTAACTTATGTAATTGCAACTACAACTATTGACAGTAAAGACAAATGGTTGGGTGTAGAGATGAGTACATTGTAATAATGAGGTTTGTGATGAGAGATCAATTGAGCAGCAAATATAATAACTATGTATAGGTAACAATGGCTATCTTTTAAAGGAGTATTTAATTTCTGTGTGTATAAACAGAAAATGTTAACAAACCCGATGCCAGAACCTGAGTTCCAAACGACTAAACCTATCATAACAATACGTGCTGAGAACCCTGGCAACCAATAACGAAAGTAAGAAATAATAACCATGATAGTCGTATGGGGTTCGGTATAGTTCCAATGGAGAGAATTATGTGAGTTAGAATTTAAATTATTCTATTAAATGTAAAGTGTAATCATATGAAAGTAGAGAAGTTGGACCCTACTTAAGGACGAAGATCTAACACTAGGAATTCTAAACTATCCCGTTAGGTATCCTCTACCTCCATTTGATTAGGCAAGGGATCTATTTCCTAGTTTCCCATGGAAGCTGTTAAGTAAATACCTGAGTATCACAATTGAATATTGCAGTAAAATAAGGGGGAAATACTATTGAACTATCTAGTGGGTGGTAAAAATTTGTGAGGTAAGATTGTGCAACAAACATGTAAATATACAATGAGCAGGCACGTACGATCTAACATAAATATCCCAGGAAAGTATTGGTGCAAAGTTGAGGGATAGATAGATATGCAAGATGCCTCTATACCTCGATCTAAAACTTTAAAATGTTAAAATTTTATAAGGCACGTAAATTTGGAAAGTTAGGAAAATTTAGCAAATCATCTGGTGGACAAGCACGAAAGAAAAACACGAGAAATACAAGTAAATATATATAGCTATATAAGTCTACTAGATAGTTGAAAGGAAGTCAAGGCAAAAATCTTCACTGAAATTCTTACTGTCACAGCACTATAAATCTTTGAAAAATTAAATGCCGGATAATAGATAACCTTGAAAGAAGGTAGTTGGTATAACACTATCAAGACCTCCTTTATAAATAAATAAATTTATATTATATATTAGCGGATACAGAGGGCGTGACAAGTAATTATCGAATAGGTTAAATTAGACGAGATAGGTGCCTACCTAGACATAATGGCCCATTATAGATTTTATTCTTAAAATAACACTTTCTAAGTATACAATTTTCTTGAATATACTGATATACATGCTATGATAGTGATAGTAAAACATTATTATGGAATTAGTAGGAGGAGAGCTCATAAACCGAATAGTTAAGCCTGTAATAGATTTAAAGATGAAGTATGATATCTCTGGAAAAATATTATTCCTATGTAAATAGCAAATATGATTATTTTATGATTTATATCACAGTGAAAAAGGCAAATACGTGTGGCGCTTATATGGCCTGTGTTAGCTGTGTCTCTATCATCTATGCCAAAGAAATTACAGTGTACATAAGTTAAGATCTGATATCACAATAGATGAAGATCAAATGTGGAGGTTCATGGAAGGAAAATGGTACTACATTTTAAGCTGAGTCCATCTCAAGGCATTCCTTGCACCAGAGTCAGTTGGAACAGACCCTAAATACATAGTGAGAGCCCAGGCTCAAGCCAAGGCAGATCTAATCCAGGAAGGTTACTTGATCTCTAACTGGAGGTAGATATTCTCTTATTTATGTAAGACTACAAATTTGACACATCTCTCTCTTACAGATTATATTCATGTATTGTAAAGCGGTGGAATTCAGAAAGTAGACACTTGCTGAAACTTAAATTCTTCAGATAAATGATTTACTATTCTGCTGGGACTTATGACGTCTGGTATTCAGGTGCTCATGGTAAGTCATGGCAAATGGAACATATAGATCTCAGTCACACATGCATATAAATTTCACAATGACAGTATGGCAGGTGATATATTGACTGTGCAGCTTTTAAAAATCTATTCACGGAGGATATAATCATTTAGCAATACATATAGAACGTATATGTGACATATCCATTCCCGGTGTAAGCATCATTATCAAAGAGAAAAAAAAGGAACACACAAATGATTATCTTTTTAGGACTATCGAATGCATATATAAATCCCAATGTGACAATCTATTATGATCCTATACAAATATACATAGGAAAATAGGGTAACAATAATGAAATGGTTATGGTACTCAAGGTAAAATGAAAAGCATTAATGATAATAGAGTATGGAACCTAAAATGGGCTAATAAAGATCATATCTCTAGCTGTAATTATTTTAGCATGCACATGAAATAGGTTCAGATTGCTTTGTTCTTTTTATGCAAGCCCCATCGAATATCCGCTGTGCATCCTAATATATATATATATATTTCGATATATACTATATTGATTACACTTATCTTGTCTGTCTGCATTTAATCCTTGGAATTAAAAAAACAATATAGCTTAATTAAATTTAGAAATGGCTACTTATAAATATATATGTACAGCTTTCCGGAGAAAGTACATTATAAAAAATAGCAATGATGAGAGTTAAAAAGACGTCTGAATATTGTCATTCAAACAGAGTTAAATATGTATTTCGTATTCAGTTTCATACGTGTATATAATGAAACGAAAGTCTCTTGACCACCGAGAGAATTAAACTGATCTTAGTTCTTATTTAATAGCCTTGACGGAAACAATGGTGCGACGAACGGAATGGCTATACGACCGCTAAGGTTCGGAGGAATTCGTGGCCAAACAATAGGGTTAGAAAAAAAATAGATGCTTAATGTAACTCAACAACGAAAGTGGCTGAAAACAGCAGGTCCATTTACGGCATAAGAAGCAACCACATAAATTAATAATGCATCGATAGATAAGACCAAATGTATATAATTACACGCGGAATTACATTTAGTGTAATTTTAGATGATGGTGGTAGGGTATAACAACCTTCAAAAAAAAAAACTGAGTATAAAACGTAGGTTTGATTCCATGTGAGAGCGCTATCAATATCTTAAAATTTCAATAGGAATAAGGCAAGAATGACCCATGATAAAGATTTTATACCATGAGTAGTATCATTTGCCTATTGAACGATACGGGACGTCTTGAGTCGGCCTACGAATACGGAGCTAATACCTTTACCATAAAGCCAAGTTAAAGTGCATGTATATCCCGGCAAGTTAAAACATAAACCGATACGACATAAACAAGAAAATCTAAGTTACCTATGAAGGGTAGGGTTCCTTCCCACCCTCGCGGCATGTAGACGTACAACACAACGAGCGCCTGTCGAAGCAAAGGAAAGTGAGCAGTAGAAAGGATATTGTTGTCTGGGCGTACGAGACAACAACCTGGGCACTACCAGTTGACATCCGTAAAAAAAACAGATTAATGAATGTCTCGAGCATAACCAACTTTGAGATACGCTGATAAATCTCTACCCTAGGCAAGGTGTATTGAACAAATGAGTACAAATCGGTAACACGGACAATGTCGATATGAGAACTTGAAGAAACTATTTTAATAAAAATAAAGCAATGTTAAGTATAACGGTCAGCGTAAACTCCGGCCCTCTGTTACCTGAAATCACTCTGCGCCAAACCACAGCAGCAGTGTGATTTAGGAAAACGCATTGAAAAAAAAAACATGATACAAAACAAAAAGCGTTGAGAACGCGCGGGGCGGCTTGGTACCCCTCTCCCCTAACGGCGCGTGGAAAGGAAGACCACGACTCACCGCCAGTTCCGATTTGCATAAAAGAATAAATAGATCATGACGTAAAAGTCTTGAATACAAAGAACTCTTACAAGCCTAATACATACCTTTACAGGGCCACGGAAAATCACGATGTAGGTTAGCAAATGCGACACGCGCGAGAGGAGGGTACCATGCGAACGAATGCACCGAGAGGACGAGGCGTCGGTGATACATCACAGCTGCTCGGTAGCTACATCCTCTCTTCCTACAAAGACATTGAAAAGAAAAACTAAACCCAACGCATACGTTAGACGGACGAAGCCGAAGGTGAGAGCGTCTGAGACGTTATCGTATTTCTCCCGAGTCGCACGTGTTCTTGCTCTGCGTAGGAGGGGTATCCACATCAGTTATTCCTTGAGTCCAAAGTAGTCATAATCCTGTCACCGCCATAGGATGAAGAACTTGATTATTTTATATATTTCTGTCAGCCAGATTCTGCAATAGAACTATGCGTGAAATACAAGGTTTAGAAATTACAAGCTTGTCTGCAAGGCCATGCAATGGCCGACCAGGTAAAACAATGGGCCTAAGGCAAGGTAATAAAATTCTGTAATTTCACGAATGATATCTAAATGAAATGACTGTCGCTATATCGATACCTCGCCTACCCTACCTTTCCATAATGGCGGCTTACGTGGACGTTACTGACGGCTATAAAAATATATATATATGCTTAATGGATCGGTATGGGAGGGCAACACTGATTATAAACTTAGGTTATAAGGCGAGATACCCAAGTCACCCACAGATTCGGCTCGAATATTCCTATAACCTTTTCAAGATTTATCTATAGATATGTCGTTAACGTATATGCATACATCTACTTGGACATCCATCTAAATAGACGAGGGTAGAGGGAACTTGTAATTTTATATGACAAATATATATATATAGATCGAAATGCGAATCCCCATCGTTTTGTGTATATGACAGTATAAGCATATATATATATATAGGCTATTGGATAAATATATATAGAGCTATTATATATATATATATACACCTCTATATACATGATTTATATATATGGGCTATTGAATGAAACATAGGTTGTGCATAGTGGTATTAAATTATGAATTTTATTTTACTAAAGGATACATACTAGGAGATTATGTATAACCTAAATGCTATTTCTTATACTATGTGTTTGGCAGCATGGTAAAGTTGTATGATGGGTGCATATTGTACATGGAAATTATTGGATGTTGGAGAAAAAAAATTTGGCCTATGCATTATGTAGGTATGCATTATATATATATGAAAATTAGAAATATAGTGTGATAAAGCGTACGAAAGGAAGACACAATGCTTGTAGATAGGGATAATACAGAGCTTATGATATGTCCATCGGTGATATAAGTGCATGTGGGATATATATAGACGAGTTATATACATACATGTGCATGTAAATAAATTATCGAGTTAGATATATGGATATATGTGACATAAAACATGGGTATGGAATAGGTGTTTAGATATATATATATATATATATATATATATATATATATATATATATATATATATATATATATATATATATATCGGTCCATAGTATTATCAAAGGATGTAAATATATACATATAGGTACTTATATGTATAAAAGGTTATGCATAAAGTTATGCAAATTTTAATTATCCTAATAGAAAATCACAGCAAGTTTAGGTATTCACTTACTTTTAGCTGAAATATGAAGATGAATTCTATTATAAATTATTAGAGAAACAACAATGACTGAAACCCTCTCAATTGTCCTTGTATTGGTTCAAATTAAAACTTTATAAGTCTTATCCCAAAGGAAAAATGTAAGTTAGTACAGTATAGTACATTAAATAAGAAAAAAGAATTTAAGGAAGTATTAATAACTAAGTTATATATATGATATATATATATACATTAATTATATATATATACGGTGGATTTATATATATGTGGTGGATTGTATTTATATGGTGGATTTTATATATATATATGATGGAGTTTATGATATATATATATATTTTGGATATATATATATATAGAGTGGTTCTATATGAAAAAGTGGAGGATTTAAGGATATGAAATACTGTGGTTCATATAACAAAGAGCTTTATAAAATTTTATATGTTTCACTTTATTGGAATATATATATACAATGTAGTGGAATTGAGGATAAATTAAAATGAAACAAATTGCACGTGGAACATAAAGTTAAATCTACAAATAACATTACAACAAACGTCTGGTTATATGTTATAATGTTAACCTTGTTGAGTTGTATGAATATAATATCTTCATACATGTTAAGTTATTTCTCAAACTTTATACCCACGGAATTAAGGAAAATAATTCTTGGGGATTATTAAAAGTGAATTCACCTTAAAAAGTTTGCAAGTACAAGGGAAGGACATATTTTATCATATGTTGCATATTGTACTCTAATTATATGGTAAGGAGTAATAAAATACCTATGGTGGTAGAATAAGTGGTCCTAGTAGAATGTGAAGAAATTTTTTAGTAAATATAGAATTGTGGTAATTCTTTGAAAAGAGAAAAATTGTCAAATTCTATTTTGACATTATCAAATAGTAATGCTTGTGAATGGAGCAGTGATAATTACAGCCCATTCTCACACTAAAATATTTGTGCAATTGTAAATTTTACAGGGCTTACTAAGTCTTAGATAAGAATAGGGAAATAGTATAATCTATCGGCTTGAAAATAAAAATATAAAAGCCTGAAAGTATGGAAATTGCTGTATGGCCAAGAATGCTTTATATCATACATATATATGCGATTGTTTTCATTCATTTATGAGTAATAATGAAAAATTATCAAATGTTTAGCTAAGTGTGTAGCAGGAAATTGTACACTCACAGGAAACAAGAAGAAAAGAATTGAAGATAAATCACATAGAAACTCGGAAAATTTGAATTGGACCAAGTTGAGTAGGGAAAAAACCTCACTAAAGAAACAAGAAAGGATAAGTAGTGTACTAAAAAGTGCATACACTAATATTATGAACACAGACGGTTTGACTAATAAGCTGAAATTCTAAGTTATTGAAATGCGGGGAATGTTGTTGTGGATGATCAATTGTATGTACCTATTTATTTCTTACATTGGTATGAATTGTAGACGGGGAAAACGAGAATAAAGATTTTTAGACGGACTTCTTGCAAAGAAATTAGAAGAAAAATAGCACGCCAAAGCGGGGAGAGTACTCTGCTTGGAAACAAGCAAAAATAAAAAGAAAATCTTTATGTAGTGCATCAGAATTAAAGTGTAACAGAAAGTGAAAAAGAGGGAAACTAATGGCTTATAAATTAGCCTTACCCTTGCATATTAAATTTCACGATATGTTTCTGTCTCCTTGTTGAAAAAAAAATTTAATTTTTACATGATGCTTCTCACATGATTGATTTGAAATGTGGTCAATTGGGTTTCTAGAAAGAAAATTTCCTTCAGTTCTCTTCAAAGATGAAAGCGAGAAGAGCAATTGCAGCAATGATAGCTAGGTAAGGTGCGGTGGTACACTGCTGGCGAAAAGCTACATGGAGCAGCTAAGATGATGGAACAACATTGATACATAGTATATTCCACCGAAATATTCAATGATAAACATCACTAGAGGACGGTGTTTACTTTAGGAAGGGAATATGTAACACCCCCAAGTTCTATGCTTTTCAAATTAGACATTTGAACATAAATCCATAGAAGTGGACTGATGGATAATTATTGTGGATGTGGTTAACTATTTATTTATGAAAAATAAATAAAATATTGTATGTATGCACTAACAATGAGGTAGAGAAAATGAGATCATGCTACCTAATCCATGAGGTAATGGAAAAAGGAAAAAAGACTTTCCCAGAATCTTTCAAAATATCCTTGAAAGAAATTATTTCTAATTTGAATTTTTGAGGGAAAATCTAAATTTCCCCAATGAAGAGGAGTAGTTGGGAAGAGGTGAGAAAAAGGCCAGGCAGGGAAAGCTTTAAGCAACTTTAAAGAGTCCCAAAATGGGAAGCCTAGGCTAAGCAAGGAATAAAGCATCTTCCCAGAGATGCCTTGGTGAGAATTGGAAAGCAGGGAGAAAAACTGGAAAGCACAGCAAATAAGGTTGCTCCGAGCAGTTGATGTTAGTACATTCTTGGGGATCTCATTTCAGGGGTGAGTTAGGAGATAAACAGACTCTAAGATTTGGGCAGTCATAGTAAGTATTAAATACATAAATTTGGAGAGTCTCCTTAAGTTTGTGTTAAACTCTTTTTTTGTTTTTATGAAATTGTGATATTATATTCTTTATGCAAGTTATGAAATTGTGATGTTATAGTGCATTGGAATTTATGGTGTTATGTTATATTGCACATAAATTGTTATGTTATATTTGCATTATATGATAGATGGACTAATGGTTTAGTAACTTATGTAATTTGCAACTACGACTATTGATAGTAGAGACAAATGGTTGGGTGTAGGAATAGGCACCTTATAATAATGAGATTGGAGATGATAGATCAATTGAGCAATAAATCTAATAACTATATGTAAACATAACTATCTTTTAAGGAAGTATTTAATTTACATTTTATAAACGGAAAATGTTAACAAACAGTACCCATGAACAACAAGTTCCAAACAACTAAACCTATCATAACAATGCGATGACACGGGAACCCTGTATATGCACAGAAAATAAGCACAATACAACTACTATGCTGATAGTACGTATGGGGGTTCGGTATGCATTATTAATGGAGAAAATTATACTTGATTAGAATTTAAATTATTCTATTATAAATGTAAGTGTAATCATATGAAAGTAGAAGTTGGACCTACTTAAGGACGAAGATCTAACACTAGGAATTCTAACCTCATGGGCATATCCTCCATTTGATTGAAGCAAGGATACGATGTTTCCTAGGCCTACATGGAAGGCATTAAATCTATACAGTGTCACAAGGTTGAATGTTTTGCCATTAAAATAAGGAAACTCACAATATTATCTAGTGGTGATAAAAGTTTGTGTGAGTAATATTGTCGGCATATGTAAAATATACTGTGAGCCAGAGCACACCTGTCTCCAATCCGCAAACTGCGGAAAACAATTGAAATAAAGAACCAACGAATGATAGATGTATGAGGATGCACACATCTATACAAATCTTTGAAAGCTTTAAAATGTTGAAAATTTTATAAGGCATATTTGGAAAATGGAAGGGCCACAACAAATCATCTGATTGGACAAAACTCTGAAGAAAACCACGAAATACAAAGTAAAATATATATAGCTATATAAATCTACTAGTGGATTTGAGAAGAGAAGTCAAGGCCTAAAATCTTCATGGAAATTCTTATATTCCATGGCTGCCTATCGTCTTGAAAGAAATTAAATGTCGGATAATGGTAAACCTTAATTGATTCGGTATAACATATCAAGTCTCATTTTTCATCTGACGCTCTCGAGTTATGTTATATTAATAGTGAGTCTGAGGCATTGTGACTTCCACTTAGGGATTCTTTAAAGAAATTTTGTTTTATGCTTTTCCTACGGCTTTTCGGCTTCCCCCTACTTCAACTACTTGCCTCATCATTGGGAAATTTAGATTTTTCCTTAAAAATCTAGAGATGCTACAGCCACCTCTTCCAAGGATTTTGAAATATTGGGGAAATATTGCCTCATCCATCCTCAGTTGTAGTGATCTCATCATCTCATTTGGTCAATTTGCACCACTATGACATTATTTCCTCAATTAGTGTTTATTACATTTGCAAACCTCTTCCCTTTTAGGTCCTCTATAGGGTATAAAGTTAGTATCTAACTTTAAATTGCAATCACATGAATTGGGGGTGTTACATATTCCCCCTCTTAAAATAAACACGGAGTCACCAGTGTTATTGTTATTATACTAGAGTTCATTTTTGCAAATAAAAATGGATATTTTTCCATCATTTCCGTCTCTGCATTCCCCGAGTAAACTATATGACAATAAAGTGCTTCCTTGCACCTTTACTCGGCCCTGCTGATACACTTCTCAATTCAATTTCTTCCCGCTCCAATATTTGAAGCGGTTACGCCTTTCCCCTTAGGTTTCACACATGCTGTACATTCCAATCAACTATGTGAGAAGCATCATGTACATATCTTTTGTGATAAACATGGTATCATAGCTCTCAACAGCCAGGGTGGTAAGGCAGTGAGAAAATGCCATCATGTAATTTTTTACTTTCTAATATTTCAGAAAATTGATATCGAGGACAATTTTACTGTCAATATAAAGGTGCTCTTTTTGGGTTTCATACGAGATATACATGCTCCCCAACTTTAAATTCTCTATATACTCTTTTCTTAACATAACTCTTTTTGGCGATCATGTCTTTGTCTGATATTCTTTTGTATACGTTGTGTTCTTCCATTCTTGTAAGGTATGAGTCCAGCATCAGTTCTTGGTGACTCCGACTCAAGGGTACGATACTTCCTCCCATCTGAGTGCCTCCTGCGTTCATTTAATGAAGGTGTCTTGTGTGTGAAGCAAATTCGAAATAAATGTAAGAAATCTTCCCACTTTGAGAGTCTATCCATCACGGACATTCAAACATGTCCTCCAAAATTTGATTAGTTCTTTCCGTTTGACCCACATCTGATGCAGGTGGCAAGCACGATACTAAAGTATTGTTGAACGCCCATTCCTCCAAATAACCCCTTCCAAAAGTACACGTAACAGCATCCCTATCTCAGGACACAATCACCTTATAGGAACTCCAAATAGACCTTACTATCTCCTTCGAAACACATTCGCTACTTGGCTGATTCCAAAGTGAATTTCTTGTATAAAATGGTGACTTTGGTTAGAATGTCTCCACTACCATTACGGAATCATGCGGTATTTGGTTTGGAGTGTCCGTGTGAAATCTTGTGGAAACGGTGTCACTTCCTGCCGCAATGGGCAAGGGATTTAGAAGACCCGGCGGGATGCGTGTATTCCTATGTACATAATTGACATTCCATGCATCTGTAAATATTCTTGCTACCTCTCTCTTCATTCAGCAGAAATGACTTCTTTTGAGTTAACATTTACGATACCTACGAGTAACTTTGTAGGGTTTTTGTGGTACTCATCCATGATTTCTCTTTTTAAGCTCTACATTGGGAATATACAATCACATGCTTATAACAAATCGGCCCTTTTTGGTTTTTGGGAAAAGTCAGTTTTCTCCTTTTACGCCAATTTCACCAAAAGTGTTTTAACATTAGATGTGGTGGAAATGACCTTACTCCTCGCCTTCATCTATGCGAGCACTACTTCCAATATTATTGATATCTTTGACAAGCATTTTGCTCAATAAAATGACAACTTTATTCTCCTTCCCTTTTAATATGTTTTATGTCATATCAAACTCACTTAAGAAGGACGGCCATCGGCTTGTCTGGCATTCAATTCAATTTGAAAAAAAGAAATATTTGAGGCTAACCTGATAGGTCATCGTGTAAATATTTTTCAAGAAGATGATGCCATACATTTTCAAAGCATGAATAATATTTGCTAACTCTAAATCTAGGCACTATGATGCATTCATGTATTTTCGGTTTCAGATTCGTGAAAGCAATCATGAGTTCTGCGCAAAGGCTCCTCCCAATCCTTCTCACTTGTCTGTCTGTACATACTCTGAATTCCTTATCGGGATCTGCCAATCTTCGGTGTAGAGTTTTGTGGTGAAGTTTCGAGAAACTAATGGTTAAAATTGTTTGGCAGCATTTTTGGTCATACAAAACTTGGATTTTCCACACCACTCTGTCTAAGAGAATGGATGGGATGTCTCCATGCCAGGAAAATCTCTACATTGGGCCATGGTGAAAATCTATGAATGATCCTGAAATACTGAAACACCAGGAAGTTATACATCTAAAACTATTTTATAGCCTTTATCTTCTGGGATCCATGACAAGGCCTTGTTCGAAATAATATGACCCAAGTATTGGATCTTTAATAGTATAGAACTCACATTTACTAAATTTAATCTGAAATTTGATTTTCCTTTGAGTTTATATACGTACTATCTCGAGGGTGTTCCTTGTGTTCCTCTTCTTGTTTGAGTAAACTAAAATATCATCTATATGTTCCCTGAACGTTATCTTAACTACTTGTTTAACACTGCTTGTTCATTAGGCACATGAATGTGGCAGGGCGTTGTCAGGCAAAAGTGAACTATAAATTCGTAGTGGCCATACACAAGGTTCTAAGGTTGTTTTGCTGGTCTTCCTCTTTAGTCTGAAGTGCTGACTTGAGTTCTTAAGTCAATTTTGGAAATCTTGAAGCTCCTCTCCCCGATCAGATGTCAATTCTGGAAACAGGATTACCTGGCTTTTAATGGTCAGCTTGTCGGTGCCTATAATCAATGCATCTGAAAGTTCCATCTTTCTTTCACGAATAACCTTTGTAGTGCTCCAAGGAGACACACTTGGTCTTATATACCCTTTGTCTGAGTTCTTATGATTTGCATTTTCAATTCTATAAGTTAGGAGAAGATCATCTCATTCGATCGTCGTAAACAGTGTACTCTGACACAGTTGATTGAGAAGTCAATCTCTCCTCTTTGGGGAAGATGAGGATTTCCGGAAAAACTGTAAATTCAGTGCTGATGCCGGTATCAATTAATTCTTCTTGATTTTATTTTTACGCTCTTCCACATGCACGGCACAAACACGGTATCCTTTCTATTTGTTCTTTTCAATTGTAAAGCTGAAATTTGTACGTGAAATTGTTTTAGTTCCTTTGAAAATAAAGATTTTCCCTTCCTCATCTACACAGTAAAGGTCTTATCCCAATGATTCATCAAAGCTTTTCTTCCTTTCCGGCCCGGTCCATTCTGCTCAGTAAATCCTTATGACCTAATTTAGAAGACATTGAATTCATATGACTACAAACTCATTTTAATTGGATTTACATTACCGGGCGAGTTTATGGGTTACCTTTCTTTTTGTTCCCGGTGGCCATTGTACAAACCATATTTGTTGAAATTTTCAGTTTTTAAGTTACATTTTTCTACAATCTTTGGACTAATATGTAACTCAAAAGAAGCACACACAGATCCAATCGAGCTGTGACTTAATTGAGTAAATCTTACCCTCCATTCCACCATAGCATGATATTACATAGATTTTCAGTAGCACGTGGATAGTATGTTTACACAGCCATCATTCTTGTTGTAAGCTTCCGTCCCCCTCATGGCTGGAAACATTCTGAAGCGTCCCTCTAAAAATGAGATTCTCACGACAATTTCAAGGGCTCCTTCATTATTTGTTCCTCTATTTCTTCTTCTCTCTGGGTTTTGATGCCACTTGAAGGACATATAGGTTGGCTTTCCCTGTTTAGATTTCTATTTTCTCGATGATCTCTCGCAAAATTATTAGTAAAGGCAGTTTAAGTTTTCTTTAGATTGGCTCTGCAACTTTCCACAATCCAGTTTTCACTGAGCTGACATTATTACTGTCAGCTTTTCCTGCAGCTTTAAATCCATTATTTTAGTTGTAATATTTCTCTTAATAAATAGTGTGTAATCTCTGTACCTTTTCTTTTCTTCTTCTTATAATTTATATCTTAACAGTTAGTAAATTTAGTGACAAAATACGTATTAAAAACATCTAATCTCTGACTCTTTTAATTCTTATCATCCATAAATGTCTGAATTCATAAACAACATTCTAGATACCCACACAATCTTGTCTTGTCTTTTCATCTATATAGCTTTTATCTTGTCTCCTCCACAGTGCTTTACTTACTTGTGGTAAACCATTGTATCAACCCTTGAGATTGCTTTCCTGTCACTAACGATACTTAATCATCGTATGATGCATCCTCATACTTTTCTCACCCTGTGGGAGGAGGTTTGAGTTACAGATCCCCTTGCTGTTCCACACACAGTCTCTGTCCGTGTCGAATAGCATATTTTCATGGTTCTATCGATTTCTCTCTCTGAACCTTAGCCTTCTTGTGTTGTCAGGCAAAGGGTGGGCTCCAGTAAGCCTCATCCTCAGCGACAATACATCAGGCAAAGCTTTTAATATCAGGCCAAATTCTTGTTGTTCACTTGCCCAACATAGCCATCATGGCCGCATTGGATCACATCTACTACTGGATCTTCTCAAATTCACCACCTTCTTCGTTTATCACCTCTTGTACCTCCTTCAGTCTGGTATTGAAAAATAAAACATAAAAAACAAAACACAACACTGTAATCAGTCTCTGATAAATTACAAATAACCAATTATTTCTAGTCACTGACTTGATTTTCTAACAAGGCTAAATTATAGTAACTCCCTCTCTAATTTCACAACAAAAAAAAATTTCTTCATGAACTGGGACTTGTAAAATATGGTTGTCCCAACTGACTACTTTTCTATCATTATAGCATATAAACTCATCTCATGCTCTGCCCATCATGATCTAATCTACCCCACTCCTGCCTGCTAACCTTAATTTCATCTCTTGGAAAAATTGTTCTTATCATGTCTTGGACCTTTCCAATATAGCTACCTTACATTCATGGTCTTGAGGGTTTACCTATTTCATTATCAGGTATTAGACCTATAATTATGCCAAAAAGCACGTATAATCAAATAGGAATCAAATGATCTTTGGGTCAACCACAAGTTTGACCCTTTGGCACATAGTTATGATTACTGCGCTATGTGTTTTGGTATATGAGAAAATGATTTTTGTTTTTTATGTTTATATGTTTGACATAGTATTGTTTGGCATCACCCCTCATGTCTGTGATTGATATGACACCTATACATTACATAAGATTTTCCAATCGCCTTGAGATGTGCACCGCAGGTGAAATCCATGTACACGTAGGCGTATGGTCGGAATATATTTTACTTGTTATGGTTATCAACTGGTGTCACTTGTGACACGTCGAGAGCGTCATAACGAACAAGCGGGAGTGGGATAGTTGTATAGGTTGCCACACCCTACGCTCTACATTGTCCACAGTGAGTCCACGTCAATGTACCCGGCTCACTACGTGGGATGTACAACAACCCTACCCACCACAGTGCGGACATATCGGCGGAATTTGGTTAGCCTCAAGTAATGGAAATACGCAAATATTAACTCACCTCGGCTACCCTCGATCCGTGGCTTGGCCTCCCGATTCCGCCAAGTGGACGATGGTGATCTTGTTTGATTAGGGTTAAGGCGGTTATTCATGAGTTATAAAGTCTTACGGATAACGGTAGGTCGGGTTTACGCATTCTTCCGCTCGTGGTGCATCTCTGCGTTTGCCAATTTCTCCATTTGGCCGAGGAGTTTGTGACCTCTGACACGAGAGAAAGCCATGGCGCTTCAGTTCATCTACCAAAGCTCGGTAATTATCTCGGCGTTCGGTTAATGTTATTTTATTGCTTAAATGATTCAAAGACTTGATTTCAACTACGGTGTACGGCGGCTCTGCGTATGTATTCGATCCTTAGTAAGGATGCTTCTTGTTTCGGAGCTACACGTCACATACTCTCGGCGCTAATTGTGATTGAGTTTCGATTGCAGGTTCGTCAACCCTACTCCTATGGAGTTCACGGGACTGAACTCATGCATGTTATGCCTACAGTGTGACAGCTTCACGTCCTATCCAACGAGCGTCTACCATTTCGTGGATTTTTCATGAGGTAATTTCTCCCTTGTATAACCTCTATTTTGAAATTGAAATTTTTCTTTTTTATTTTGAAGATATGGCATATTAATCCCCTCTCTACACACAATTTTGTTTAGGAATCTACGTATCGCTCCTTACGTTCACCGGTATGGCTTCACAGCTTTAATACTTTCGTTCTCCACTTATGTCCCTACGCTACATCAAGTCGACTAATCCCTTGATTTTGTTTGCATTTGTTGTTTGAGTAACCAAATGATTATGGCATGTTCGTAAGCCCACAACACTTAATCTTTTAAATCGTGAGGTTTGCTAACGTGGACCTCTTGGCCGTCAGTCGGTATTGTGGGATTTATTGTCCCTTCTCTTTGTTGCATCGTTCTCATGGGCGTGGATTACGATATCGACCTCACATGCTATTCTGTGAAGACACTTGTTTAGATTTATTTTTGTTGAAGTAGAGATTGCACGTTGAATACTCATTTCGAAGACTCTTTATGTGTTGAACATTATGGGAATTGTATATATCTATAGCTTATGATGTTAGATTGTCTTTAGATATACTATGCCACGGTATACTTTTTACGAGTGTTGTTAACCATTATGCGTATAATCTCACACCATGTTATTTTAGCTTTGTTAAGTTTACTCGTCTGCCTTATTTTGGTTTACGGAAATGCTACGACATTTCCAGTTTCTGGATGGCATACATCAGTTTCTGAGGTTGTTATATAAGATGTTATCTACTTCTACGATGTGCTTTGTTCACTCTTTTCGGTGAAATTCTATGCTACGAGTATTTATAGCATAATTACGATTTGCCTCTGCTCCTGGTTATGCGAAATGGTTTTATGCACGACCGTCTAGACATATGAACGGCTTATTTGGACATTTATGAGATCATTTTATCCATAGATGCTTACTGCATATGAAAGTCTATAATTTATAATTTCTCATTTTTCAATTGTGTACAAGCATAGTTCTATTCTCCGATTCCTTACTCATTTTATTTTATCTCTAGTTTCACCCATCTCTCTTTGGTCTACCTGTGTACATGATAATAATTGTTGTTGAATGCTAGTTATGAGATTAGAACCCATGCCATCTCTTCTTTTAATAAATGAACATAGTGTTTATATAAAGGTATTGTACATATGGATTGAAATAGTTTAGCTCTTTACTCTTTGTAGTCCTCAAGCTGCTTGCTCATGAATTATTACCTTATATGGAATCCAATCCATTTTGTGATATGATAGCAAAGTAGTTATTCGAGACTCTAGTTCTATTTCATGTTGTTTATAATTAGGTACTCCTTTCCTCCCCTAAGCAAAGTGACTCATGCACAACCTAGTTGATTTGAATTATTAAATGCTCTCTGGAATTATAACAAAATTCCTTGGCTAAACTTGAGATCGGTTGTTGATTTTCTCCCCTACGTGTCTTTCATCCATAGTATAGAAGTCTTAATTTATATTCTACTATAGTTACTGGTTTACTATAGTGAATCTCATTTTCTCTCTAGGGTAGTGTGTAATAAAATTATTCTATGAAACTGACAGCAGATTAAAATAAATTCCATGAGTGTTTTCTGAAAGAACAAGGTTTCCTCGGTTTAACCCCCACCACAGGATTAAACATTCTAGGGAATTCCACTTTACGAGGTTATTCTTCTACAGCTATACGGGATGACCAGGTCACTGCACGTGACTACATTACGTTAAATGTAGAACTAATAATATGAACTAACTTAGAAGTAAGATTTGTTTTTATATGTAGCCAATTCATACTATAGCAAAATCAATAAGACAAGTTTTCTGGAGACATACCACTTGTGCGATAGACCAACCTCCCAACCTTAGAGCTCTTTTGTCTCCCGAAGCTCACCCCCGAGAAAGTGAGATCACCTCCTATA
This sequence comes from Pinus albicaulis, assembly GCA_034641835.2. Lineage (NCBI taxonomy): Eukaryota > Viridiplantae > Streptophyta > Pinopsida > Pinales > Pinaceae > Pinus > Pinus albicaulis. The sequence goes on along the minus strand of CM076584.1, from coordinate 1,128,801,259 downwards.
AGCGAGATTAACCTCTAATACTGGCCACAAGAAGCAGACTTATTTAAGCTATTGTTCCCCAAAAAGCTCGTTTCTAATTGCTGCGTTGAATCTCGGGATGCTTTTCTTCTGTTTGCCTGGGCTTCCCCACTTGGGGATTCTTTAAAGTCATGTTTATGCTTTTCCTCGGCTTTTCGGCTTTTTACCTCTTCCCAACCACTTGCCTCATCATTGGGGAAATTTAGATTTTTCCTCAAAAATCTAAATTTTAAAACTTACTATCTTCCAAGGATTTTTTTGAAAGATTGTGGGGGAAATATTTGCCTCATCCATCCTTAGATTTAGCAAGTGATCTCATCATCTCATTTTTGGTCAATTTGCACCACAATAATTTATTCATTTCCTCAATTAAATGTTTAATTACATTTACCAAATAACTTCCCTTTGGGGTCCACTCCCCTTAGGGTATAAAGTTCAAGTATCTAACTTTAAATTGCAATCACATGAATTGGGGGTGTTACATATTCCCCCTCTTAAAATAAACACCGTCCTCGTGTTATTATTCAACTACTAGAGTTCATTTTGCAAATAAAAATGGATATTTTTCCATCATTTCCGTCTCTCGTTCCCAGAGTAGCTTCTTCGACGGTAAAGTGCTTCCACTTTGCACTTTACTCGCGCTCTTGATACACTTCTCAATTCAATTTCTTTCCGCTCCAATATTTGAAGACGGTTACGGTAGAAACTCCTGCGGTTCCCCCTGTACAACATTTCCAATCAACTATGTGAGAAGCATCATGCACATATCTTTTTAGCAATGAAACATGAAAGACATCATGAACTCTAACATGGGGGTGGTAAGGCAGTGGTGCGCCACGGTCCCACCCCTTTCTAATATTTCAAAGGGACCACGATGTCGTGGGGACAATTTTGCACAACTCCCGAAAGCATAAAGGGTGCTCTTTTTGGGTTTCATACGCAGATATACATGCTCCCCAACTTTAAATTCTCTATGTACTCTTTTCTTATCTGCATAACTCTTTTGGCGATCCTGTGCTGTCTTGATATTCTTTTGTATCTGTTTGACAATTCCTTCCATTTCTTGTAAGGCATCGGGTCCCAACCTGCATCCTCATCCTCAGACTCATCCATCTTTCTTTTTCCAGAACCTTCGCCTTCCTGGCTGTTCCGGGAAGTTAGCTCTACGATGAGCTTTTTTCTGCTCCTTCTCGGCTGATGACAACATGTCATTACGGCTTCTTAGTTCAGCCAATTCTCGTTGCATCCTATGCAACATAGCCATCATACGCGGGGCATTGGGATGCAGGGAGTAGCAAATTCGTCACGTAGATCCACATAAATTTCTCCCTCTTCAGCCCATTTTAGCACCACTTGTACACACTCATAACTTTTATCGAGTAAAACAAAAAAAATATGAAATCTCTACAATGTCCAATAACATTCGAGAATTCGGTGAGCATAATAATGACGACTTTGGCTTTTGCAACTTAGGCTCCGATACCATCTGTAACACCTCCGAGTTTAAAGGAATCCATATATACTTGGATTCCATGGTTATTTACAGTTGTCTGAATACTAAGTTCAGAAATTGGGTATTTATTTTCATCTATTGTTATATTTTCCTCTCGCTCCTTTTAGTATCTCTTTTAAATTTAAAAAAATCTCTTGTCCACTATTCCCTTCTAATAACATTCAATGCTACCCATGTTTACATTAAACCCATGTACATAAAATTCTATGCCTCCTCTTATAGCCCTATGTACATTCATCTTTTTCGATCACACATATGCTACTTATATATCACATATATAAAAACATAGAACACACATATATATAAATATATAATCCATATATATATATATCATTGGATAGAGTTATTTAAAAATTGCATACACCTATGCATCTATATATATATATATATATATATATATATATATATATATATATATATATATATATATATATATATATATATATATATATATATAACCCATATATAATTATACAACTTTGATAAAACTATTGAAAGCGCGTGCACATAAAAAAACACGACAGCAAATATATATATATATATATTTATTACCTATATCTATGTCCTTCAAGAAAAGCGGTTGCTGCCTTCCAAGCAGAAATTTGACATAGGGTAATTAAAATGGAGATTATATTGAACCATCGATTGAGCATATAATACATACTATATAGTCAATTAACGCCATGTATAGACAAACGAGTTATATCAGTGTAGATTAGCCGTCATACAATTTCGGCGTTGAATTATTGAATTTTTGAAAACGTGTCTAACCCTAATCGTAACTTGTTATGCATTATTCACGTACATTCTTTATAGGATTGGTCACGGCGTGGCAACTCCTTACCAGGCGACATCTTTGATACGCCTATCACCACGGATCATAATGCGTGATCATGCATGCGTTGGCGTAAACCCTATGAACTCGGATTAGCACTATAGTTGTTTTTATTTAGGCTTAGAGCACACACACGCGTCTTGTTTTCATACGCACGTACTCAATACTCGTCTTGTTTATGGATTGTATGAGCCGCCTAACACTGCAGTTTTCGATCCAGCTAGGTTTGACGTGTGGGTTGGGTTATAATATTTCTGTCTGGTTTTTGTTTGGGAGACAACGTCTCGCCGTGAGAGGAAGGTAGCTAGCGACGGCGCTACAGGCGACCCTTGTCCAGCCAAAGAACTCGACGGGTGGGTCGCCATTGTCGGTCGGGTCAGTGCAAGTACGCATACTGCAGAGTTCTGCCTCTCGCAATTGTTAATTCTAGGTTTAACTCAACACCTACATGCATACGATGCCATACCTCCTCTGCACCCTTGGATACCACTCGGGTACCCTCCCGTCGACGTAGATGGGGGTTTCTCAATCGACATCGGGATTCTCTCGAAGTTACCGGGACAGTGGGATTAGAGGGTTTCGAGTGTTCTTTTAATTGGAGACCCTTCGATCCGGTCTATTTACGAGATCCTTCCTATCTTGTTTTGGTGGACACGAGGGTCGTAGTCCTTCAACACTCCTTGTCTGTTGGTGCTGGCGTACCGAATCCGATTTCGATTTCCCATTTATTTTCTCACGGTATTACGCTTGACTCCCCTCGGCTTCTTCATCTACGTTGTGATGGGAATCCTGTGCGGGGAGGTTAAGTTATGCGGAGTGCGTTTTGGATCATTTGGAGGGTTTTCAACGTCGGGTTTCGTGTTTCTTTGTTTCCCTCGTTTTTATATTCCCTTACACTTGAAGATCCTTACTTCATTTTCTTTTTTTCTTTTTGTTTGATAATACGAGTATCTAATCATCTATTGTATGTTTGCTGTGAGAGAGGACGGCGAGTCGGCGCCTCGATCTAGTTCAGCTGGGACGGAGATCTAGCCTGATCCTTTTAGCGCGTTTTTAATCTTTGTTTTATTCTTCCATAGTTTTTGCAAATCTGCTCGAATGTAACCCTAGTTGTTTATCTCTGTGAGAGTTACGGTTCATTAATTTATCATTTACGCATTCAATATGTATTGTATGTGCCGAAATCTTTGGCGAGCATTTAGATGGTTATACACCGGGAATCATCTTAGTCTAATTTTTTCATACGTCCAAAGTGCGGGATCTTAGGTTTCTCCACACCCGGATTTGTGATCGCTACACAACCGCGTGCTAAAAATTTCCTCGCACACCGTATGGGTTTCTCGTTTTACTTGTGGTTACCGTCAGCACCACGCAAGGGTGGTAAACTCTACCCACGGGTAAACCCTTAATTTCTTTCTTTCGGTTGTAGCGAGTTATGCATCAGTTTTGTTGTTATGTGTTTACCCCGATTCGCTATCATTCGAAATCACTGACTATCATCAAACTTACTCTAGGGTTACGATTGTATATTTATGTTGAACTATTTCGATCGGGGTGAGAATCAAAAGCATTCGACTCGTCACGTTTCTAACTACGTCAATAGTTTCCATTTCGATTTCTTAGTGTGTTATTATTAATGATTCATGCAAGGAAGAGGGTACCGAAATATTATATCGGTCGTCACCTCCCTTTAACGAAAGTTCAATGCCTTTATTCCTATTGTTTTAATGATGATAGCATACCTCCCGCGTAGGTCATGTCCCGTCGGCTTTGGGAGGTTTAACATAATACTTCGACATATAAAAATCATTTAAATAGGTTGCATGAAGCTCAAACACGAGCAAGTAATCATGTCAGTCGGCCATTACTTTGGATGCGTTATTTCATAGTTTGGTTTCAATTCATCTAATGTATAAAAGGACCCTCGAAAAATGCCGCGGCCTCGTTTATGTTTGCTTTGCAGAAGATACGTTTGTTTGACCCTACGCTATGCGTCTTCATCATAAATATAATTTGACCATAACACAATAGAACCCTATATGATTCATGTACCCAATAGAACCCTATATGATTCGTATAACAATCTTTTCATCTAACATTTTCTCTCGAAATCGATATTAACATTAGCTATTATTGTTTTTTTTTGCTCTCGGTACTTAGATTATTTTTCTTGTTTATTTTCATATATATATGTATTGCAAGCAATATTGAAACAAGCTATTGTTTAGCTCTCGACATTTACATGGTTGTTTTTTTGTGTTACGGACATATATATGTGTTATGTAATAAATTTGGTAGTATACCTTAAGTTTAGTTAAATTCTATTGCTACCACTTTCATTTCAAGGTTTAGAGGTAAGTTAAGGAATGGAATTTGCACTCTAATTGCTATAAAGACCATAACACTTTGATAAAGTGGAATTACATTTGGATCTAGAAAGAACTCAACATACCTATTCGAAGGTTTTTACTTCTCTTTTAATGTACCATGCGATTTTCAATCTGCATACCATATTTCTCTAGCATACCCATGCATATATATAATTCCACCTTGATATGTGACGAGGTTAGTATTTAATTATCTATGGAGACTAAGTACCCTCGAGAGTTTAAACCGATCTTGGTTTAAAGTTTTAGGGGGGTTTCTACTCTATAGATTTCTAGTCTACAACTAAAAAAATACGGAAGGTGAATGCCTTGGAATGGATTTTTTTTGTTAAATGTAGTACTAAAATCAATCATACCATTCAAATTTCTTTTTATATGTAGCCAATTCATACCATAATAATTCAAATTAACAAGAATTTCCGAACATACCACAATTGAAAATGACCAACCTCCCAACCATAGAGTCCTCTTTGTCTCCCGGGACTCACCCCAGAGGCTGAGATCACCTCCATCAGCGGATCAACCTCGATCTCCTCGGGGAGCAACTTATTTAAGCTCATATTTCCCCAAAGCATGTTTCTAATTCTCAGCGTCCGAGAATAGCGGGATGCTTTCTTTCTCTATGTAGCCTAGCCTTCCCATTTTGGGACTCTTTAAAGCTATTTTTATGCTTTTCCTCGGCTTTTCAGCTTTTTCTTACCTCTTCCCAACTACTTTCCTCTTCAATGTGGGAAATTTAGATTCCTTCTCAAAATCTAAATTAATTTCTTTCAAGGATTTTGAAAGATTGTGGGGATTTGTTGCCTTATCCACCTCCCGGATTTGGCAAGTGATCTCTAATTCTCATCTTGGTCAAAATGCACAATCATTTTTATTTATTTCCTCAAATTAAATATTCAAATACATTCACACCATAATTATCCTTTGGGGTCCACTCCCCTTAGGATTTAAAGTTCAAATATCTAATTTTTCAAATTCAACACAGAAATTGGGGGTGTTACATTGACAGTAGCTTTCCTCACTACGCCATTTTGAAAAGAAGCTCTACGGCATGCCTCCATCAGAGCCCCAAGGTCGAAGAAGATGCTCAGTGCCCTCAAGCCCGTCGCCAAGAAGTCTGGTCCCTCCACTCATCGCCGCTAGATCTTCTACTCGGATGAAGGGACACGAAAGACGACCTATCGGTGTTGTGACAAGCTAATGTGCAACAATCCCCAGCCCTCTAGTTCTTTTGTTTCGAGGTTTGGCCTCTTTTTGTTTCTCTATTATTCTCCATGTGTTCGAGGCCCAATGGCCTTTTTCTCGGAGCAACAATGTATCTTTTTCCCCCTGGTTTGTTAGAAACACTCTCCCCTCTGTGCCTCTCCTTATATTCTCTTTCCTAGAGAGCGAGACTAATTTATTGTCGATCGGCTATTCCTCGAGCTTCTTCTAAACTATCGAGAATATTCGACTCTCGGGGGCCATGACGTAATCTATGTTTCTACTATGAATGTGAATAGACCCACTTAATTTACAAAAATAAAGAAACAATTCCTACTAATAATATGTTGAGTACATTAGTGGGTATTGTTGTAATGGCTTAATCCTTGTGTGGATAGATTTAAGCTTCTACAAAATATAGCTTACCAAGGTACCATCCTGTGAATGAGAAGTACTAGTGGATTTCCACTCTGCATATATATTTCATGGAAAAAAAAATATTCATGGGAAAAAATATTTATTGAAAATATAGAAATTTAAAAAAATATATTTATATAAACATTGTGTATCTCAAAAGAATGTGTTCAAGTCTAACAACTATCAATTACTCCAAGATGAGAGCTTCTAGTTAGTGATACTATGTGTATTGTAAGATTTTAATCATTGTGAACATTTTTTCTCGAAATGCAGGGTAGAATATCAAATTTTAAGCTTCCTTGGCCATATAAGTGTTAGCTTCACACGCACATGAATACTTTGACTCCAAGTATTTCAGCGTCGATGAAGAAGCATTAAATTGTTTTCAAAACTTGGGAGCATGTTTATAAAAAAAAGCATGAATAATCCTAGTTTTATTATTTCGAACATTTTATTCTATTGTTCGTTTCAGCCGGGACTCACAAAAGTAAGGAAATTTTCGGTGGCAATCCATCTCCCGATTGCGAGGTCCGACAAATATCGTTAAATGAGAGTTGAGAAGGAAGGTTTTGTTTAGGGTTTAGATTTTTTTCATATATGATAGTCATTTGTTCAAACCACTGTGGACTCACAATTCAATAGAACATGCTTTAGTACGGCCCCCTAAAGCCTATTCAAATTAAACAATACATACGAAGAAGCTGACCATTAATGGGGTATGTTGAATTTCTCGTGTCATTACGACAAGTATATAAGCATTTAATAGTGACAAAGCAAATGGCGCATATAAATCATTAAGAGTTTCTTAAATCTTACCTTGAATTTGTGGGGGTATTTTGAGGAGCTTCGATTTGAGTTTCTCCTCTTCACGAGCGTATGTTCTGCTCAGCTCTTCGTATTGTAATGGGAGTATGTGTTGAGTCTCCCGGGAACTCGTTTGTTTTCCTCTCGCCTTGCGGGAATGCGAAACGAGGCAATGTTAACGCCATGAAGGCTGTAGTGCTCCGCCATTTCCTGCATTTTAATTGTAATTTAAGAGCACAGGTGCCATTCAAGCTCAAGTAATGAGATTGAATGTCCTTGGTTAGAAACCCGGACTTCAAGGTATCGATTGATTGGTGGGATGGTATGCAGAGTTGAATAAGCGAGAGAAGATACGAATGAATTGGAGTATAATTCTCACACACCGAAGTCATCAACTTCATGAAGTAGCAAAACAATTATCCTCGCAAAGAGGCATTAATATTTTGATTATAGATTGTGGGCATAATCGTACGGCTGAGCACGAGACATAGTTCTTTGCAGGAGAGTAGATACGTGTAATTATGCGACTATACAGAGGTGGTGCCATTTCGAGCGTACATGACTTCTTTGTACAAGTGCTTCACGCATTCGAAAATATTTATTTATTTTTAATTTGTAATTATATGGGTGGAAATAATTTTTTATTATTATTTAAATAATATATTTTTAATTTGTAATTATATGTGTGGAAATAATTTTTTTATTATTATTTAAATAATATATTTTTAATTTGTAATTATATGTGTGGAAATAAATTTTTATTATTATTTAAATAATATTTATAATAAGAGGCAAGTTGTTTAAAGAATATTAATCAACAATATTTATAAATTTATAATAAAAATTATTGTATATAAAGAATTATTTGATTATAAATTTATAGTAAAAATTATTGTATATACATTATTTATTGAGTTTTTCTTTAAGTGTTATTTTGAAAAAAATTTAAGGTTACTCTTAAGTTTAAAATTTTGTTTATGGAACTATAGACATGTTTTAGTATAGCGATTTGGGTGGGTTCAATGGATATGGTTTAAGTGGGTTTAATGGTTAGGAACATGTGGTTACTTTTTAAGATGTCAAAGGTTCAAATGTAAGGTGAGTAGAATATGTATACCTTTATAAACTTTAGGAATCAAATATTTATAGATAGATCCCTTTTCTATAACTTCAAAATTAAATTATTTTTGTTAACCAAATAAAAAGTTAAACATGCATACATATATATATATATATATATAAATGATAAATTTGATTATTAAAATAAATAAATAAATTATAGAAAAATGTTGTTATGAATTTGTAATAAAATACTTATTTTTTAAATTAACATGAATCATTAATTTGGTAGAAGTTTTACCTTTTGTAAAGAAGTGTAAGGTTTAAATATCTTATCTTAAATGAGGTAAGGGGTTTGAGATTTGTAAATTTGTATTCTTTAATAAAAAGTAAATTATTAATAAATAAATGAATAAGATAGATAAATATATAGTTACAAATAGTTAAAATTAAAATTAAGTTGAATGAAAATCAAAATTACCCTCTAAATTAAATTCAATCAATTGGCCATATAAGAATTTTATTGGAAATTCATTACAAAATAAAACATGAAATGTTGTTCAATTTAGAAAATACAAGTCCAATAGCATCAAACAACCATGGGATGGTGGTCATTCACAAAATATTGGGCTACAAAGGACCACCCTAGCCATTTTTATCAATGTCAAGCTGTCATTCAATATTAGAAATGACAAGAGCAAGTGTGGGAACCTCATCACTCAACTATGAATGTAGTGAGGACTAATTATGTTTCTGTTCCCTCTTTCTCCATGATTGAACAACCATATCATTGTACAAAATTTCCTTGGAACTTTGTAATTATTGGGATCATACTGAGTTAATATTATAAATTGGGGGTGTTATCTTGAGGTGACATTAATTTCCACCATTAATGTGCAATTGCTCATCATATGGTTGATATGGTTGATATTATTCATCTGCCTGCTAAATTTCAATTGCAAAATAAATGTTCTTTACTATGTTGGTTTTATTTAACACTTTTGTGGCATGTTCTTGTCAATTGTTATCATGTAATTGTATGATGATTGTGCAAGTTCTTTCTTCAAATTTTGTTGTGCATCTAAACAAAGAATTTAAAGAACAAACTCATGTAATCACACACAATCCAACATGGAGAATTTATCCTAGAAACCCAAATAAGGAAATCAACATAAAATAAGAAGCTTGCTCAACTCTAAAGAATCTCATGAAACGATAAATTACAAATAAGTCATATAGAGATCTATTAATATTTTGCTAATGAGATGAGCTAAAAAAAAGGGTACCATCCTTAGTCCACTTTTGATACATATTTTTTATTTTTTTCTATATTATGACCAAGCAATTTTAGCAATGGATGTTGGGTCAAAATACTTTTTCAAAAATTAAATAGATGTTGAATGGATCAAGAAAAACCATAAAAAAGTATAGGGAAAAAAAACTAGTTTGTAGCTCTTAAATAAGTGAAATAAACTCAATAAAGTGTAAGAGCTCATAGCTTGTAGGGAGGTAAAAGTTAAAGAGGAACGCATAACTTTTATATACAAATAAAAATCCTAGTAAGATTGTTATGATAATTATTGAAGTCCTTTTGCCCTTGAAAAAATTGTATCCCAACAAAAAGCCCATAGATGTTTTATGTGTGTAAAAATAATTTACTATTAATAAAGCATATTCTCTTTGTTTATTTGTGTCATTTGAATGTTAGATATGTTCATTTAAGTTTTCTTCCAATATTGTGTGCATTAATACTTGTGGAGCCTAATATTCATGTTATTAGGAGTTTAGATAGTTGAGTGAGATTATCTTGTAGACATCCTATATAAATAAATAATAATAATGAAGCAACAAGCATTGTAGAGATTCCTTAAGGGTGTTTTTCTCTTGAAATGGGATAAAGTGTATTTCACTTTTCAAATGTTATATTTTTAATATGGTCTATGCACATTCTTTGAGATTAGGAATGTAAATAAAATACATATAGATCTTAAAGTAAAATATGAACAACAACAACAATGACAAATACACATAAAATAGAAATTTGGCTTGGAATTTCTTAATCTAGAAAATATTCTCACTTAGAATCACGTATCTATCTTCTTCAAAGTATTAACTTAACTGTATCCACAATGAAACTTTTAGGTATCTAAAGCCCTAATTCACTAATCCAGATTAGGTTACAACTATAATCCATTAACCAATATTAGATTATAATGGGCCAAAAAGCACAAAAGCAAAAAAAGAAAAATGTAACTTTGAACCTCATCTAATGTTCATGGATGAATGCACAATATTACAATTAATGACAAGTGCATGACTACAAAATCTACATACAAAGAAAATAACACATCTCTAAGAAGGAATTCACAAGTTTGAATTTAGACATGTGATGTTTGACTAGTAAGTCATTGTAAAATGAATTTTCATTTGATATTTAATTTATATAGAAGTTATTAAAAAAATGGAAAAATATTAAAAAAATAAAAATAAAGAAAAATAAATAAATGGTGGATTGAAAATTCTTCTAAATATTGGGAATGGACAAATATTATTAAGAAGAGAGGAAAAAATAAAGAAAAAAGATAATGATGGATTGAAGTTGCATGCACCCAAAACAATGTAAAACATAATTTGGTAAAAAAAATCATTATATCTTCTAGCTTAACGACTTACTAATTCTCTATGGTTAAAAAAAAATTAGAAACTAAAACACTAATAATAATAATAAGTAATAAAATATCTTTATAAAAAAATAATAAAATATATGTTGAAAATTTCAAGAAAATTGAATTTTTATACACTTTTAAATCTTAAATATAGAAATACAACATTTTTACTATTAAAAAAAATTAGAGTTTATGATAAAAATAAGAAAAAGAAGCACATAAATATATATATAAATAATTATTAGAAAAAAAAGTTTTAACACAAATTTCCTTAACATTTTATACTAAGAATATAAATATTAATTTAAAAATATAAATATAACATATTATTTATAATTTATATTAAAATGAAAAGTAATTTTTTATTAAAATATATTTTAAGGTAATAAATTTAATATTTTTTTATTATTTTATATATTAAAATTAAAAAATATGATAAAAAAATTGTATTGTTTATTGTTATCTCATGAGGGACGCATTGATTCATGCGTTGAACTTTAAATAGTTATCCTTTGACAAAAAATCAAATGTATATTTGTAATGTGAAAAAATATATATTATTATATTAATATATTAAGTTTAACTTTTTTTAATTATGATTAGTCGAGAGAGCTTAGGTCTTATTTTGTAATTATGTTGCCCGAGCTAGGATCATGTTGTTGCTTTATCGCGAGTAGGGCCAAATTACTCTGCTCTCACCCTCGATTATTTCTCTTCTCCAACTTTCTATAAAAATATTACAAATGTAAATTCAAACCCTACTAACTCAATACATCGTTAGACAGCATAGACATAGTTCAATGCAATGAGTACTAAATAATTTTTGGCCAAATACCACCATTTAACATTTAATATAGCGTAGCAAGACGCGTGGTCACTTTAGTCTCCATTATCGTTCGGTCTTCCTTCCCGGAAAATTTATAACCATTTCCACTTAACAATGATAGTTTAGCAAAAAAGAGTGATTTCACTAATTAAAAAAACTTTATTTTTTAAAGAAAATATGATTTGTATTAATATTAATATGTTTTTCATTGGTGTCATTGACATGAATGTAAAAGATGACATTTTTCCAGTTAAATATTTAACTTCATCTCTTTCATAAAGTTTCTCGCAAAAAAAGTGATATCATTAATAAAAAAAATAAAAAATAAATTTTGAAAAATATAATTTGTATTAATATTAATAAATTTTTTGACATATATGTAAAAGATGAATTAGATTATTTGTCGATATTTTCCAAACTAAATATTTAACTCAATCTCTTTCAAATACAAAATTTTAAGAGCAAAACATAATAATGATTTGTTAAAAAACTTCATTATATGTTGACTTGATATGTAAAAAGGTAATTTTACAATCAAAATTAAATTTGAGAATATCAAAAAGAAATACAGGTTTTCAAAATAGAGAAATATAATTAAATAACGAACAAAAGAGCCAACAATAACATGAAAAAATAAATTCTAATTGAAAATATGACTTTAAATTCAAGTTAAATTAATCCTTAATCAATATTTAATAAATTTTAAATTACTATAATTATTAATCAATATAATAATAAATTTTAAATTATATATATATATATATATATATATATATATATATATATACAAAACTTATCCGAATTTTATTTAATTTGAATTAAATAAATTTTGTGTATTATCAAAAAAGTTTCAGTCTTAATATCAAAAGTGAATCAAGCCTGCACCTTTGGTTAATTAGTTAGAATGTAGTAATTTAAGAAATTAATATATATATATATATATATATATATATATATATATATTTTTAATTTCTTAAATTACTACATTCTAACTAATTAACCAAGGTGCTGAGCTGATTCACTTTGATACTAAGACTAGAAGCTTTTCAAAAAGCGATGGTTGATCTTTTGTCGAAAGTAAATATAGCCAAAGAATTCGGTAATATGGAAAGTAAAGAACTAAAGCATTTTGGATGTTGACGTTGTTAACTTTAAATGTAAATGACTATATAGATAAAATTATATGTGAAAATTTTTTTGAAAAGTTTTGGAAATTACCATATGGGTATGATAATTTTTCTTCACCATATTCAACTCTATGAAGTGTCAATTTCCATCGAATAAAGCCCGTCACTAACCGGTCACCGGGTTGTGGCGTGTGAGGTTAATTCCCCACAAATTCCACAATCCGAGGAGCCACTATATCACGTATATCAAATTTACTCACAGTGCGAATTTCTTAGCCGAGTCAAAATCCCATCACTAATTGCCAAAATCGGACTACGACAATAAAGCCAAAATCAAACTAGTGACAATAAAAATATTCTCGAGACTCAAGTCGGTAACCTGGCCTAACCTAGGTTAAGTAGGGTTAACTTAATCAATCTTCCTTCACCCAGGGCATCAATCCGCTTCTAAGTTTTTCTGATCTATGATAATGCGGTTATTTTTAGAATGTCATAGGGAATCTGGTTTCAATAAAAAGTGTCATTTATTCGAGGCACGGGATTTATATATGGACTTACCGAAATGGGAGGCATGGTACACCTCAACCAAAATCTAAAGAAAAACAAGAGATACCAAGAAAATCTATAAAGAATTCACTAACGCGCCAAAAATAAGACTACTACAATTAAAAAAAAATATATTGTGAGACTCAAGTCACGTAACCTAATCTAACATAAGGTTAGGTTAATCAATCTTCCTTTAACCGAAGCATCAACCGCTTCTAAGTTTGAGGCATGATAATGAGGTTATTTTAGAATGTTATAGACTAGGTTCAATAAAATGCAATCATTCAAGAGAAAACAGCAGTACGAGGAAATTAAGCGGATTCATTGAAACCAAATTATATACGTAAATACTTTTAGTGCATATTCTACCGAAAATAAGACATTTCGACACTAGAACCCCAGATAAATTGTAGGTACCTACGAATTCTTCGATTGTGATTCTTTGGAATTTGTTGTTTTTCATAGTACCATTGGGGCCAACCACATTTCTCCACGCGAGAATTTGAACGCTCTCTTTGCTTCAAAGAAACGGAGCTGAAAGATAAAAATATTAGAAAAACAAACAAAGAAAAGCTAAAAAATATTCTCGCATAACATTATCATTTAAATCGCCGTACATATGGTTGTCTACTTCTTCTTGCTTTACTCTACTCTTATGATTGCTTCTATGACATAAGTTCGTTCTTCCTGTAAAAATAAATTAATATTCCAAATCAATAATCAATTGATCGGGAACTTGCAATAATCAAAGCAGGAAAAGAAAAAGAAACAAACGAACCTAATCTATTTTAGAGACTAGGGATTCCCAGTTGCCTCTAGCTAGGGGCTTATCAGTTAGGGGAACACCTAAATATTTCGAGGGGAAGTAGCTGAGTTGGAAGCCAAGAATACGGGTGATGTTAATTTGAATGGCATTGGAAGTGTTTAGGAAGAAGAGTTTGGACTTGGCGTTCTTAACAGAGGAACCCGAGAGCTCGAGAAAAATCATTTAGAATGGCCCCACGAAGGCAAGGGCTTCTTTGACAAAGGGAGTGCCCATGAGGAGCGTATCATCCACAAATTGTTGGTGAGTGATCGGGGGTTAGGGGTAGAGATTAAGGCCAATGACACGGCCATCGGAGGATGCAGCAGATAAGGAGTGGCCAAGGCCTTCTCCCATGATAACAAAGAGGAAGGGCGAAAGAGGGTCCCCTTGTCGATGCCCCGAGAGGGGGTTGATGATGGGCTGAAGGGGAGCCAGCGAGAGGATGGAGAAGAAAGCCCCCGAGACTAAAGCCATGATCCAATTTATGATGTCTTTGCTGAACCCAAAGGCTACCAGCATATTCCTTATGTAATTCCAATTGATTTTGTTGAAAGCTTTGGACATATCCATTTGGATGAGCATACCAAGTTTGCTTTGATCCTTGAGAGAGTGGATGACTTCTTGGAGAGAGGATGATGTTGTCAAGATTTGCCTACCCTCAATGTAAACGGTTGGTGGGGGCGAGATGAGAAGCGAAGGAGGAGAATTTTGATGCGGTTGACTAGGACTTTAGAGATGATCCTATAGATAATGTTGTGAGAGGCGATGGGTCAAAGGCGGTCGAGGAGCTGCCTTTATCGATTTGGGGATGAGGGTGAGAAAGGTTGCATTGAAGGATTTAAGGATGGATCTTTTAAGACGAGATTCTTCGATTGAGGTCATAAACTTTGTCTTTGATCAAAGGCCAACGGGGCTTTGTAGAAATCTATGGTCAAACCATCCGGACTCGGGGCTTTTCCATTGGGCATGGAATGGACGGCTTCTTCCACTTCCGCCATTGTTATCTTTTTTTAACGACATTTGGTTATGCTTTTCTAGTTAAGATATTAGGGATGTTCCTTGTGATTTTCGTGATGTCTTCGTCATTGTCAGTGGTTGTTCTTTGTAAGGATGGCCCTAAAATACTGGTTGAGCACAACTTCAATCTCAATACGAGTGCTTAAGATAAGGCCACCGCTGATTTTTGAGACTCGAGGATTCGTTGAATTTTACTGTGTTGGATCTTAGATTTCGAAAATATAAGTTAAATAGGTACATTAAAGAATTTGGATTTCATTTGTATTTTCATATATTGTTTATAGAATGAGTAGTTGATTTAATTTATTATATGATACAATTTACTTGAATAAAGCACATAATAAACTATATAAAGATTAAGAAAATCATTGAATTTTTACATATTTCATATTTAGAAAGAAAATAGAAGTTTAATGGTTGTTAAAGAATATGGATCTCACTTATATTTTCATATTTTGTTTATAAAATTATTAGATAATTTAACTTGTAATATGATAGTTTCCTTCAATAAAGCACATAATAAACCACACAAAAATTTAAGACTTATATCTTTATCTAATACCCTAGTTAGAAGTTTTGCTAAGATGAGTGCAAACAAAAGTAGGTGTTTTTTTAAATGATTTAGAAGAAAAGTTTCTTATTATGAATACCTTCAAATGGTACTAAAATTTATATAATTTCTTTGGTAAGTTTTCAATGGCGAGATAAGACATTTGGAATATTAATGTCCTAATGACTAGGAAGCGCTCAAGCAACCTCATAACAATTCCCTATGGCTCATCCACACACTTTTCCTCTCTCTAATGAAGATGTTTCCAAATAGCTTCAAACCCTCATGTGCACAAACCTCCATTCTCCCATACTCTCCATAATTGATAGTGTTGACCTTCCTCCCCATCATCTTGACAATGAGCTATAGGGCATAACAAATGGGCAAAAATAAAATCTTCTTTTCCAATGCACAGTCAAAAAAAATATATTTGGTAGAAGGGGCACCCTCCTTGTTAAGGTCATGATATGCACTTGATAAAATGATGAGTGATGGATTAAGGGTTGCCATTTTTTAGAAAGTTAATGGTTTGAATGAGTAATCAGATGCATATATTCAAGTCACAATAAAAAATCAAACATCATTGTTGCTCATGAAATTAATGCTAATGCAATTGTTGTCACCATTAATCTTCCCCTCCATACATAACTACTATTGCTATTACTTTCATTATCCATTTTCCAAAAACTTATCTTCATATCTTGTTCTTAATTGAGTGGACTTAATGGTTAAAAACATGTGTTTCCTTTTAAAAGGTGATTCTTCAAATCTAGAAGGGTAAAGTATGTACACCTATGAAAAAACTTAGTAGTCAAATTGTTGTGTGAACATGATCTTAACTTAAAATATTTTAAACACCAAGAAAAATTACATTTTAACCTTTTAAATTTTTCTTATTACTTAATATACATAAAACTAGAATAAATTTACACTAATTATAACTTGTAACATTTTATAAATTATTTAAATTATTATATTCTAAGAAAACATAAGTACATATAGATTTTTGAGTGGGACTAATGATTAATGGTACATCATAAATTCAATTTGAGAGAAGACATGCATATTTAAATTTCATACTTCAACCCATTAACATTTTTTCTACCCATCATTAATAAAAATGAATTATTTCAAAATAAAATTATCTATAAATAATAATTATTTTATTTTATTTTTTGGAGGAAAAAAATCATAATTTTATTGAACTAGAAACTAAGAAACAAAATTACATATTGCAGATGTTGTTAAGCATTCGAGTCATGCTATTCATGTGATTGATGAACAATAAAAAAAGAAAAATAGTAAAATTTACATGAGTTTTTCTTTACACCCCATAAGTGCTTTATTGTGTGTTTTCTCTTTCTATTGCTCAATTACTTTAATCTCTACCAAAATTATAAATTAAAATATTATTATACTTACGATTCATAATTTAAAAATTCAATTAATAAAACTGAAATTTAAAATTATATTAAAAATCATTTTAATAAATGTAAAGCAAAATTTCAAACTCTCTCATTTAAAACAAACAAAGCTCTGTATATATAATCTAAAAATTCAAATGAAACTTGAGATTATATTAAAAAAACATGTTAATAATGCTTCCTTATTGTAAATTCAAAACAAAATCCAAAAATCCAAACTTACTCTAATTTTTCAAAAGGCAACGAAACGAAACATGACTAAATGAACTTTCACACTTTTGATATTAAACCGGAGCGTCCAGCGTATGGGTGTTTTTCGATCACGATCTATACCTAAGGTCTCTCGTTGGAATAACGTCTTACGGTTCGACCTCGTAACCTCAGGTAGAAAAAAAGAAATTGAAGTTCAGACATTTTTTGAATCTCGAGGACCAATTGAATATAATTGATTTTGTTCGG
Source organism: Pinus albicaulis (assembly GCA_034641835.2). Classification (NCBI taxonomy): domain Eukaryota; kingdom Viridiplantae; phylum Streptophyta; class Pinopsida; order Pinales; family Pinaceae; genus Pinus; species Pinus albicaulis. The sequence continues at coordinate 1,128,783,603 of CM076584.1, read as the reverse complement.
ATTGTAACAAATAATGAATGTGATTCAGGGGAGGGCGCGAGTGTTGTCGAAGATATAAATTTGAATTGTGTGAGATAGCTTTTCTTAACGGTGGGAATGATCTTTGATGGGTCGGTGGATCCAACGTCCGATAGATTTCGAACCTGCACCGACGGTGGGAATGATATTTTATCGGTCACCGATTACATGTTAGATAGAATTGGAACGTTCACAAAAGCTAATTACCGTTTGCAAAAGCTAATCCTTCTTTTATTTAGTTCATCAATCCTCTTCTTCTTGCACTGCAATGCGCCCTCTCAACTCTTTGCGCTCTTTTGCTCTCTGTCTCTCAGGCGAAGCGGTGACGTTTTGTGGAGCGCTCCTCGTTTGTTTTGTGTTGTTTCTTTGATCTGTATCTGTGGCTCTGTGTGTTTTGTGTTGTTTCTTTGTTTTCTATCTATGGCTCTGTGTTGTAACTGTTCGTATATGTGTAATTTCTGTTGTCTTTTTATGTTGTTGTTGTTTGTCTTTCTGTAATTTCTGTTTTGTTGTGAGAGTTTGAGAGATGGAGACAGATGTTCGTTTCGGCCAAGAAGTGCTTTGGAGAAGCACAATCAGAGGAGTGGCAATAGCTGCAGATATGAAGATGATCTCCACGGGCCTCAATGGTAATGGAGAGTCTCTTGTCAACTGAATTTCAATTAAGGGAGAGGAGATCTAAATTTTTGTGGCCATGTATTGATATGTTATTACAATGAAAATAGATTAAGGTTGGTTTGTTTCTTTTTCTTTTCCTGCTTTGATTATTACAAGTTCCCGATCAATTGATTATTGATTTGGAATATTAATTTATTTTACAGGAAGAACGAACTTATGTCATAGAAGCAATCATAAGAGGAGAGTAAAGCAAGAAGAAGTAGACAACCATATGTACGCAGATTTATCTAATAGAGAATATTTTTAGCTTTTCTTTTGTTTGTTTTTCTAATATTTTTTTATCTTTCAGTTCCGTTTCTTTGAAGCAAAAGAGAGCGTTCAAATTCTGCGTGGAGAAATGTGGTTGGCTCCAATGGGTACTATGAAATACAACAAATTCCAAAGAATCACAATCGAAGAATTCAGGTAGGTACCTACAATTTATTAGGGTTTTTTTTTCAGCATAAAATGAGTCACGGTGCTGAAATGTCTTATTTTCGGTAGAATATGCACTAAAAGTATTTACGTATATAATTTGGTTTTCCAATGAATCACAGAATTTCCTGTACTTCTGTTTTTCTTGAATGATTGCATTTTATTGAACCCAGTCTATAACATTCTAAAATAACCTCATTATCATGCCTCAAACTTAGAAGCGGGTTGATGCTTGGGTTAAAGGAAGATTGATTAACCTAACCCTATGTTAGATTAGGTTACGGACTTGAGTCTCACAATATATTTTTTTTAATTGTAGTAGTCTTATTTTGGCAGTTAGTGAATTCTTTATATAGATTTTCTTGGTATCTCCGTTTTCATTTGATTTTGGTTGAGGTGTACCATGCCTCTCAGGTAGGGTAAGTCCATATATAAATCCCGGTGCCTCGAATAAATGACACTTTTTATTGAAACCAATCTATGACATTCTAAAATAACCGCATTATCTTGACTAGAAACTTAGAAGCGGATTGATGCACGTGAAGGAAGATTGATTAAGTTAACCCTACTTAACCTAGGTTAGGCCAGGGTTGCGACTTGAGTCTCGAGAATATTTTTATTGTCATAGTCCGATTTTGGCTTTATTGTCTGTAATTACGATTTTGGCAATTAGTGATGGGATTTTGAGCAGGGTAAGAAATTCACACACGTGAGTAAATTTGATATACGTATATAGTGGCTCTGGATTGTGGAATTCGTGGGGAATTAACCTCGCACGCCACAACCCGGTGATTGGTTAGTGACTCGGGCTTTTTATTCGATGGAAATTGACACTTCATAGTGTTGAATATGGTGAAGAAAAATTATCATACCCATATGGTAATTTCGAAAAACTTTTCAAAAAATTTTACATATAATATTACCTATATAGTCATTTACATTTAAAGTTAACAATGTCAACATCCAAAATGCTTTAGTTCTTTACTTTCCATATTACCGAATTCTTTGGCTATATTTACTTTCGACAAAGATTAAACCACTGCTTTTGAAAAGCTTTCTGGTCTTAGTATCAAAAGTGAAACAAGCCCGCACCTTTGGTTAATTAGTTAGAATGTAGTAATTTAAGAAATTAAAAAATATATATATATATATATTAATTTAATATGAATCTTTTCTGATAATACACAAAATTTATTTAATTCAAATTAAATAAAATTCGGATAAGTTGTGCATATATATATATATATCTATATATATATATATAATTTAAAATTTATTATTATATTTATTAATAATTATAGAAATTTAAAATTTATTAAATATTGATTAAGGATTAATTTAACTTGAATTTAAAGTCATATTTTCAATTAGAAATTTATTTTTTCATGTTATTGTTGGCTCTTTTTGTTGGCTATTTAATTATATTTCTCTATTTTGAAAAACTTTGTATTTCTTTCGATATTCTCAAATTTAATTTTGATTGTAAAAATTACCTTTTTACATATCAAGTCAACATATAATGAAGTTTTAACAGATCATTATTATGTTTTGCTCTTAAAATTTTGTATTTGAAAGAGATTGAGTTAAATATTTAAATTTGGAAAAATACTCGACAAATAATCTAATTCATCTTTTACATATATGTCAAAAATTTATTAATATTAATACAAATTATATTTTTCAAAAATTTATTTTTTTATTTTTTTATTAATGATATCACTTTTTTTGCTAAACTATATGAAAGAGATGAAGTTAAATATTTAACTCGGAAAATGTCATCTTTTACATTCATGTCAATGACACCAATGAAAAACATATTAATATTAATACAAATCATATTTTCTTTAAAAAAATAAAGTTTTTTTAATTAGTGAAATCACTCTTTTTTGCTAAACTATCATTGTTAAGAAAATGGAAATGGTTTGTACTCATTGCCTTGAACTATAGAAATTTTACGGGAAGGAAGAGCGAACGATAATGGAGACTAAAGTGACAGGGCGTCTGCTCTGCGCTATATTAAATGTTAAATGGTGGTATTTGGAAAAAATTATTTAGTACTCATTGCATTGAACTATGTCTATGCTCGGGACGAGTGTATTGAGTTAGTAGGGTTTGAATTTACATTCGTAATATTTTTATAGAAAGTTGGAGAAGAGAAATAATCGAGGTCGGACGCGGAAGTAATTTGGCCTACTTGCAGCACGACAACATGATACGGCGAGGGCAACATAATTACAAAATAAGACCTAAGCTACTCTTGACTAATCATAATTAAAAAAAGTTAAACTTAATATATTAATATAATAATATATATTTTTTTCACATTACAAATATACATTTGATTTTTTGATCAAAGGATAACTATTTAAAGTTCAACGCATGAATCAATGTGTCCTCGCTGAGGATAACAATAAACAATACAATTTTATATCATATTTTTTAATTTTAATATGTAAAATAATAAAAAAAATATTAAATTTATTACCTTAAAATATATTTTAATAAAAATTACTTTTCATTTTAATATAAATTATAAATAATATGTTATATTTATATTTTTAAATTAATATTTATATCCTTAGTATAGAATGTTACTGAGAAATTTGTGTTAAAAACTTTTTTTTCTAATAATTATTTATATATATTTTTATGTGCTTCTTTTCTTATTTTATCCTAAACTCTAATTTTTTTTAATAGTACAAATGTTTTTTTTTTTATATTTAAGATTTAAAAGTATATAAAAATTCAATTTTCTTGAAATTTTCAACATATATTTTATTATTTTTTTATAAAGATATTTTATTACTTATTATTATTATTAGTGTTTTAGTTTCTAATTTTTTTTAACCATAGAGAATTAGTAAGTCGTTGCTTAGAAGATATAATGTTTTTTTTTTAATGATTTTTTTTACCAAATTATGTTTTACATTGTTTTGGGTGCATGCAACTTCAATCCATCATTATCTTCTTCTTCTTTTTTTTCCTCTCTTCTTAATAATATTTGTCCATTCCCAATATTTAGAAGAATTTCAATCCACCATTTATTTATTTTTCTTTATTTTATTTTTTAATATTTTTCCATTTTTAATAACTTCTATATAAATTAAATATCAAATGAAAATTCATTTTACAATGACTTACTAGTCAAACATCACATGTCTAAATTCAAACTTGTGAATTCCTTCTTAGAGATGTGTTATTTTCTTTGTATGTAGATTTTGTAGTCATGCACTTGTCATTAATTGTAATATTGTGCATTCATCCATGAACATGTATGAATCTGTCTACTTCTATATTAGTACAAAAATATGTTACATAGAGTCGAGGCCTCACATAGCTATCCCGGAGAAGAGGCATTCATATCATAAGACCACAATTTGATGACTATCTCTGGGATGAACCTTGAAGACCAGGACCTTGTCCTACTTCCTAAACAGTGAGTTACGAAAAACAAAATGATGATTGGAGTGCGAGACTAGCTACAACAAGTAAGGCAGAGACGAGACATAATCCATGACAAAAATTACAAGCAGTACGTGAAGGATCTTATTTGAAACATTGTCTTGAGCTCTAAAGCATAGATAGCGATTAGCAGGGAGCGCGTTATTCGACGAAGGAGAATTACATTAAAAAAGCTGCAAAAGCGTGAAGAAGAAGGAGAAGAACCCCCTCGAGTACACGATAGCAAAAGCGAAGAGCGAGAGCCATTTAAGCGTCATTGGTGGGCGAGGGCGCTTCTTCCACCACAGAGCAAGCATACGGACCGAATTCGACATCGCAGGGGGCGAAGGAGCATGACTGAAGAGCGCAAGGCACAGCTTGCGGGGAGGCTCGAAGCTGAAAGACGAAATACCCACGAGAACTTTGCGGCATCGGCCCCTAGGGCAAACGAGTATTCCATCTTCGATTCATGAACAATCCGGAGGGAGACGAGAGGCGGAGCTTGGGGTCGTCGGGTTGATCTGAATTTGATGGAGACAGAAGCAATGAAATCATGGTGGTTGAAGGAACAAGGATAATTGAAGCGAGCTGAATGGAAGTGCTCGAGAGGAGGTGAGGCGAACATGAGCTGCGGGGAGAGGTGGAGGGCGTGCGCACGCCCACGACCCCGACCTGTCGGGTGCTGGGAGTTCGACCAACCTCGAGTATCCGAAGAATCCGACGAGGTGGCGAGAGGAGGGAAACGCGAGTGGCGTATTAACTCTTGCCATGAGAAGAACCTCTTACGCTCAACATTCTTGGCCTCGGACGAGGCATATTGAGAATGAAAGGATAATCGGCAAGAAGTCAAGAAAGGAATGGAGAGCGGCTGCGAGACCGAAATAAACCAACGGGACGGGCCGTGGAAATTACAAAATTGACCAAAAGAAATGTGAAAACCATCACGCTAGCTCAAAGCGACGAGCTTAAACGACACCTCTTGCCATTCTTCAGTGCGCAACCAAGGTTCGAAATCAACTCTGAGAACAAGCTGAACTCAACGGAGAGACACACGGCACCGAAGGAATAGGCGCCATTGCGGTGGAAAGGTCGAGATAACGAGGCGGAAGGAGCTGCATAATGCATCATTTACTCGTGTCAGGCTGGCATATGATGGGGTGAGCTCGGAGCGCGAAGGGGTGGCGATGGTGGTAGACCACGTGCCCACCCGCCCCCTTGTCGGCGAATCATATCGCATCCGCGTACACCCGCATCCCGGGACATCCATGAACATTAGATGAGGTTCAAGGTTACATTTTTCTTTTTTTGCTTTTTGTGCTTTTTTGGCCCATTATAATCTAATATTGGTTAATGGATTATAGTTGTAACCTAATCTGGATTAGTGGATTAGGGCTTTAGTTACCTAAAAGTTGCATTGTGGATACGGAGTTAAGTTAATACTTTGAAGAAGATAGATATGTGATTCTAAGTGAGAATATTTTTCTAGAGTAAGAAATTCCAAGCCAAATTTCTATTTTATGTGTATTTGTCATTGTTGTTGTTGTTCATATTTTACTTTAGGATCTATATGTATTTTACTTACTTTCCTAATCTCAAAGAATGTGCGAGACCATATTAACAATATAACATTTGAAAAGTGAAATACACTTTATCCCATTTCAAAGAGAAAAACACCCTTAAGGAATCTCTACAATGCTTGTTGCTTCATTATTATTATTTATTTATATAGGATGTCTATAAGATAATCTCACTCAACTATCTAAACTCCTAATAACATGAATATTAGGCTCTACAAGTATTAATGCACACTCTATTGGAAGAAAACTTAAATGAACATATCTAACATTCAAATGACACAAATAAACAAAGAGAATATGCTTTATTAATAGTAAATCATTTTTACACACATAAAACATCTATGGGCTTTTTGTTGGGATAAAAATTTTTCAAGGGCCAAAGGACTTCAATAATTATCATAACAATCTTACTAGGATTTTTATTTTTATATAAAAGTTATGGGTTCCTCTTTAACTTTTACCTCTACAAGCTATGAGCTCTTACACTTTATTGAGTTTATTTCACTTATTTAAGAGCTACAAACTAGTTTTTTTTCCTTCTCTTTTTTATGGTTTTTCTTGATCCATTCAACATCTATTTAAATTTTGAAAAAGTATTTTTGATTCAACATCCATTGCTAAAATTTCTTGGTCATAATATAGAAAAAAATAAAAATAGTGTATCAAAAGTGGACTAAGGATGGTACCCTTTTTTTTTAGCTCATCTCACTAGCAAAATATTAATAGATCTCTATATGACTTATTTGTAATTTATTGTTTCATGAGATTCTTTAGAGTTGAGCAAGCTTCTTATTTTATGTTGATTTCCTTATTTGGGGTTTCTAGGATAAATTCTCCATGTTGGATGGTGTGTGATTACATGAGTTTGTTCTTTGAATTCTTTTTTTAGATGCACAACAAAATTTGAAGAAAGAAATTGCACAATCATCATACAATTACATGATAACAATTCACAAGAACATGCCACAAAAGAAAGTGTTAAATAAAACCAACTTAGTAAAGAACATTTATTTTGCAATTGAAATTTAAAGGCTGAATGAATAATATCAACCATATCAACCATATGATGAGCAATTGCACATTAATGGTGGGAAATTAATGTCGAGATAACACCCCCAATTTATAATATTAACTGAGTATGATCCCAATAATCACAAAGTTCCAAGGAAATTTTGTACAATGATATGGTTGTTCAATCATGGAGAAAGAGGGAACGAAACATAATTGGTCCTCACTACATTCATAGTAGAGTGATGAGGTTCCCACACTTGCTCTTGTCATTTCTAATATTGAATGACATCTTGACATTGATAACAATGGCTAGGGGTGGTCCTTTGTAGCAGATATTTTGTGAATGACCACCATCCCATGGTTGTTTGATGCTATTGGACTTGTATTTTCTAAATTGATGTCATATCTCCACTTGAATGAATTTTTCCTTGGGGTTTTTCCCCCTCTCTTCATATAACTATTGAAATAATAAATTTCCATATTATTGCACTATTGATCTTTAACATGATCTACCCTAATGCTTCTCTCTTCTCTTACCCTATTGAGTACCTCATTTGCAATTTCTCCAACAGTATGTACTTTCATATATACATACTCATATGTACGAGTGGATAATGATAGCAAAGGAGATTTTTCTTCCTTTTATAATATACCAATAGTGTAAGTGGCTTTTTTTATACATGTTGAAATCATATTATAGCAAATTTTTTTTTATTATCTCACCATATCTAGTTGAGTGCAATAACTATTCCACATACCTACATGTATCTTCATATATAGACAATAATTATCTTTAATATGCCTATAATGTGGATGCCACGACCCTATATAGATATCTACATGGTGCCTTTATATTAAACCTATGGGCGTACCATATCGAGTTACCAATACTTTAGGTGATCTGAATTATAAAAGTGGGATAATACGGACACAACCCCTACTCATATAATTATCACATTTATATATATATATACCATAGGTATGTCCACGATTTATATATATATTAAGTTCTTTGAATTATTTTATTAACCTTAACGTATGAAATTTAACCTTTCCGTACCCGTGCAGGTATCACGATTGTTTTTTTTTATAAATGTTTTTATACAGGGTTTGTAGATACGTTCCGCCGCCTTCCTATATGATTAACAACTCCATTGGGCAACCTTTAATCATGCGGCGACACTGTGTTTCACTGCGGAGCAGCTACTGCATGTAATTGATTCATCCCGACGATGACCTTCCACACGCCTCAGCTTGACTGCCAGCTGTCTGGTGACAGAATCGCATTACTGAATTTCACTAGGGTTAGCGTGTGACTATTCGATCAGCTTGCTGTGTTCTGACTCGTCGCTCGACCAAGGCCGGCGCCTGCACCACCGACACAAGGAGTAGCACGATCCCTCTTAGCGTCCCAACACCATTTGGCCTAAGGACAGTGGAATACACCGGTCGAAAGTCAGGTTGCCACGAAAACCGGGTTTTCTGCATAAGTACACAGTGGTGGCATTGGTTCCGGTTTCAAGTAAGCTACCGAATACAGAATTCGGTACGAGAGTTCTGTGGACACTACGCGATGGTTTACACGTTAACTAAATCGGGTTCTCCATCCGTTCTCTGGCGTAAAGGAGAAAGATCTCTGGTACACATTTGAAGATACAACGCATCGGCTACTTCCCTCTCGGGATTTGCAGCCGTTAGGGAGGTATGCAGATTAGGGTTTCAAATATCCTTTATGTTGCCTACGCCTGAGAATTTTTCCCAGTTCTTTATGTTGTTACTGTTTCTTATTGTTGTTGCTATTTTTTCTTTTTCTTGCATCCTTGACTCTGCCATGACAGAGAGAACAGAGAGACAGTAGCCTTCTACGCCGAGACAGAGCGAGATCCTGTGATTAACAGCCAGGCTCGGACCCTCTCTGATCTCGGTGCAGCTATTTGGGTTCTCCAGTTACCTCTCGACGTTTCTTATATGTCGATGTAGCTCCTAACTGGGCGTCTGCAAAGGGAGAACTCCTATACTCTCAATCCTCTGTGGAACTCAGCTCGTGGGGCGTTGGAGATCTTCTTTCTCTGGCTAAGGCACTTTGATTTAGCTTTTCCTGGGTGCTTTGAGCATTACGTTGCGGTGAAAAGTTCCCATGGCTTCGTATTGTTTTATTTCCTTGCTTCCTGTTAAGGAGAATATTTCTGAAAATTCTCTGCGATAGTAAACTATGCAGAAGAACATTAGATCTAGTTAACTATCGATTTAGAGTGGAAATAGAGCTCGACCAATATATGATGAACCTGCTCCCGTTCTCCAGTGATCTAATTCAGTTTGCTACCAACTTATTGACTACTATTACAGCGTTTTACTGCATTTACAGTGGCCAGATTGCGTTATGCACAGAGAGGGGGTAGAGGTTACCACATCTTCATTTTGGAGTTCGGAAGCTCTGCATTGCTATACTATTATGTTTTTTTTTTTTTTTTTTCTCCTTTGAGGGTGGAATGCCCTCATGGCTTGGATCGTTGAAAAGCCGACTCTGGGAGAAAGGCTGCCATGCCTCTATGCCTTAGGAGCTAGTTTATATAGATTGCAGCCAATGAAATCCTGGCAGAAATCTTTTTGTATCCTAGATTTATTTTATATGCATTCTAATTAGAAGCGGTAGAAATCTTGCTGGGGCAGACAAAATCGAGAAGTTCTCTTGGGATATCCTGTAGATATCGCCGAAGAGACAATAATCTCGACAGAACTACTGTGGCTTCTTTACAATCTGCATGTAAAGGGTCTCAGTTATTGTTTTCGATAAGTCGTTGTGGATTAGATCTCATAATTCCTGTTTCATGTGAAGACGTAAATATGTCTTATGCGTGTTGCAAGCGAAGTTCCCGTGGTTTAATTTCTATACGCGGCACTTCCGAGCAGGGTAACCCTAAGATCCTACTAACGCAGGCGACATTTCACGTTGATGTTTGTATACCAGAACAGTGGTAATTTATATATCTACTTTACTATTCACGCATTTGTTTGGACAACGTCTCTGTACTTTTTCTCCATGCCGGGTTCATTTGTATATATATTTCCCACGTCTCTAATGATTTATTTTATGCGGCACTCTGCTATTTTACAGTCATATATTACCGGTAGCATTAACTAGCTCATGCCTAACCTCTCGGTGTATTCAAGTTTAAAGGATCGACCCATATTCTTGTCGTATGATTTTATTTTATTCATATATTTGGTAATACGTTATATTGTATCGATTATCCATTTAAAGAGGTGCATAGGTATTAAATTAGGGTTGCGGCCAATCTAGGTTAATATTGATTGCGCTCCTATAGATATATTTTGGGTTATGTCCATAATTAGTCTATAGGCTGGTATAGTGTTTCGGGTGTACAGGTGAGTCTTTCTTTGGTTTAGTTTAAAAAATCAAAATAGAAGTAGAAGTGAAGTTTTCCTTTCCATTCTCGTTATCATCAGCTTCAAGAGGACATAGTACTCATTTTCTATTATTATTGTAGTGAATAGAATATGCACACAAGAATTTCATAAGAGCTATAATTGTAGAATGTTCATAGTACCAATCTATATTTTACTATTTTACTATTTATGTGCTGCTACATACACCACAATTTTTCAGTATTACTATAATGTTTCTTTTCAATACACATAATCACATCATATCAGTTTGGGGTCTATGGAAGTTATAACAAACTTAATCATCTATAGAGGCCAAGTAACTTCAGATCTAGACCAACTTGGTTTTAGAGATTCTGGAGTTTCTACTCTATAGGATTCTGGTCTACAACAAACAGATTCTGGAAGGTGCATCCTGAAGGACAGATCTGTTAAATGTAGCACCAAAATTTTGCTATTGTCATAGATAAAAAAATTGATATGTAGCCAATTCATACTATAATAAACCATAGCAATAAAAATTTCAGAACATACCACACAATCTGCAAATTGACCAACCTCCCAACCTTAGAGTCCTATTTGTCTCCCAGGACTCACCCCCGAGCTGAGATCACCTCCTAGCACAGATCAACCTCTGATCTGTCTAGGAACAGCTTATTTAAGCTCATACCCCAAAGCATGTTTCTAATTCTGCGTCCAGAATAGCAGGATGCTTTCTTTCCTGTTTAGTCTAGGCTTCCCATCTTTGGGATTCTTTAAAGCTGTTTTAAGCTTTTTCCTCGGCTTTTCCATCTTTATTCCACCTCTTCCCAACTACTCCTCTTCATTGGGGGAATTTAGATTCTCCTCAAATCTAAATAAATTTCTTTCAAGGAGTTTTAGAAAGATTTTTGGGGATTTGTTGCCTTATCCATCCTCATGGATTTGGCAAGTGATCTCAATTCTCTTTTTGGTCAAAATGCACAATCATTTTATTTATTTCCTCAAATAAAATATGCCAATACATTCACACCATAGTCATCCCTTGGGGTCCACCCCCCTTAGGATTTTAAAATTCAAATGTCTAACTTTTAAAATTCAACACACAAATTGGGGGTGTTACATATTCCCCCTCTCAAAATAAACACCGTCCTCGGTGTTCTTATTCAACTACCAGAGTTCATTTAAACAAAAATGGATATTGCTCCATCATTTCAGCTTCCCTTTCCCAGGTGGCTTCTTGAGCAGTAAAGTGCTTCCACAGCACCTTTAATCTGACCACTGTTCTGTTTCTCAATTCAATTTCTTCTCGCTCCAATATTTGAAGCGGTTCTGGCAGAAACTCCCCTTCTGGTTCCACCTGTACAGCATTCCAATCAACTATGTGAGAAGCATCATGCACATATCTTTTTAATAATGAAACATGAAATACATTATGCACTTTAACATGAGGTGGTAAAGCCAACTTGTAAGCCACTGGTCCCACCCTTTCTAACACCTCGAAAGGCCCACAATATCTAGGTGCTAGTTTTGCACAACTTCCCGCATAGAGTGTGCTCTTTTTGGGTTTGATGCGCAAATACACATGATCCCCCACTTGGAATTCTCGGTGCACCCTTTTCTTATCAGCATAGCTCTTCTGTCTGTCTTGTGCTGTCTTTATATTTCTCTGTATTTGTTTGACAATTCTTTCCATCTCTTGTAGCGCATCCTGTCCCAACACCAGTTTATCCTCTGGTTGACTCCAGCTCAAGGGAGTACGACACTTCCTCCCATAGAGTGCCTCAAAGGGACTCATCTTAATAGAGGATTGATAACTATTATTGTAAGCGAACTCAGCTAGATGCAGATACTCTTCCCACTTTAATGGTCTATCCATCACATACATTCGCAGCATATCTTCCAAGATTTGATTTGTCCTTTCTGTCTGCCCATCTGTTTGTGGGTGATAGGCAGTACTAAAATTCAGCTTAGTACCCATTCCTGCAAACAATCCTTTCCAAAATGCATCTGTAAACTTAGCATCTCGATCTGAGACAATTACTTTGGGCACCCCATGAAGCCTTACTATCTCTTTCAGGAAAACATTTGCCACTTGGGCTGTCCCGAAAGTAGATTTGACTGGTATAAAGTGAGCAGCTTTGGTTAAGGTGTCTACTACTACCATTACTGAATCATGTTGGTATTTAGTCTTGGGTAATCCTGTTATAAAATCCATGGAAACTTTGTCCCATTTCCATTCTGCAATTGGCAGAGGATTTAACAGCCCTGCTGGGTGTTGATGCTCAAATTTGACCAATTGACATTCCATACACTTACTCAGATACTCCGCCACATCTTTCTTCATTCCTGGCCAGAACATCTTCTTTTTCAAGGCTGTTAACATCTTCTGGTATCCTGGATGTCCTGCATAAGGTTGCTTGTGGTATTCATCTAGAATTTCTCTTTTCAATGATTCTATATTTGGAATATACAACCTGTTTTTGTAACAGAGAAGCCCTTTTTGGTTTTTAGTAAAATCAGTTTTATCCTTTCTCTGCAGTTGCACCAAGAGTGCTTCATAGTTGGGATCTTGATTTGCTGCTTTTACCACCAATTCCTCTATCTCCGTCTGGGCACTACTTCCAATGTTGTTTAAATGTCGACAAGCATTTCTACTTAAGGCATCAGCAACTTTATTTTATTTTCCCTTGATATGTTTTATGTCCATATCAAATTCACTTAGAAAAGACAGCCATCTAGCTTGTCTTGCATTCAGGTCAGTTTGGGAAAATAAATATTTAAGGCTGATATGATCAGTCATCAACGTGAACTTCTTCCCCAACAGATAGTGCCTCCACATTCTTAAAGCATGAATAACAGCTGCAAACTCCAAATCATATGCACTATAATTCTGTTCATGAGTTTTTAATTTCCTAGACTCATAGGCAATAACTGAATTTTCTTGCAATAGGACTCCTCCTAGCCCTTCTCTGCACGCATCTGTACACACCACAAACTCTTTCTCAGGATCAGCAATTTGTAATATAGAAGCTGAAATAAGTTTCTGTTTCAATTGCTCGAAACTGTTTTGGCATTTTTCAGTCCACACAAACTTAACACCCTTCCTTTGTAATGAGGTTATGGGATTTGCTATAGCAGAAAATCTCTCTAAAAATCTACGATAATAGCCTGCCATTCCCATAAATGATCTTACTGCTGAGACATCAGTGGGGACTGGCCATTCCTTAATGGCTTTTATCTTTTCAGGGTCAACTTCCAATCCTTTTTCAGAGATGATATGACCTAAATATTGAATTTTATCCTTATAAAATTCACATTTACTGAACTTGGCATATAGCTAGTTTTCTTTTAAAGTCTGCAACACTATTCTCAGATGTTCTTTGTGTTCCTCCTCGTTTTTAGAATAGACTAAAATATCATCTATGAACACAAGAACAAATTTGTCCAAATACTTACTCAACACACTGTTCATCAAACACATAAAGGTGGCAGGGGCATTCGTCAAACCGAAAGGTAGGACTACGAATTCGTAATGCCCATACCTGGTTCGAAATGATGTTTTGCTGATGTCTTCTTCTTTAATTCTGAGCTGGTGATACCCAGTTCGGAGGTCTATTTTGGAGAAGACTGAAGCTCCTCTCACTTGATCAAAAAGATCATCAATTCTAGGAAGTGGGTATCTATTCTTGATGGTCAACTTATTCAGTTGCCGATAATCAATACACATCCTAAAAGTTCCATCCTTCTTTTTCACAAATAACACTGGGGCTCCCCATGGGGACACACTAGGTCTAATATACCCTTTATCTAACAGCTCCTGTAATTGCATTTTCAGCTCCATTAGTTCTGGAGGACTCATCCGATAGGGAGCTCGGGAAACAGGTGTGGCTCCCGGTACCAGATCTATAGAAAAATCAATTTCTCTCTAAGGGGGAAGATGAGGGATTTCCTTGGGAAAGACTTCCTTAAATTCTCTGATGACTGGTATATCATCCAATCACTCTTCCTCAGTTTTCTGTTCTATTTCTTCTACATGCACTGCATAGACTTGGTATCCTTTTCTAGCTGTTCTTTTCAATTGTAAGGCTGATATTTGTCTTACTACAATGGGTTTTGGTTTCCCTTTTAGTGTAAAAGGTTTCCCTTCCTCATCTACACAATGCAAGGTTTTATTCCAGCAGTTCATCAGGGCTTTCTTCTTTTCTAGCCAATCCATTCCTATCAGCAGATCATAGGATCCCAATGGCAATATATTTAGATTTACTTCTGTGGGGAATCCATCTAATTCTATTGCTGTTTTGGGCAACTTATGGGTAACCTTTCTCTTAGTTCTAGTGGCCAGCTGTACCAACCAGGACTGCTGAAATTTTTCAGGTTTAATTTTACACTTTTCTACAATTCCAGGACTAATGTAACTTAAAGAAGCACCTGGATCAATCAAAACAGTAACAGGTAAGTCAGAAATCTTACCCTCCATTTCCACCATGGTTGCTTGATGTTATGCCTGTCGATTTTCCAGGGCCACACTGATGGTTGGTATGTTTCTGGCTATGTCATTGACGGTTGTTGCCTCTCGCTCTCTGCTGATCATGTGTATATTGCGATGGGGACAGTCCCTCATCATATGGGGTTCTCCACAGCCCCAACATTTCAGAGGTTCTTTCATTTTGACTGTCCCTTCCCTTCTATTGTTCCCTTCTACTGGTTTTGAAACCACTTGAGACTGAGCAGTTTGACTTTCCTTTGGTTTGCTGAACTTCTTCCTTTGATGATCTCTACCAAAATTCCTTAAATATGCTGGTTTTGGTCTCTTTCCTTTGAACTCAACCTTGTTCGTCCAGCTCTTCCCTTGTTCAGCTTTACCTTTAAACTGCTGATAGCAGAGTCTTGCTTTTCTAACAGCTTCATCCATGGTCTTTGGGTTGTCAAACTCTATTTTCTCCTTGTACACAGTAGGCAAACAATTTAAAAATCTTTGTACTTTTGCCTTTTCTTCCCTAATGTAAGGAACATACCTCAGTAGATTAGTAAACTTAGTGACAAACTCATCAATAGTGAGCTGCCCTAGCCTCAGTTCATGGAATTCCTTTGCTTTATCATCGTAATAACGTTCATTCAAATAACGACTCTTGAACTTTATCTGAAATTCTTCCCAAGTAACTGTTTTTTCATCAATAGCATGCACCATTTTAGTCTCTTCCCACCAGAGTGTAGCTTTGCCTTGTATCTGGTACACTGCCAATCTAGCCTTCAAATTACTCTCATATTCATAAACTTGGAAATACTTGATCATGTTCAGCAACCAAGCTTCCGCATCCTCCTCCTTCTCCCCATCATAGGAAGGAGGTTTGATCTTTCTAAATTCTCCTTGCAATTCTCTTTTCTGCTTCTGTTGATGCCTGGTTGCATCCTCTTCCTCAGACTCATCCATCTTTCTCTTTCCGGAACCTTCGCCTTCCTGGCTGTTTCGGGAAGTTAATTCCCTGATGAGCTTTTCCTGCTCCTTGCTGGCTGACGACAACAAGTCATTCTGGCTTCTCAGTTCAGCCAACTCTCGTTGCATCCGGTGCAACATAGCCAGTACCGGGGCATTGGGATCTGGAGTAGAAAATTCATTTTGCAGATCCACATAAAATCCTTCACCTTCAGCCATTTCAACTGTATACACTTACAACACAGATTAGCAACGTTGATAACTTCAGAAAACAAAATAAATGTAATAAGCAGTGAGCACAACCTTGACAGCCCAATTTTTGTAACTAGGGCTCCGATACCATTTGTCACACCTCCACTCGAAGTAAATTTTTTTTTTTTCTTTGCACTATTGAAATAATAACTTTCATATTATTACACTATTGAAATAATAACTTTCATATTATTGCACTATTGAAATATTCAATTTCATATTATTGCACTATTGATCTTTAACATGATCTACCCTAATGCTTCTCTCTTCTCTTACCCTATTGAGTACCTCATTTGCAATTTCTCCAACAGTATGTACTTTCATATATACATACTCATCTGTACCAGTGGATAATGATAGCAAAGGAGATTTTTCTTCCTTTTATAATATACCAATAGTGTAAGTGGCTTTTTATACATGTTGAAATCATATTATAGCAATTTTTTTTTTTTTTATCTCACCATATCTAGTTGAGTGCAATAACTATTCCACATACCTACATGTATCTTCATATATAGACAATAATTATCTTTAATATGCCTATAATGTGGATGCCACGACCCTATATAGATATCTACATGGTGCCTTTATATTAAACCTATGGGCGTACCATATCGAGTTACCAATACTTTAGGTGATCTGAATTATAAAAGTGGGATAATACGGACACAACCCCTACTCATATAATTATTACATTTATATATATATATACCATAGGTATGTCCACGATTTATATATATATTAAGTTCTTTGAATTATTTTATTAACCTTAACGTATGAAATTTAACCTTTCCGTACCCGTGCAGGTATCACGATTGTTTTTTTTATAAATGTTTTTATACAGGGTTTGTAGATACGTTCCGCCGCCTTCCTATATGATTAACGACTCCATTGGGAAACCTTTAATCATGCGGCGACACTGTGTTTCACTGCGGAGCAGCTACTGCATGTAATTGATTCATCCCGACGATGACCTTCCACACGCCTCAGCTTGACTGCCAGCTGTCTGGTGACGAAATCGCATTACTGAATTTCACTAGGGTTAGCGTGTGACTATTCGATCAGCTTGCTGTGTTCTGACACGTCGCTTGACCAAGGCCGGCGCCTGCACCACCAACACAAGGAGTAGCACGATCCCTCTTAGCGTCCTAACACCATTCGGCCTAAGGACAGTGGAATACACCGGTCGAAAGTCAGGTTGCCACGAAAACCGGGTTTTCTGCATAAGTACACAGTGGTGGCATTGGTTCCGGTTTCGAGTAAGCTACCGAATACAGAATTCGGTACGAGAGTTCTGTGGACACTACGCGATGGTTTACACGTTAACTAAATCGGGTTCTCCATCCGTTCTCTGGCGTAAAGGAGAAAGATCTCTGGTACACATTTGAAGATACAATGCATCGGCTACTTCCCTCTCGGGATTTGCGGCCGTTAGGGAGGTATGCAAATTAGGGTTTCCAATATCCTTTATGTTGCCTACGCCTGAGAATTTTTCCCAGTTCTTTATGTTGTTACTGTTTCTTATTTTTGTTGCTATTTTTTCTTTTTCTTGCATCCTTGACTCTGCCATGACAGAGAGAACAGAGAGACAGTAGCCTTCTACGCCGAGACAGAGCGAGATCCTGTGATTAACAGCCAAGCTCGGACCCTCTCTGATCTCGGTGCAGCTATTTGGGTTCTCCAGTTACCTCTCGACGTTTCTTATATGTCGATGTAGCTCCTAACTGGGCGTCTGCAGAGGGAGAACTCCTATACTCTCAATCCTCTGTGGAACTCAGCTCGTGGGGCGTTGGAGATCTTCTTTCTCTGGCTAAAGCACTTCGATTTAGCTTTTCCTGGGTGCTTTGAGCATTACGTTGCGGTGAAAAGTTCCCATGGCTTCGTATTGTTTTATTTCCTTGCTTCCTGTTAAGGAGAAGATTTCTGAAAATTCTCTGCGATAGTAAACTATGCAGAAGAACATTAGATCTGGTTAACTGTCGATTTAGAGTGGAAATAGAGCTCGACCAATATATGATGAACCTGCTCCCGTTCTCCAGTGATCTAATTCAGTTTGCTACCAACTTATTGACTACTATTACAGCGTTTACTCTGTTCTAAGTAGCCGTTGCGTTATGCCTGCAGAGGGGGTAGAGGTTACCCACCATCTTCTGTTTGGGTTCAGAGCTCCTGCGTTCTGCTATACTATTATGTTTCTTTTTTTTCTCTTTGAGGATGGAATGCCTGTATTTAGATCGTTGACGGCTTTGGAAAACATATACTCTCAACCTTGGAAAACTGGTGTGGATACAAACTGATGAAGATCAGGAAATCTTTGTATCCTAGATTTATTTTATATGCATTCTAATTAGACGGTAGAAATCTTGTTGGGGCGGACACAATCGAAGTTCTCTTGGGATTTTTTTTGTAGATATGTGAAGAGACAATAATCTCTGACAGAACTTCTTGTGGCTTCTTTACGATACGCATCTTGAGGTCTCGGTTATCGTTTTCGATAAGTCGACGTTAGTTAGATCTCATAATTCTGTTTCATGTGAAGACGTAAATATGTCTTATGCGTGTTATAGCGAGATTCACAATGGTTTAATTTCTATACGGCACCAGAAAGCGAGCCCAACCGATCCTACTAACGTAGGTGACATTTCACATTTGATGGTTGTATACCAGGACTGTAGTAATTTATATATCTACTTTAACTATTCACCGAATTTTTTTGGTTAGCGTCTCTGTATTTTATTTCCATGCAGGGTTCATTTATACATATATACATAACGCCTTGATGATTTGTTTTATTCGGCACTCTGCTCTTATACAGTTATATATTACCTTTAGCATCAACTAGCTCATACATAACCCTCGGCATATTCAAGTTTAAAGGATAGACCAATATTCTTGTCGTATAGTTTTATTTTGTTCATATATTTTGTAATACGTTGTATTGTAGCGATCATCCATTTAAAGATTTGCATTGGTATTGAAGTAGGTGTGCGGCCAATCTATTTTAATATCACCTGCGCTCCTATAGATATAGTTTGGGTTATGTCCATAATTAGTCTATAGAATTTGGTATAGTGTTTTGGTGTGGTGAGTCTTTTCTTTAGTTTAGTTTAAAAATCAAATTTGAAGTAGAAGTGAAGTTTTCCGTTTTATTCTCGTTATCATCACTTCAAGAGGACATAGTACTCATTTTCTATTATTATTGTAGTGAATAGAATATGCACACAAGAATTTCATAAGAGCTATAATTGTAGAATGTTCATAGTATCAATCTATATTTTACTATTTTACTATTTATGTGCTGCTACATACACCACAATTTTTCAGTATTACTATAATGTTTCTTTTCGATACACATAATCACATCATATCGGTTTGGGGTTTATCAGTTTGGGGTCTATGGAAGTTATGCCAAACTTAATCATCTATGAAGGCCAAGTAACCCAGGATCTAGACCAACTGGTTTAGAGATTACGGAGTTCAAGTTCTATAGTATTCAGTCTACAACAAACGGTCTGGAAGGTGCATCTGAAGGCGGAATCTGTTAAATGTAGCACCAATATTATGCTATTATCACTAGATAAAAAAATTGATATATGTGAATTCATCACTATAATAAACCATGTAATAAAAAATTTAAGGAACATACCACGTCACCGCAGGTGTTAACCTCCCAACCTTAGAGTCTGTTGTCTCCCGGGACTCACCCCGACGAGAGATCACCTCTGAGACGAGATCGACCTGCAGTCTTGTCTACCCCAAAGCATGTTTCTAATTCTGCGTCCAGAATAGCAGGATGCTTTCTTTCCTGTTTAGCCTAGGCTTCCCATCTTTGGGATTCTTTAAAGCTGTTTTAAGCTTTTTCCTCAGCTTTTCCAGCTTTATTCCACCTCTTCCCAACTACTCCTCTTCATTGGGGTAATTTAGATTCTCCTCAAATCTAAATAAATTTCTTTCAAGGAGTTTTAGAAAGATTTTTGGGGATTTGTTGCCTTATCCATCCTCATGGATTTGGCAAGTGATCTCAATTCTCTTTTTGGTCAAAATGCACAATTTATTTATTTATTTCCTCAAATAAAATATGCCAATACATTCACACCATAGTCATCCCTTGGGGTCCACCCCCCTTAGGATTTTAGAATTCAAATGTCTAACATTTAAAATTCAACACACAAATTGGGGGTGTTACAATAAGAGTAAATATTTTTCATATTAAACCTTATTAGATCACATAGATGACAAACTCTTTCATCAGATGGAATTTTGGGAATTGACCAATGCCTAGTTTCACTATGAATCCCATGAGAATTAGTTCTAATATTGGCAATGTTCATATTCTTTTTAACACTATTTAGGACAAAGAGATAATTTTTGTTTCTGAGATTGAGTTTGATCATGTTATATTGTTTAGAACCCAACACACAACATTTAATTATAAGAAATAAATTATTGAATAAACACATAACTAGTTTCTTAACACGTAATATTCAACGAAATTAAATTACGATATGAACCAGAAACATACTTTTTCCAAAAATGAAGTTCTTCATTAATAAAACTGATAACTTGGGTTCCCATCCTTGGATAATGGCCCAACTAAGAAAGTAAAAGCTACAATACTCTGGATTTGATCTAGCTGATATGATCTCTCTTCCATATTTGGATCTATAGCCTCTTTGCACCCTCTCACACCCAACACATGCTCATTGAGATGCTCCTCCCAACCTTTTGTTATTTTTTTGTCCTCACCTCAACCCTTATGCTCAAATTATGACTTTTCAGAGCTAAGATCAATGACCAAAATTATATTTTCAAACTAACTAAAGGTAAGTGACTTTAATTTATTTAACAATCTTATATTTAAATTTATTTACTTTAACTCAAGTACAAGTCATAAATTTAACTTTCATTACATGCATGTCTCATGCATGTCACAAGAAACACATTTTCTTGCATGCATACAACTCACTTTCATGATCCACATGTGACATGAAATCAACATGCAAACTTCACATTTCACATAAAAATAACATGCATGCTTTGCATGTCACATGCGAGCTCTTGAAGAGGTAAAAAATAAGGTCATTATAGTTAATAAATAAGGCTAGAAGTACCTTCCCAAGTAGCAAAAATTGAAACTCCCTCTTAGCGAGGGATGCACTTCTATAAAAACCTCTTTCACCTAGATCTATGTCAAATTCCACCACATCATCCAATGTTGTAGCTTTCCCCTCTTAATTATAATATTTACCCACTACCCAATTTAGAATCTAATCTGAATATTTGTTCCTTCCAACTATGCTCGTATGAGCCTGATTTAGAGCATCCATCAATGTTAGATCATATCAATTGATCTTAAAAGATATAGAAAAGGCCTCATATCATCTTCTAGATTATAATTTTTAGTCCCTAGTATCATCTCAATATTTAGATATTTCTTCTCAAACTTTGTCACTAACATCGATGCACGAACCAATATCCTGTTGGATATTATTACAAACTGGCCCTGTAAGTTGTGAAAATTACCTTCTTAAAAAAAAGCTTGGTTGTCATGTCCTAGGTAACTCTCTCTAAACATATGAATACTTGTCCCTTATAGAACTGAACATCATACCCCAGAAAGAAAAAAACCCACTAATGATAACTCCTCCTCAAACTTTGCTACAAAATATTCAATCTTGGATGATGTTACAACATCTCCTTTCCATTTTTCTTAATTTTTTTAAGACTTTGTCTCACATAATTTCATCTCTTGCAACATGAAAATGACTTTAAGTTCCTCATGTCACTCATCTTCCCATTCCGAGGGGATCCTCCCTCTCCTTTATTCATCTTGGATGCTCCCTTTCCCTTTCTTATATGACCTAAAAGAGCCAATTTATCCTCATACCTTTCACCTTTTACTTAGTTCCCATGAAGAGTCTCCTCACAAGTCTTCTCTTGGGTGAATTCAATATCCCACAGCCCATCCTAGGTTGAGAGCTTCTCCCATTCCACATCTCCTTTAAGGAAGGAACCCAACTGCTCTGTGAACCTATCCAGATTTATCCTAACAAATTCTGAGTGAGACACTTTCTCTCCTAATACGTAGATTTAATCATGTACTTGAGATATTTTGGTGAGGTAATAAGAAACAATTTCATTCTTGGAAATATCGGTTTCATTTAGTTTCTCTCCTAGCACCATTTTCTAGTTCTCATTGTTGCTGATGTATAATTTGATAAATTCATCCTACATGTTTTGGTTATTTAATTTCCATATATATGAGGAATAATATGGCTCTCTACTCTATCTTGGATAATCCTCTTGTATTTCATGTTATTCTTATTATAGGTGGCCATAAGGATTGCATTGGTAAGGGGGATCTAATTTTGTGCCATAAATTCCCAAATCTCATTCTACTCCAACAATAATCAAAATCTCTCCTTCCATTAACTGTATTTGGAAAAACCATCTAGATGATATTCAAACCTGCGACCAATCACCATCTTTTCCAGTTAATCAAACTCTGCCAAAAAAATTTATCCTGATGAATAAGTTTCCTACACTTCTATGTCATGGGATACATTGTCACTATCCCCCATGACACACGTATAATTGAACCCAAAATACCTATCTCGCATGTATGTAAAATATTGTCGATCTTGACACAACCTTGTGATATCCAAATACCCCACCTCATAGCTAGTTTCCTCGAACACCTGTGTGGCTAGCCCTAATGACTCATAGCTTCTCCACAAGGTAGCTCCATTTTGGCTATAATTTTTCGTATCAATCACTTGATGCATCCTTTGCTTAGCCTCAAATCTTGTCGCGACCTGATAAAATCGTGACTTCCATCTACCTTTTGGCTGGTGTTTTTCCTATCAACAACTGGTCACATCGCTTGCTTGGCCTCAACTCCCATCACAACCCAATAAAAATATCATTGCCATCTATATCCTTGGATGTGAACTCCTTGTGTCTGTACCTAATCGTATAAATGATTTTTTTGCAACCCCAAATATTTTATGTTATGTGTGAAATGACCCATAGTCAATTTTCTTGTGTTTTTATTTTCTAAAACTCTGAGAGATTGTGCTATTTTCCACTCATCCTACATCCCCATCCAATTCCCTGGTTGACCACCCTCTGCAAATTTATCTGTATAAGACATTGGAAACTGGCCTCCTTACCCCTATCTCCTCCTATGTGCTTCAAAGGCAGCACAACCCTAGTGGCTTATTGCTTTCAGCCTTTGTACTGACTAGATCTTTTAGTGACCAATCGTTCTATTTTTGGTTTTTGTTGTATGAGCCTTTTCAATGTTGCACTAACTCCTTGTTATGCCTATCATAATTTTCACCTGCACACATCAGCAACTAAACACACTGTGTTATCCAATCACTTATTTCTCTTCCTTGATTCCATAGCCACATGAATTGTACCAACACTCACTATTTTTGTTCCTTTATGCATGGCATTGTTTGCTAAGTGAAAATGT
Organism: Pinus albicaulis; assembly: GCA_034641835.2. Lineage (NCBI taxonomy): Eukaryota > Viridiplantae > Streptophyta > Pinopsida > Pinales > Pinaceae > Pinus > Pinus albicaulis. The sequence goes on along the minus strand of CM076584.1, from coordinate 1,128,759,911 downwards.
TGGTTAACCATTTTTATATTCATGATTGCTTGGATAGTCTTTTCAGCCTAGTAGGCACCATTCCTTTTTTAGTATTTATTTATTTATTTTGTTTAGATCTTTCTTTCCCACTAAAAAAATTATCTAGTCTGGTAAAAAAATTGTTCTCGACCTTTCAATAAATTTACTTTTTTTGCTTAATTGGTATGATCGCAATTGAACTTGGATCCAATGATTCTGTATGAGCTTAAAACTTTCCATCCTACGATCAATTATGAGTTTCCTCTGATACCATTTTAGATTTTACAGATCCTAACACCTCATATTTATTCCAAGAAATAAATCACTGAATAAACACATAGCTAAATTTTTAGAAAATACTATTTAGCTATGATGTAAACCACATGAACCATAGACATATTTATTCTTAACAAATTAGTTCTTAATTAATGAAACTCATAGCTTACTTGGGTTCCCATTCTAGGATAATGACTTAACTAAGAAAATACAAATTACGATACTCTAGATCCGACCAAACAAATCTACTCTCTCTTGAAAATATGGATCTATAACTCCTCTGCACTCTCTTAGACCCAAAAAAATCTCATTTAGATGCCACTCTCCACCTTATGTTGTCGTTGTGTGTTTTCTTCAACCCTTAGGCTCAATGTATAACTTTTCTAAGCTAGGATCGACATCCAAGATTAACTCGTTATATAGCTAAATATAAGCGAGCTTACTTACGTTAACTTTCTTATGTTTAGATTTATTTACTTTAACTCAAGTATCAGTCATAAATTTAGCTTGAATTACATGCATGTCTCATGCAACTTGTCTACATACTTGTAACTCTTTTTCGCACTACACATGTCATCCGCAATCAACATGCAAACTGTGCATGTCATATCAAACTAACATGCATTCCTCACATGTTTTCTCCAATACCGTAAAGAAGAAAAAAAAGGTCCTTGTAGTTAATAAACAAGGCTAAAAATAGCCTGTCAAGCTACGAAAGTCAAAATATCACTTCCTTATAATAAACATATTTTCCTTTTTACCTCTTGCTCTTTATTTCACCACGATATGTTCTTAAATTTGGAAGTAATATATTCTGAATATTTTACAAATTCTTGAAGATGATATCCTCCTTTATTCTCCAATGGTTCATCCAAGGTTGGGCATCCTTATGCCACGCTTGATTAAGTCGAATGTAGGGGATATGGCTAGATTTAGAAGTATTTTTAGGAAATCTCTTGGTATCTATTTTCCATAACTATTTCTGAGTACACAATATACTTATCCATAGCCACATTTTTAATCGGGGAAATGATTTCTTCAATTAGGAGGATAGCATAGAGAATATTTCCTTCAATCCTGATATTGTAAGTTATAAATTTCTTTTGGATATACTACAACTGAAAACCTCACATACATATAAAATAACAAGAAGGATAAGTGTCTCAAAGAAGATTTTTTTTAAATCCCAAATAGAAATTTTACCGACTTTCAATTGTTTTCATGGCCATAGTAAACTTTCCAACCTCTATTTATCCTTTTTTCATGCTACAATTCCAATTGAGCTTATGATGGATGTGGATTGCATGATATTTGTATGAAGGAACTTCCTCGAAGGATTTTTTATCATATATATCAATATTATAGGTGATTTTTTTGGATTTAACTATCATTGCTTTATTTTTTTCTTTATTTACAATCCTATCCATCATGGATGAGAAATATTAAAGTATTTTGATTTTCTTGCTAATATCATTATAGTTATTTTCAAACAGAACAATATTGTTAGCATAAAGAAGAAGAGTTATGACCATATCAGTGAATGTGAGGCCAACACAACCTACATATTCCGAACGCTCTTTTATCTTATCAATAAATATTTCAAAAAGGGTATAGGATAATGGAAAATCTTACTTGGATCCAATATTTTATTTTATTTATTTCAACCAAACCTTAGTTTTCCTAAAATTGGGAATCAAATTCTCATATATTCTTATAATAGCAACCCTCAATTTGACTGGAACCATTCTATGTTATATCCTCTTCCATATCTTTCTTCTAGGAATGGTTACAAAAGCTTTTCTAAAATCAACAAAGAAACAAAAGAAATCAATTTATCATTCCAATATTAATTTTCAATTGTTATAAGAGAAAAAATATGGTCCACGATTGAATGTCATCTCATAAACCTAGCTTTGTCTTTATCTCTTTTACTGTAACATACCCCAAAAACCTCACAGGAAAATGCATGGAGTTAGGAATTTTTTTCCAACATTTACGAATGTGTGACCTTACAAATTACTTTATATATTTCCTCATTAAGCATTTAAATACCCATCATCATCACTTAGAGAAATATTTAGTAAAAATCATAGTGATTTACACAACCATTAATTTTCCTTCTTGTAACATATTAACTTAAATTTCCTGCTATAACTATGCATCGATCCCATGATCGTTTTAACTCAATTATTACATCACCTAACATCACATCATGGAAGAAATTAACATCACGAAAACAAAAAAATGAACAATCACAGTATTAGACACTGATATACCCTGGAAACCCCATAGGGTGAAAACCAACAAACGTTTAATTTTATTATTAAACGCCTGTGAGGGTTTTCACCCCTCATTCAATGGTTATAAGGGAGTCCATCCCTTGACCATTTTCATAAAAAATACATAGAAAAAAAATATTAAACGAAACATAAATAGCTATAAGATATTACAATCATCATGATACCATTTACCGACGAATCATCAAGCTCTATCTTTGTAGTTAGATTGTTTCCTTCAAGGGATCTTCATGCAATTGGAACTACTAAACCTGCATGGAATAACAACTCTTTATCTTCCACAATGTTAAACTTGAAAATTCCTTTTCTCAAGTCATCCTTCTTTCCTTCCATTGTTGTCGTCAACACACTTGATATCATGATTAGATAAAATATTAATAAACCAATAATAAATCTCTATTTGTGACACTTCAAGAAATATTTGTATGCATGTATAAAATATAACCACATTGACATTAGTTTCCTTATTTAACATCATTTCACATGCATTAGTAACAAATAAATCACTATCAATCATCCTCTTTCTAATAAACACTAACTAAATCTTGCATGCACTTCCATATTATTTCCAAAATAAAGCTAACATACTATATAATAATATTGTGCATGCAATTGCATAATAGGATTTCAAGATAGCTATCCCAACAAGCAATTTCTATTTTTGCCTACTCTTATGTTTTCTTTTCAAAATATATTAACGCAATAGATGTTACACTTATGCATGTGAATACATGTTCTTTTCCAAAAACATATTTTCCATCCAAAATCTATTCATAATGGTTATTATGTATAACAACACCAACTCTATTTCAAACAAAGTTAACATACAAGTTATAGTTTTGTGCATGCAATAACATATCTTGTTCTTCCGGCATGTAAAACATATATTTATTTCCAAAAGAAACTAAATAAATATTTCATGGAAAAATAAACACATTTATTTTCCAAGGGTAAAACACATACCACTTATTATTTCATTCATGCAAAGTGACATTTCCCTCTCATCCAAAAGATATAACCAATAACTATGCATAATATTCTCCCAAAATAAAGCTAATACCATAGCTAATCCCTTTAGGTTTGCAAAATACATATTATTTTTCCCAAAATAGGGCTAACACAATAAATATTATGTGATTTCATCTTCATTTTCTCTAGAAATCTAATACTCAAAACTATATTTTTCCCATGCTTCCATATTATTTCCAAAAGAAAGCTGACATATTATATAATAATATTTTTCATGCAATTGCATAACAAGATTTTAAGATAACTATCCCAACAAGCAATTTCTCTTTTTTTATACTCTTATGTTTTCTTTTCAAAATGGATTATTGCAATATATGTTATACTTATGCATGTGAATACATGTTCTTTTCCAAAAACATATTTTCCACCCAAAATCTATTCATAATGGTTATTATGTATAACAATGCCAACTCTATTTCAAACGAAGTTAACATACAAGTTATAGTTTTGTGCATGCAATAACATATCTTGTTCTTCTGGCATGTAAAACATATATTTCTTTCCAAAAGAAACTAAATAAATATTTCATGGAAAAATAAACATATTTATTTTCCAAGGTTCAAACACATACCACTTAATATTTCATGCATGCAAAGTGACATTTCCCTCTCATCCAAAAGATATAACCAATAACTATGCATAATATTCTCCCAAGATAAAGCTAATACCATAGCTAATCCCTTTAGGTTTGAAAAAAACATATTATTTTTCCCAAAATAGGGTCAACACAATAAATATTATGTGATTTCATCTTCGTTTTCTCTAGAAATCTAATACTCAAAACTATATTTTTCCCATGCATACAAGCACATATGTTTCTCTAAATAATCTTATATAATTAAGCATGTGACTACCCTTTTTCCTCTCCAATAATCTAATCCAATAATGCATACAAGGATATATTTTTCTCTTCTATTCATTTTGAAGAGTTTTAACACAATAATTATTTCGTTGCACACAATTATGTAATATTCTAAATGGGAAAATATAGGCTCAATAGGGAATATCTTAAGATATTCCACTATGGAATTATAGAAATATGAAATTACACCAATATATCTAAGCCAAAGATAGACTGGTAGGGCATTTACTGGATACATCACCTTCACAAAGAAGAGTGAAATCCAGAGGCTTTGTGGCCCATTCGAGACTCTGTCTATAGAAGAATGGTGAAACACAGCAAGCGTGGGCATGAAAAACTCCTATTAGAGTTTGTTTCTCTTAGGAACATTAGATCTACAGATCTAAACAATGGATCCAAAAGAGAAGAAAAACCCAACCAAGGAAGAAGTGGGAAATTCCACTCTCAGGAAAATCTGAAATAGGCTCAAGGAGGACCTATATAAGGAAGCCAGTGGGAAAATAATGCAAGCCAGGGTTGGGTTCCATTATTTTAGGCTGTTTGGGACCTTAAATCATAGTTTAAGTAAAAAGAAACGAGTTTAGAGGGTTTAAACAGATCTCCCACAATCAACACTAACTGAAAATCAACTAAAGGAGAGAGTTGGTAAATAGAGAAACCCTCCATCAGAAATTGCCAGTTTCTGCTAGAAGACATTGGAAATCAGCCATTAGACTCATGTTACAATATGGAATCAAGAAATAAGATCTATAATCAATTTCCTTTGTAGAAGCATTGGATTTACCTGAAGCAAGAGGAAGAATCCTTCAAAAATAATAGTAGAAACAAATGGAAAAGCTGCAGAAAGACTTGACAGCATTTTATATAAGGAGCTTCAGCTGCTGTAGTTTAATATTTAGATCTACAACTGATATATCGCTGAAACATCAGATCAATACCAAATCTGGAACTACTCAGCCTTCTTAACAAGACCCCCTTGGGGTTTTATCAAAATAATGCATAAATAAGTGTAGATCTAGCTTTTAATAGACTGGAATTTTTATTGCAAATAAATTCAATCATTATAGAATCATGGCCCGTATAAAAAAAAAAATATTTTCAAAGAATATGGTTACTTATCTCTTGATGCATGCTTGGAATTCTCTCTTCCTCTTCCTTGGCTCCATTCCCCATGTATTCTCCACTTCCCCTCTTCTATTTCTCTCATAGGATTATAATCAATAGAATTACTAGAATGGAATAGATTTTATAATTCATAAAAGTATTCCAATTTTTTTCTAAATCATAAAAGAATTCCATAGTTTCTAAATCACAAAAGCGTTCCAGTGTTTCTAAATCATAAAAGTACTCCATATTTTTTCTAAATCATAAAATAATTCCATCTTTTCCAAATCATAAAATCATTACATATTTTCTAACTCACAAAAGCAATCCATAAATCTCTCATGCTTTTATTTTTAAAGCTATATTTTTTTTTTCCTTATGAGCAAAATATCACTTATCCATATTTTTTTCAAATCTGTTACTCATTATTTCTAAAACCATTCTATTACTCATTATTTCTAAAACTCATAAAATATACCAAGTTGGAAATATAATTTATTTCCATAGAAGAATTTAAATTATTCTAAATAAAATAATTAATAAATAACTCCTTCAATATTCTTATAATGAAGAATTACAAGAATATTCTTCATGTAATATCAATATAATAATTAGTAATATTTAATTATTTAATAACGCTCATTTTATGAGAACTTTTATAGTGGCTTACGTGAGGGATATTACAACCTCCCCCCTTAAAGAGAACATCATCCTCGATGTTCTTCTCTTTTTGGAACATTAACCTTTAATTTTCATTAGCAATGATTTAGGAAATGTAAAATATTACTTAAATCATAATACTTTCACAAAAGCTCAAGGATCCCTTAGCCCTTTAATAATCAAAATGATAAGAAAAACTCTATCAAGTGCACTTTGCATTTTATTTAGGAGTTACACTAGTCTTTCTATCCCACTACTGCTTTTTGAAAATGACTGTCTTTCTCGCCAACAATAGTTTCAATAAACTTCAAACTCATTTGATTTATCGCCAACCATTTCGCTTGCAAATTAATGTCTTTCTCTGCCACAGTAATTTCCATAAAATTCAAGCTCATCGCATTAATCTCGAACCATGTTCCTCTAGTGTGTCAAGAATTTAAAGTTCAATACCTCATTATTTTATGTAACATGAGTTATTTCAATTGCCTATATATTTCAATTTATTTCCTCTATGCATGGATATAGATAACTCATTTATGAAATGTTCATTTGCTCATAAAAACACAACCTATTTCATCAAAATTGTTGCTAAGATAATTTAATATATCACCCATGCAAAACTACAAGATATGCAACAACTTTGACTCATGCAATTTACAGTCTATTCTACCATCCATCATATTTAGACAATTTTAAAATGAGTAACAAAACATAGACACAATTTCATCTAACTACACTTAATTTCTGGGAGTTATTGAGGAACCAAGCATATTCCACCCAACCGTGAACTATCTCCAATAGTTACCCACTGAACTAACATATACTTGCCACTAGAATCAACAACCTCATTGATTCCTTGGTGATTTCTTCCCAGTATATTTTTAGCAACGTCCTGCTTTAAGTTCTGCAAACCTTTTTGCATAGGCCTTTTTTTTTATATATTTTTCGAAAAATATACTCTTCTTTTTCTTTAAAGCACACCTTTCTCTCATTTTGTGCTTTATTTTACGCTACTTAGTATTTATCTCCAACTAAGTCATTAACATAATCTTTCTCTCCCATTATGTTAATATTTTCCTCTTTATTCTTTTCTCCTAGGGATTTTTAGGAGACCTTTAGGGAAGGTCCACGTTCAACATAACCAACAATATCTTTTCATAAGCTGGAAAGAAGTCTTCTAAAACTCTAGAGTTATTTCCTGAATACCCCAACCAATGTATTCATTAATTCAATAATAGAATAAAATATTACATTATCACATTAGCCTCATCATGGCATACATAGCCATTGAATCCAATAAAAATTCAATCTCTAAAAATAGTCGATGTCTAAAAATCCACTGTAATTTACATAATTTTCCATTTGCATATATCATTAAGGCAAAGGAGCATTTATGTACACCATACATCTATACTTGACCCACAACATGGGTCCCACAATTTGTCAAATTTCATTGACAAAAATTCATCACATGTAATATACATGGTATACATTCAAAATTTCCACATAATAACAATAATGTAACTTAAAAAAAATACATTAACATATCTCTCATAGCATAGAATTATACTTTAGCTAAGGTCTCACCTTAGCAACCATCAATATTGTACAGAACTAAGAGTCCCATTGAACACTAGGACACAAAATGTGATTTTTTTCTTTCCTTACCATTAGCTTGCAGTCATGTAAGCAACAACCATTAAGGAATTTTCAGAAAATAATTTTGCAATCATGCAATCTACAACCATTGTAGACTTTTATCAAATAGTGTGCAATCATGCAATCTACAACCAATTCGACATTCCAACAAACATTTTTCAATCATGCAATCTACATCCATCTTGGAATTATAACAACAATTTACAAGCATGAAATATATGGTCAATGAGACATTCTACCAAATATTTGGCAAGCATACAATCTACCTCCATTGAGGGAATCATTAGCAGACATGAAACAAATTTCTATAAATGTGTTCAAAATTTTCAGAGAGATAGTAAAACTAGAATTTATAGAATAGCATTTATCATATTCATATCATCAATGGTAAAATTTCTACCCACAACACAACCAACAATCCCTACAGGAGTGTTTAATCAGAAAAATCGACCAAATTATGGATCCAAGTCTAAAAATATATTTTTCCTGGAATCAACATGAGGGTTACATGACCTCAAGGCATGAATACCCATTGATGTTAAGATGAATCACATCCAAAATTTCCACATATGCAATTATTTAAAACAACAAAAATGTGGATCTTAATTACCACTTTTTGTCGAACACATGGAATGCAAACTTTCCTCTACAAATTTAAATGAAGAAAGAGAACCCACAATTATGCTACTATGATTTTTTCATTGAATTTAACTTTACTATGTCAGTTCTACTTCACTCATTTCTTATTTTTAACAACTAAAGAGTTTCATTCAAATATATATATCTCGTTTTCAACATTCCATTGTCCTCTTCAGGGTCAACCCCAACTTATATATTATTTAGTTATCACACCAAACATCCATGTATTCATTATTTATAATTAGTGCATGGTATCTTTAGTCATTTTTTCTCCGCCGCCTTTTTTTTATGCACCATAATAATTTTTTCTAATATTATGCATGCAAATGTTGGCAATTAATCCACACTATAACTAGTGAGTGCTCAGGATGGTTCATATGTAAAATAGAGGTTTTATTTTCTTTTATCCTCATCCATATTCAAATTTAATGAGCACAAATTTTAAAGAAACATTGTAACTTTCTACTCTTTCATGCGGTCATTAATCAGGCATCATGCATCTCATGTTAATTGTAGTATAATACAAGTTTAATTAAAATCATACCTGAGATGATTCCCACTAGCATCATACCTCTACTTCCTTTTTGCATAAAGATTCCCAAAAGGTGCTAGTGTTGCAACCTTTTACTCTTATACCATTTGTAACATACCCCAATAACCTTGCAGGAAAATGCATGGAGTTAGGAATTTTTTTCCAACATTTACAAATGTGTAACCTTATAAATTACTTTATATATTTCCGCATTAACCATTGAAATACCCATCATCATCACTTAGAGAAATATTTAGTAAAAATCATAGTGATTTACACAACCATTACTTTTCCTTGTTGTAGCATATTAACTTAAATTTCCCGCTATAACTATGCATCGATCCCATGATCATTTTAACTCAATTATTACATCGCCTAACTTCACATCATGGAAGATATTAACATCATGAAAAAAAAAAATTAACAATCACATCATTAGACACCGATATACCCTGGAAACCCCGTAGGGTGAAAACCAGCAAACGCTTAATTTTATTATTAAACGCTTGTGAGGGTTCTCACCCCTCACTTAATGGTTATAAGGGAGTCCATCCCTTAACCATTTTCATGAAAATTACATAGGAAAATAATATTAAACAAAACATAACTAGCTATAAAATATTACAATCATCATGATACCATTTACCCACGAATCATCAATATCTGTCTTTGTGTTCAAATTGTTTCCTTTAGGGGATCATCGTGCAATTGGAACTACTATACCTGTGTGGAATAAAAACTCTTTATCTTCCACGATGTTAAACTTTAAAATTCATTTTCTCAAGTCATCCTTCTTTCCTGCCATTGCTATCGTGAGCACACTTGATATCATGATTAGATAAAATATTAATAAACCAATAATCAATCTCTATTTGTGAAACTTCAAAAAATATTTGTATGCATGTATAAAATATAACCACATTGACATTAGTTTCCTTATTTAACATCATTTCGCATGCATTAGTAACAAATAAATCACTATCAAGCATCCTCTTTCTAACAAACACTTACTAAATCTTTCATGCACTTCCATATTATTTCCAAAAGAAAGCTAACATACTATATAATAATATTGTGCATGCAATTGCATAACAAGATTTCAAGATAATTATCCCAACAAGAAATTTCTCTTTTTTCCTACTCTTATGTTTTCCTTTCAAAATGCATTAATGCAAAAGATTTTATACTTATGCATGTGAATACATTTTCTTTTCCAAAAACATATTTTCCGCCCAAGATGTATTCATAATGGTTATTATGTATAACAACGCCAACTCTATTTCAAACAAAGTTAACATACAAGTTATAGTTTTTTGCATGCAATAGCATATCTTGTTCTTCCGGCATGTAAAACATATATTTCTTTCCAAAAGAAACTAAATAAATATTTCATGGAAAAATAAACACATTTCTTTTCCAAGGGTCAAACGCATACCACTTATTATTTCATGCATGCAAAGTGACATTTCCCTCTCATCCAAAAGGTATAACCAATAACTATGCATAATGTTCTCCCAAGATAAAGCTAATACCATATCTAATCCCTTTAGGTTTGCAAAATACGTATTATTTTTCCCAAAATAGGGCTAACACAATAAATATTATGTGATTTGATCTTCGTTTTCTCTAGAAATATGATACTCAAAACTATATTTTTCCCATGACTCCATATTATTTCCAAAAGAAAGATAACATACTATATAATAATATTGTGCATGCAATTGCATAACAAGATTTCAAGATAACTATCCCAACAAGAAATTTCTCTCTTTGCCTAATTTTATGTTTTCTTTTCAAAATGAATTAATGCAATATATGTTATACTTATGCATGTGAATACATGTTCTTTTCCAAAAACATATTTTCCACCCAAGATCTATTCATAATGGTTATTATGTATAACAATGCCAACTCTATTTCAAACAAAGTTAACATACAAGTTATAGTTTTGTTCATGGAATAACATATCTTGTTCTTTCGACATGTAAAACATATATTTATTTCCAAAAGAAACTAAATAAATATTTCATGGAAAAATAAACACATTTCTTTTCCAAGGGTCAAACGCATACCACTTATTATTTCATGCATGCAAAGTGACATTTCCCTCTCATCCAAAAGATATAACCAATAAATATTCATAATATTCTCCCAATATAAATCTAATACCATAGCTAATCCATTTAGGTTTGAAAAATACATATTATTTTGCCCAAAATGGGGCTAACACAATAAATATTATGTGATTTCATCTTTGTTTTCTCTAGAAATCTAATACTCAAAACTATATTCTTCCCATGCATACAAACATATATGTTTCTCTAAATATTCTTATATAATAAAGCATGTGATTACCCTTTTTCCTCTCCAAGAATCTAATCCAATAATGCACACAAGGATATATTTTTCTCTTCTATGTATTTTGAAGAGCTTTAACATAATAATTATTTCCTTACATACAATTATGTAATGTTCCAAATGGGAAAAAATAGGCTCAGTAGGGACTATCTTAAGATATTCCACTATGGAATCACAAAAATATGGAATTACACCAATAGATCTAAACTAGAGATAGACTGGTAGGGCATTTACTAGATGCATCACCTTCACAAGGAAGGGTGAAATCGAGAGGCTTCCTGGCCCATTCTAGACTATTTCTATAGAAGAATGGTGAAACACAGCAAGTGTGAGAATGACACACTCCTCTTAGATTTTTCTCCTCTTAGGAAACTTAGATCTACATATCTAAAAAATGGATCGAAAATAGAAGCAAAAGCCAACCAAGGAAGAAGGGGGAAATTCCACTTGTAGGAAAATCTGCAATAGGCTCAAGGAGGACCTATATAAGCAATCCAGTGGAAAAATAACACATAATAGGGTTAGTTTCCCTTATTTTAGGCTGTGTGGGACATCCAAGTAGAGATTCAACAAAATAAATGATTTTAGAGGGTTTAAACAGATCTCCCACAATCAACACTAGCTGAAAAACAGCTAAAGGAGAGAGCTGGTAAATAAAGAAACCCTCCTTCAGGAATTGAGTAGTTTATGCTAGAAGACACCGGAAATTAGCCATTAGACTCATGTTACATTATGGCATCAAGAAATCAGATCTATAATCAAGTTCCTTTGTAGAAGCATTGGATTTATTTGAAGTAAGAGAAAGAATCCTTCAGAAATAATAGCCGAAACAAATGGAAAAGCTGCAGAAAGACTTGACAATATTTTATATGAGGAGCTTCAGCTGTTGTAGGCTAATATTCAGATCTACAACTGATATATGACTGAAACATCAAATCCATACCAGATTTGGAACTACTCACCCTTCTTGACAAGATCCCCTTGGGGTTTTATCAAAATAATGCATAAATAAGGGTAGATCTAGCTTTTAATACACTGAACTTTTTATTGCAAATAAATTCAATAATTATAGAATGATGGCCCATATGCAAAAAAATAATTTTTCAAAGAATATTTTTACTTATCTCTTGCTTCATGCTTGGAATACTCTCTTCCTCTTCATTGGGTCCATTCTCCATATATTCTCCCCTTCCCCTCTTATATTTCTCTCATAGGAGTATAATCAATAGAATTAATAGAATGGAATATATTTTATAATTCATAAAAGTATTCCAAATTTTTTCTAAATCATAAAAGAATTCCATATTTTCTAAATCATTAAAGCATTCCAGCTTTTCTAAATAATAAAAGTATTCCATCTTTTTTCTAAATCATAAAAGAATTCCATTTTTTCCAAATCATAAAAGCATTACAGTTTTTCTAACTCACAAAAGAAATACATAAATCTCTCATGCTTTTATTTTTAAAGCTATATTTGTTTTTTCCTTGTGAGAAAAATATCACTTATCCATACTTTTTCCAAATCTGTTACTCATTATTTCTAAAACTCATAAAATATACCAAGTTGGAAATATAATTTATTTCCACATAATTTAAATTATTCTAAATAAAATAATTAAGAAATAATTCTTCCAATATTCTTATAATTAAGAATTACAATAATATTCTTCATGGAATATCAATATAATAATTAATAATATTTAATTATTTAATAACCCTCATTTTATGAGAGCTTTTACGGTGGCTTACGTGAGGGATATTACAAACTCCCCCCCTTAAAGAGAACATCATCCTCGATGTTCTTCTCTTGTTGGAACATTAACCTTTAGTTTTCATTAGCAATGATTTAGGAAATGTAAAATAATACTTAAATCATAATACTTTCACTAAAACTCAAGGATCCCTTAGCCCTCTAATCATCAAAATGATATGAAAAACTCTATCTAGTGCACGTATTTGGATTTACACTAGTCTTTCTCTCCCACTAGTGTTTTTTGCAAATGATTGTCTTTCTCTGCAAAAACAATTTCAATACACTTCAAACTCATTTGATTTATCTCCAACCATTTTGCTTGCAAATTACTGTGTTTCTCTCCCACAGTAATTTCAATTAAATTCAAACTCATGGCATTAATCTCCAGCCATGTTCCTGTAGTGTGTCAGGAATTTAAAGTTCAATAACTCATTATTTTATCTAACATGAGTTATTTCATTCGCCTATATATTTCAATTTATTTCCTCTATGCATGGATATAGATAAGTCATTTATGACATGTTCATTTGCTCATAAAAATACAACCTATTTCATCGAACTTTTTGCTAAGATAATTTAATATATCATCCATGAAAAACTATAAGATATGCAACAACTTTGAGTCATGAAATTTACAGTCTATTCTAACATCCATCGTATTCAGAAAATTTTAAAATCAGTAACAAAACATAGACACAATTTCATCAAACCGTACTTAATTTCTGGGAGTTATTGAGGAACCAAGCATATTACACCCAACCATGAACTATCTCCAATAGTTACCCACCGAGCTAATATCTACATGCCACTAGAATCAACAACCTCATTGATTGCTTCATCATTTCTTCCCAATAGATTTTTAGCACTGTCCTGCTTTAAGGTTTGACAACCTTTTTGCCTGGGCCTTTTCTTTTTCTTTTTCGAAAAAGATACTCTTATTTTTCTTGAAGGCACAACGTTCTCTCGTGTTGTACTTTATTTTACCCTACTTAGTATTTATCTCTAACTAATTCCTTAACATAATCTTTCTCTCCCATTATGTTAATATTTTCCTCTTTATTCTTTTCTCCTAGGGATTTTTAGGAGACCTTTAGGGAAGGTCCATGTTGACCATAACCACCAATATATTTTCATAAGCTCGCAAGAAGTCTTATAAAACTCTAGAGTTATTTCCTGAATACCCCAACCAATGTATTCATTAACTCAATAATAAAATAAAATATTACATCATCACATTAGCCTCATCATGGCATACATAGCCATTGAATCCAATAAAAACTCAATGTCTCAAAATAGTCGATGTCTAAAAATCCACTGTAATTTACATAATTTTCCACTTGCATATTATCATTAAGGCAAAGGAACATTTATGTGCACCATGCATCTATACTTGACCCAGAACATGGGTCCCACAATTTGTCAAAGTACATTGACTACAATTCATCACATGTAATATACATGGTATACATTCAAAATTGATAATAATGCAACTTAGAAAAATACATTAACATATCTCTCATACCATAGAATTATACTTTAGTTAAGGTTTCACCTTAGAAGCCATCAATATTGTACAGAACTAACAGTCCCATTGAACACTAGGACAAAAACTGTGATTTTTTTCTTTCCTTACCATTAGCTTGCAGCCATGTAAGTAACAACCATTAAGGAATTTTCAGAAAATAATTTTGCAATCATGCAATCTAAAACCACTATAGAATTTTATCAAATAGTGTGCAAGCATGCAATCTACAACCAATTCGACATTCCAACAAATAGTTTGCAACCATGCATTCTACATCCATCATGGAATTATAAAAACAATTTGCAAGCATGAAATATATGGTCAATGAGACATTCTACCAAATATTTGTTAAGCATACAATCTATCATCATTGTGGGACTAGTTAGCAGACATGAAATAAATTTCCATAAATATGTTCGAAATTTTCAGAGAGATAGTAAAAATATAATTTATAGAATAACATGAATCATAGTCATATCATCAATGGAAAAATTTCTGCCCACAACACAACCAACAATCCCTACAAGAGTGTCTAATCAGAAAAAACGACCAAATTATGGATCCAAGTCTAAAAATAACCTTTTCTTGGAATCAACACGACGGTTACATGACCACAAGGTATGAATACCAATTGATGTTAAGATGAATCACATCCAAAAGTTCCATGTATGCAATTATTTAAAACAACAAAACTGTGGATCTCAATTACCACTTTTTGTCGAACACATGGAATGCAAACTTTCCTCTACAAATCTAAATGAAGAAAGAGAACCCACAATTGTGCTACTACGATTTTTTTCATTGACTTTATGTTATTTAAAACAACAAAACTGTGGATCTCAATTACCACTTTTTGTCGAACACATGGAATGCAAACTTTCCGCTACAAATCTAAATGAAGAAAGAGAACCCACAATTGTGCTACTACGATTTTTTTCATTGACTTTATGTTTAATATGTGAGTTCTACTTCACTCATTGCTTATTTTTAACAACTAAAGTGTTTCGTTAAAATATATATATATATTGTTTTCAACATGCCATTGTCCTCTTCAAGGTCAACCCCAACTTCTATAGTATTTAGTTATCACACCAACCATCCATGTATTCATTATTTATAAGCAGTGCATGGTAAATTTAGTCATGTTTCTCCCCCGCCTTTTTTTTTTATGTCCCATAATAATTTTTTCTAATATTATGCATGGAAACGTTGGTAATTAATCCACACTATAACCGATGAGTGCTTAGGATTGTTCATATGTACAATAGAGGTTTTATTGTCTTTTATCGTCATCCATATTCAAATTTAATGAGCACAACTTTTAAGGAAACATTGTAACTTTCTACTCTTTCATTTGGTCATTAATCAAACATCATGCATCTCATGTTAATTGTAGTATACTACAAGTTTAATTAAAATCATACCTTAGATGATGCCTACTAGCATCATACCTCTACTTCCTTTTTGCATAACCATTCCAAAAAGGCGCCAGTGTTGCAACCTTTTTCTCTGATACCATTTTTAACATACCCCGATAACATTCGTTTAAGAAAATTATTATCTAGATTGTTTTTGTTATAAAAGATAGAGCTGATAAGTGAAAGTAACAAATTGTGATATATATCCTCTTAGCATTATTGCTATATATTTTTATCCAAATGTATCAATTGAAGGGTCTAACTCATGGAATTGAGTGTAAGGAGAGACAATTCTTTTACATAATAGTTTATTCTTTCAATTGCTATGTGAGAGGTTTATTTGTTGCAAGTTGACCACAAAATGAATCCATCTATGTGAGGAACCTTATAATCATCATGCTCCCAAGTTTCAATAAAAGAATAATATAATTTTAACTTGGGATGCATCTTAACACATGATCATTAATGTGAGGAACCTTAGACTCATCATGCTCCCAATTTTCAATCAAAAAATAGTATAAATTTCAATTGGGATGCATCATAAAATATGATCCTTACACCATGGATAACTACAATAGTTTCAAAAGAAGATCCAAAGTGTTCCAAATTCTAATTTATTACTCTCCTTTTTGTCTCTATCCCTAATAAAAACATTTTGGTTTCTAATTATTTTCCATTTTCACTCTTTCATGGCTTAGTTTATTTTTTTAACCTCCTTTTATAATTTAGTTTGGTTTTCTAAACATGTTACGTTTTAGAATTTTGGCTAGAAGTGAGGATTTTATTTTTTCCAAGTCTCAAATTTTGCTATTTAAAACGGATTTTTGACTGCATATATGGATTCAACACCCTGAAAAACCCCTTAGGCACTTAGATTGTGGAAATTTTACAACTCAAACTTGTGATTCCAAGAAATCCCTATGAAATTTTAAACAATTTAAACTATTAAAAATACTAGAAAATCTTCAAAAACTCAGCACAAATATAATGCAACATTAACTATTACTTACTACCCACAAAACAACATTTATTATAATATCATTAATGGAAATGACTTAAAATGTTCATGGTCATGACCGGTATCATTCTTAAAATTTCTACAGTGAAAACAGTATTTACTAAAATATAATTAATTGTGACTACTTAACATTGGCATGATCATGACATGTCACACTGATCAAATTTTCAAAAGTAACTCCAAAATTAAATATACTCTTAACACATAATACCAAGTAAATTTAAAGAATTTTTTACTAAGTTAATTAACATTTTAATTTAAATATTTTGAAAACTATTTATATAAAAAAAGGAAAAATTTATAAAATTAAAAAAAATCCTTAATGTATTATAGGAATTTATTGATTAAATGATAGATTTAAAAGTTGTGTGTTTTGTTTTTTCTTATTAAAAATTTGGTTGTATATTTTTTTTTTTTTTGGTAAAATTATAATTTTTATTATCTAAATTATATTTTAAATATATAGATAATTTATTTTGTAAACTTTTTAAAGTAGTAAATATTTTATATATATTTGTTTGATAATTTTAATAATTTTTTATTAAATATTAAAGAAAATAAATAAGTAAATATACCATAATATAAATACATTTTTTTAATTGAAAAAAATATATTTTATTGATTAAAAAAAGGAAGAAGAAAATGAAATGAAAGTGAAAAACATAAAATGATAACAATGCAACTAATGCAAATCATGCAATTGAGAAAAAATATTTTAGAAATTAACAATAAAAAGGACAAAAGCAAAGAGTCTAGTTAATGCATTAACATATGGGATAATCTTCTCATGTTATTAATTAATTCTAAATTTCTTTGAGGTGTAAATTATGGGGAAAATTTTTCATTTTCAGAAAATGATTACAGATTGCACTTTGAGAAAATGATTACATGGTAAGGAATATAATTTTTACATAAATATATGGTAGATTTAAGATTAAGATATATTTTTCTAGTTAATATTTTTCTAATAGCATATGTCAATTCCATGTTAAACACAAAATAAATCAGATATTTACTTTACATTAAGTTACAAATAGCACTTTTAAACATAATGTTTTTAGTTAGTGAACATTGAAATATTATAGATATTGTTCTTATTAACATATTTTTTAATTTTTTGGTTAGCTTGATCCAATAGGATTTGAACATTGAATCTCATGGTTCTATATAATACTTCATAACACATGGATGATAGCAAATTGAATTGTCCTTGTAGGTTGATTACATTATTTTTTATTATCATTTATTTATTTATTTTTATATTTTTTTATCCTAGAGAAATGTGGTATGGAGTATACACGTGTAAACGTAGTCCTACAACATGTTCTTTCCAGTTGATTTGAACCTTGGATATTAATATTGAAGTGACCAAAATTTCTTATGTCAATTCCATATTAAAAACTAGATAATCTCTTATGGAGAAATAAAAAATTCATAAGATAAAATTTTGAAATATTTGATTTATGGTCAATCTTAAAAAATATAGCTAATATTATGTTAAAATGTATTTAAAAATAACATTAAAATATTGTATTTTATTAATCATTTTCTAATATTATAGATCACATTCTTATTAGCATAATAAGAATTACATATGCCGATTATACTAAGTTGTTAAAAAAAACTTGAACTAACTTGTTAATTCGCTGTTAAAAAAAAAAAACCTTCAACTCAATTATTTATAAAATAACCCCTGCATGCAATATATGAAGAATGCCACAGGGTTGTGAGGTGCCAAAAAAATCCACGAATACAACTACAATATAATAATGCAATCGGATTATAACAATGCTTAAAATATATCAATATTTTAACTAACATACAGATTAAAAAAAAGGAGTTGATGGAAAAAAAACCACTGGGGTAGGTTGCAAATTGTTTGGTTATAAAAGTATTTTAAACATTATTCAGTTAGCCGACTAACCTAACTTGATTTTAAAGATACAATAATTTCATGAGTATGCTATATCTACAACATTGTGCAGCAACATTGTGCAGCCGTGAAATCACAATGAGTATGCTATATCTCTCAAAATTGTGGCGAAACCGTGAGATCACAAACCAATAGACTAGAGTTCATTTAAATAATTTAACTTCGACCATTTATCGGATTTGTTAGTTTTGGTTGAGCTAAAGGCACGAGACTGTCCCGATCTAAATCCAAAGGATTTCTTCGTAGCATAACAACATGGTGTTCGCTCAAGAGACGAAGTTGAGATTACCTAAAGCAGTAACGTCATCTACAAAGAGCAGTTTTAAAATGCCAGTGGGTTCTAAATCTGAAAGTTCATTGACACAGAGCAGTGTCAAAATGCAGGTGGGTACTCCGAAATCTGAATGTTCATCAACACAGAGCAGTGTTAAATCTGGAAGCTCATACACAAAGCGCAGTGTTAAGTCTCAAAATTCATTCACACAGCGCAGTGTTAAATCTGAAACTTCATCCACACGAAGCAGCTTTAGTGTTAAAATTCCTGTAAGTCCAAAATTTGAAAGTGCATCCACTAGGAGAAGTGTTAAAATACATGTGGCTCCGAAATGTGAAAGTTCATCTACAAAAACAGAATCTGTGGGTCCAAAATCTGTAACGTCCTGTGGAAGATACGTGGAACGTCCATTAAAAGAGAATTCTTCAAACCCTAATTCGAAGGCTTCTAGGTATGCTGCAGAAAGGGCTTTGTCCAAAATCCCTATGCCGTCCAAGCCAAAGAAAGAATTTAATTCAGTTAATGATAATCAGCCTGACTTGGATCTTTTTGAAGATCAGCACTATGACCGGGCATTGGCAGAGTTGAATTTACAGCCTGAGAGACAGTCACCTACTAGGGCCTCTTGTGTTGTTACACATGAGAAACCAGAAATGGTGTCTGTCAATGATGGATCCAGGTACAACCCAATTCAAGAGGCAGTACTTGATTTTCATACATCCGATGGCACTAGAGATAAGTCCTGTGGAAATTGGGAGAAAGGTCAGACGAATATAGATTCAGAAGACGATTTTGTCACTCCTTCAAAGGAGAGTATTGGCTCAAACAATATATTGTCCACTGCTACTCCTTCTGTAGGTCAAACAGTATATTTGGATGCGACTGATGGGGAGCTTGGACAGTTCAACTCAAATGGATTATGTTTTTATGATTTTTTGAGTGAAGCGAATAGAGTCGGTGACGATCTACTTTCTTGCTCACATGTCTCTGTATCGGATTGTATATCTTCTAGTTCCAGTCATGACAAACTTGCTCCTAGATGTCTAAAACTCTCATGCAGCAGCTGGATGATGAAATGGACCATCTGAGGTTGAAGGCGTTAGAGGATGAGCTGGAGAACAACAGCGATAGACAGTATCCTCTCTTCTGGCCTCTTAATCCGGAATCATACTGGACTATTGAAGGATGTTGCAGCAACCAGGGTTTCCTCTTTGAATATATATTATAAATGTAAGCTAAAATAACACGGGAGAGGAGCACAAATGGTGGAACGGAGGCCAAAATATGGTTCCAAGTTGATTAGTTAGAGAAATTATTCATTGGTCGTTTGTTTTTCTGTTTTCAAGTCATATGAAATGAGGCCAAAATATGGTTCCAGGTTGAGTAGTCAGAGGTTTTATTGACTGGTGGGTTGTTTTTTTATTTCTAATTCATATGAGACTGTAAATTTTTTCGTTGACCCAATAAATAATGGGAAGAGGTAATCCTTAAGCAGTTATCATTATTGTGTCTCTTGTGTAAAGCTGGTTTTGCATGTTATCAAACTTAAAATTTGCTTATAACTAGTTTTCACCAGCTTACGAGTTTTCATATCTGCAACCTACTAGTCACAATAGTCAACATCAGTAAATCAAAATCGTAAAAATATCTATGCGCAGTTGGATTGGTCATTATTGCATTGTTGAAATCTCCGTTGAAATATACACGTTAGGTTTTTG
Organism: Pinus albicaulis; assembly: GCA_034641835.2. Taxonomy (NCBI): domain Eukaryota; kingdom Viridiplantae; phylum Streptophyta; class Pinopsida; order Pinales; family Pinaceae; genus Pinus; species Pinus albicaulis. Next base: position 1,128,738,856 of record CM076584.1, on the reverse strand, counting down.
GTTGCCATATGTCCCAGAGTTCTCATTTTTGTGCATGTCAAACTATTTTTCGTTGTGTAAAATAGAGTTGACGTAGATCCCTGTAAATCTTGATTTTTTATTATTGAGTGTAACAGTATCAATAGCCTATGCTTCTCGTTCTTGAACATATATTTGCTGTATAAAAATAGAAATCAAACAAGATATTTTTGGGGGCTATGTTCCTAGTCTATTTTTCCTCTCTATCTTTTTTTTCAAGTGATATTAAAGTTAAGGTGATTCAAGAGCATTTTTGGCCTGAGACAACCTTCATCAACTTAAAACAAGTTTCAGTCAATATTTAATAATTGTTGTTACTTCCATGTATTTGAAAGTTCTTGATACACATATTATGTTAGTTGTTGGTATATCCAACTGGTAATATATGGTACTGTTGTAGCTACATATTATCAAAGAAGTGATTGTTCTTAAGTTGTTGACATACTTGTTGATATACCTATTATGTTAGTTGTTGATACATCCAACTAATATTTGGTGCTATTCTTGTAGTTACATTTTATCAAAGAGATGATGTTTCTCAAATTGTTCACACTCCTATAATCGCTTGTTAATACTCTTGTAGTGTGAACAGAACCAATTTGTTTAGGTATGTTGCTACAAGACAATCACTACTAGATACCCTATGAGCATGGGATGAATGTTACAAATTTGGCTTGTACGCCTCAGAGGAAACAAATTGACTAAGCTTAAGAAGGTGAAGAAGTCAACAACACGGAATATGCATTGTTTGAGTGGAATACAAAGAGGTTAGTTGTGTAAGGATAAATTCCATGAACACAAAATAAAAGAGCCTTTTAATTTTTCGTTTTTTCTTATTAGTTTCCTTTGTTTCGGGCTTTGGGATCTTGTAATTTGGGTGTTGGTTTGCATGCTACACGATTTTTAGAGAGCATGAATGGTTGTTGTATGAGTTAAGAAGGTGCCTAGTTGGTGTGTGTTGTATTATTATATGTAACAATTTTTTTTTGAGTGAAATAAAATATATTTGAATTCATTTCTGTGTTTTCGTGAGCAGACTCAAATTACTTTCTATTTTTTCTCTATCATCTAATAGTAAAATAATTAATTTAGTAGCCAAACTCTAATGGCATGGGTTGTGTGCTTTGTAACAACCATTCAAATTTCGTAGGAGTTGTGAAAGCTATATAACATGTATTTGGTCATAAGTTTTATCAATGTAAGTTTATTACAGCAAGTCTATTGGAATTGGACAAGGAGGAAAGGTTCCTATTAGTGAGCAATGATAACTTTCAGTACAAGTTTGAAAAATCCACAATTTCCTTAGTTTAATGGGAAGAGCTATGATTATTGAATAGTCACAATGAAAACATTCTTGTGTTCTTAAGATATATGTGATCTTGTAGAGAATGGGTTGTTGGAATTTTCAGAATTCCAAAACAATAAAATTGCCTTGCCTTAACACAGAGAAACTATTTAAAAAATTTCACTCACAGACAGAATTTTTAACTCAGAAAATTTATATTCAATATAAAAAAAACTGCTTTAACAATTCTTCTATCTTTCCACTGCTGGGAGATTACAAAATATGGTACTGCTTCACACACAGTGACCAAAACACTCTTCTCTGTCTCACACAGAGAAATACTCTGTTTCTGCTGTTCTGTGTAATTAAAAATTACAACTCTGTCTTTTACAAACAATACTCTGCTGTAAAAACTATTCTCTGTCTCTCTGTTTTAAATACGCTGCTGTATAAAAACATTACGATACAAAACAGCTCTGTCTCTACATATTACAAAACAGAAATATCTCTATCATAAATTGCTTCAACCACTAAGTTCACCGCTTGGAAAAACATTAATGGGCTCATTACTTCTGCCGGCACCGCTCTCTTATGCATTGATGGCAAATTGACTTGGTGGTGCTGCTGTTCATCTTATCTTCCCGCACTGTTGTGCATTTAAAAATCCTGTGTAATAACATTTGCTGTGTATTCCTTTTTTTTATTTACACTGCTGTGTAATAAAAATTACACTTCACGGCTTTTTAATATATGATGTGCATATATTTAAAATAAAACATACAACATTTAAAACTTGTTAAAACCAACTATTAAAAAATGCTGTGTTAACAATATTTAACTCGCGATCATAATATAACATATGTCATATGGCCGTATTATATATGTGGGCCCCCAGCATACGTCACCATTCCGAGGGGGTTCAATCCTCTGGCCACAATACTTACTAGACCCCCGCGGACTTTCTTTGTGGAAGAATTGTGTGGGCCCTATCCGAGGGGGTAAACTCCACTGCCTGTTCTGACTGCTGGATCCCCGCGGACTCTGCCTTGCCGCCTTACCTTTGCGCTATCAGCTCAGCAGTTGGTAATTAGTTCCAACACTCCCCCTTAATTTCAACTGCTGGGTTTTCTTGCATACCCATGCATCTCCTGAAATGTTCAAAGTTTTTCTGCTGTAGTGGCTTTGTGAGGATGTCTGCAAACTAATCCTCTGTTCTGCAATGCTGCAAAACAATCTCGCCATTGCTTACCAATTCCCGTATGAAATGAAACTTGGTATCAATGTGTTTTGTCCTTTTATGAAAAACAGAATTTTTAGACAATGCAATAGCTAAGCTATTGGCACAAAATATCACTGTCCCTTTTACCTGTTCTTTACATAAGCTTCTCAACATCTTTCTCATCCAAACTGCTTGACACGCTGCTGCTGTAGCTGCCACATATTCTGCTTCTGCTGTAGACAACGCTACAACGGGTTGTTTCTTAGAAGCCCATGAAATGGCTCCTGAACCCATATGAAAAACATAACCGGAAGTGCTCTTCTGATCATCTACACTTCCAGCCCAATCACTGTCTGTGTATCCAACTAAATCTGAATTTTATGAAGTAGTATATAAAATACCAAATTTCTTTGTACCTTTAACATACCTCAAAATCCTTTTTGCTGCTTGCCAATGTGCATTCTTTGGCTTTTCCACGAACCTGGAAATCAAACTAACAGCATGCATTATGTCCGGCCTAGTTGCAGTCAAATACATAAGGCTGCCAACTATGCTCTTGTACAAACTAGGATCAAAATCCTTGTTGCTGTCCTCTCTGCTGAGTTTTAATCCCATCACTGTGGGAGTGATTGCTGCTTTGCATTCCTGCATGTTAAATCTTTCAAGAACTTCATTAACATACTTTGCCTGTGAGATGAAAATCCTAGTTTCATCTTGCTCTACTTCTATTCCCAAGAAGTATCTCAGCAAACCCATATCAGTCATTTCAAATTCCTCTTTCATGACTGTTTTAAAATGTTCAATAAGGCAATCATCATTACCTATAAAAATAACATCATCAACATACAAGACTACAATCAAAATTTTACCATCTTGTTCCTTGATGTAGAGGGTGGGTTCTCCCTCACACTTTTCAAATCCATTTTCCAGTAGATATGAATCTATCCTACTGTACCACGCTCTTGGCGCTTGCTTCAGCCCATAAAGAGCTTTCTTCAACTTGCATACTTTGTTCTCTTGGCCTTTCTTTTCATAGCCGAGAGGTTGATCTATGTAAACCTCTTCCATTAACACTCCATTTAGGAATGCTCACTTCACGTCCATTTGGTAAACTTTCCACTTGTTTTGTGCTGCTATGGACAACACTGCTCTCACGGTTTCCATTCTGGCAACCGGTGCGAAAGTTTCCTCATAATCAATGCCATGCTTCTGCTTATATCCTTTGACTATAAGTCTCGCCTTGTGTCTCTCTATCTTGCCTTCAGCATTACTCTTGGTCTTGTAGACCCATTTAACACCAATGACATCTTTACCTTTTGGGAGTTCAACCAAATCCCAAGTTTTATTCCTCTCTATGGCATTAAGTTCCTCATCCATAGCTTCTATCCATTTCCTATCCTTGATAGCCTCTTCGAAATGAACAGGATCATCAACATGACAATATAAAGCAAACAAAGAATTGATACCTTCATTAGCTATATCTTGTTCATAAATTTCTTTCAAACTTCTGAATTTCTTACCTCCTTCAGTAGGTGTACAAGTACTTGAAGAAGCACTTGAATTTCCTCCTTGTGGTGTGCTTGGAGAAGCACTTTCATTTCTCCTCAAGGGTGTACTTTGCGGTGTTGATGCTGTTGTTTGGGGATGTATTTCAGCCACCTCATCATCATTCTCATCATGAGATAAACAGTGTTTAACATTCACTATTTTCTCTATGCTTCCATCCCAAGCTTCCTCTTCAATGAACTGAACATCCCTGCTCACAAGAAACTTCTTGCTGGATGGGTTATATAACTTGTATGCCTTGGATTCCTCACTGTATCCAATGAAAATACATTTCTCCCCCTTGCTGTCCAACTTCTTCCTTAGCTGATCCGGAATGTGTGCATAAGCCACACATCCGAAAACCTTCATATGTGTGACACTTTGCTTTGCGTCACTCCATGCCTCTTCTGGCACTTTGTTCATAACTGATTTTGTAGGGCACCTGTTCAATATGTACGCTGCACAATGTACAGCTTCAGCCCAATAATCATTCGGCAAATGCTTTGCCTTAAGCATACTCCTCGCCATGTCCATTATGGTTTGGTTTTTCCTTTCAGCCACTCCATTTTTCTGCGGAGTATATCTAGCTGTAAACTGCTTATGAATACCATTTTCTCTACAAAAACGTAGAAAATCTTTAGATATATACTCACCTCCTCTATCAGTCCTTAAGACTTTGATACGCAGCCCACTCTAATTCTCAACAAGTGCTTTGAAATTGCGGAATTTTTCAAACACTTCACTTTTCTTTTTCAAAAAGTAAACCCAAGTTTTTCTTGTAAAATCATCTATGAATGTTAAGATATAGTGGCTGCTTGCAAGTGATGGAGTTTGCATCGGTCCACATACATCTGAGTGGACAATCTCTAAGGGTGCTTTTGCCCTTATGCTTTTCCCGGAAGGAAAACTTTCTTTGTGTTGTTTCCCAAGAATACAACTTTCACAAAGGCTGTCCGGTTTCTCTATCAATGGTAAACCACTTACCATTCCTTTTCTGTTCAACAGATTAAGACCTCCAAAGTTGAGATGACCAAATCTCAAGTGCCATAACCAATTATCATCCTTTGGTTCGCTTTGGTAAGTCTCTTGTGCAACTGCTGCTTTCTCTTCACCATTCTTCAAGTCTGCTCTCATTCTGAGAGGGAACATCCTGTTCCTTGTCATCTTCACTTCAGCAATACACTGTTTGCTGGGTGGTTTATCCATGATGGTACAAAAATCATTATCAAAGAAAACATTATACCCCTTATGGACAAGCTGTCCAATACTTAAGAGGTTACACTTCATTCCTGGAACATAATAAACATCTGTTATGGTTTTCCTTGCACCTAATCTTGTTAAAACATTTACATCTCCTTTTCCCATAACAGAAACTTTGCTATCAGTTCCTAGTGTGACTTGTGACTGCACACTTTCATCTAACATAGAAAACATTGTTATATTTCCTGTCATATGGTACTGCAACCGGAGTCTAGAAACCATAAATCTTCAGATTTTTCTTCAGCCATATTACAAGCTAAAAACAAATTACTTTGGCTGCTATTTTCTTTTGTGAAATTTGCACTAGTTTCACTTCTTATATCATTTTGCTTCTTCTTTCTACATTCATTAGCATAATGACCATATTTCTTACAATTATAACATTGGACATTGGATTTGTCATACCTTTGTCCTTGTGCATTCTGCTGACCATTCTGCTGGCTGCTGCCTTGGCCTTGATGCTGATTTGGATTTCTGCCCCTTCCTTGAGCATTTGCTGGACTGTTCCTTCCACCTCTGTTCTGGCTTCTGCCTCTTCCTCTTCTGCCTCTTCCTCTTCCTCTTCCGAAAGACATCTGGAACTTAAAAACATGTTCTAGAGATGAGTTTTCACTCCTACCCAATCTCTGTTCATGGGTAATCAGTGATGCATGTAATTCATCCACTGAAAACTTTGTGAGATCCCTTGTCTCTTCTATGGTGGTGACAATCACATCGAATCTTGAGGGTAAACTTCTCAAGAGTTTCTCCACAATCCTCTTGTCTTCAAGAGTCTCTCCATGAGATCTGATTTGTGTGACCATTCCAATAACATGAGTGAAGAATGAGTCAATATTGTCTGACTCTTTCATACAGAGAGTCTCAAAGTCTCTCCTCAGCAACTGAAGTTTTGCTGTCTTCACTTTCCCCATTCCCTGATAAGCTGTCTTGAGAGTTTCCCATGCTTCACTGGATTTCTTGGCTGCTGCTATCCTTGGAAACACACTCTCATGCACTGCTTGATACAAGAAGAAAAGAGCCTTGGCATCTTTCTTCTTATTGTTCTTCAGTGACTCCCTTTCTGCCTGAGTTAAAAGAAGAAACTCTACTTCATTTGCTGGCTCTTCAAAGCCATCCTCAACTAATTCCCATAATTCTTGTGAGGTAAATAAAGCTTTCATAGTTATTGACCAGTAGTCATAATTTTTTCCATTGAATTGTGGGAGATGGATATTTCCCAAACTCATACCTGTGCTGGAGCCAGCCATTCTCCACTTCTAACTATGATAAAAACACTTGACTGTGTGTTTAAAACTAACCAACTGTACTGCAACAGTAACACAAAACTATATAGAGAAATACCTTAAATCCTTTATGTCTGAGTCTTCACACTGCTGGAGAAGCTGCTGCAACAAAGAATTCGTTTCCTTCAGCTTATTTGACCTTCAAATAGCCTAGATTGGCTCTGATACCATGTTGGAATTTTCAGAATTCCAAAACAATAAAATTGCCTTGCCTTAACACAGAGAAACTATTTAAAAAATTTCACTCACAGACATAATTTTTAACTCAGAAAATTTATATTCAATATAAAAAAAAATGTTGTAACAATTCTTCTATCTTTCCACTGCTGGGAGATTACAAACTATGGTACTGCTTCACACACAGTGACCAAAACACTCTTCTCTGTCTCACACAGAGAAATAATTTGTTTCTGTTGTTCTGTGTAATTTAAAAATTACAACTCTGTCTTTTACAAACAATACTCTGCTGTAAAAACTATTCTCTGTCTCTCTGTTTTTAAATACGTTGCTGTATAAAAAAACATTACATTACAAAACATCTCTCTGTCTGTACATATTACAAAACAGAAAATATCTGTATCATAAATTGCTTCAACCACTAAGTTCACCGCTTGGAAAAACATTAATGGGCTCATTACTTCTGCCGACACCGCTCTCTTATGCATTGATGGCAAATTGACTTGGTGGTGCTGCTGTTCATCTTATCTTCCCGCACTGCTGTGCATTTAAAAATCCTGTGTAATAACATTTGCTGTGTATTCCTTTTTTTTATTTACACTGCTGTGTAATAAAAATTACACTTCACGGCTTTTTAATATATGATGTGCATATATTTAAAATAAAACATACAACATTTAAAACTTGTTAAAACCAACTATTAAAAAATGCTGTGTTAACAATATTTAACTCGCGATCATAATATAACATATAACATATAACATATGTCATATGGCCGTATTATATATGTGGGCCCCCAGCATACGTCACCATTCCGAGGGGGTTCAATCCTCTGGCCACAATACTTACCAGACCCCCGCGGACTTTCTTTGTGGAAGAATGGTGTGGGCCCTGTCCGAGGGGGTAAACTCCACTGACTGTTCTGACTGTTGGACCCCCGCGGACTCTGCCTTGCCGCCTTACCTTTGCGCTGTCAGCTGAGCAGTTGGTAATTAGTTCCAACATGGGTTCCAAGGACTAGTTAATCGAACAACATATAATGCATAATCTCTCTAGAGATATTTGCTGACAAATAAAAGGAAGGACTCGAAAGTCCTTTTCTACATATACCAAGAAGTTTATGAGAGTATTTTTTCAAGGAGTACAATAGCAAAAAAGAAAATGCAAGCATGCGTCATTCTTGAGTCAACATTTCAAGGCAGGAAAAATGTGAAGAAAACAAAGTATCAAATGCTGAGAAGGGATTTTGAAACATTATATATCAAGGATTAAGAGACAAAAGACTATTTTTTATAGAAATTAGATCTCATAGTGAGACACTTGAAGAGAGGAGAGTGGTTGAAAAGATTCTAAGAATTTTACCAAAAAGGCTTGATTCTATTGTTGTGGCCATATAGGATAGAAAGGATCTCTCATAGTTCTTAGTGGATGATATCAATGCCTCACTCATTTATCATGAAAATAGGTTGATGAGATCAACCTATCCTTCATTGGAATATGCTTTTCAGAAAAAATCCTTAGATGGTTAAGGGAGACGTAGAGGAAGGTCAAATTCTAGATTTAGAGGAATAATTCCATATAGCAGTAGAATAAGCATCTCCTCAAGCTCAAGAGGAAGATGCAATACTCAAAACCCAAGTCAAACTCCAAGCTAAATTCAAGCTCAAGTTCAAAGGTATAAAGTGTCTCAAGTTCAATGTCATTATTTTAAGAAGTATGTGAATTGTTCAAATGAACTTGGAAATAAATAGCATTATCTTAGCAAACCAAATGAATATTTTACAAAGGGAAAAAGAATGGTTTTTAACTTTGCAATGTAGCACAAGATAACGAAAATTATGTATGATTTCTAGGCTCAGGTTGCAACAATCATATGACATGGAACATAGAAATTCTTTTCAATTTGGAGGAAAGTGTAAAATGAGAAGTCACATTAGGGATTGATAATAGAGTGTCCATCATGGGTAAAGGAAATGTCAATATTCTGACCAAGGAGGGGGAGAAAAATTATATGTTAGATGTGTTTTTTTTTCGAGTTTTAAACAAAATTTGATAAGTATTCGACAAGCCTAGAGAAATTTCCAAGTAATCAACTCGTTGAAAAAGTCAAATTCAAAAGAAATAGAATTTTTCCCTTAAGGATAAAACCATAATTGAAGGTATAGGTTTCTCAATAAAAAATCTTAATGAACCCCCAAGAAGCTGAAATAAAAATTGTAGTATTGCACAAAAAACCTTTCAAGCATAGATAAAAGATGAATTTTTCTATGCCATCTAATATTTGGACTCCTTAAATTTGGAGGTCTAAACTGAATACACCAGAAATTATTGGTAAAGTGTTTGTCACTTATAGAAAAACTAGATAGCTTATGTGAATGATGAAAATTGGGAAAACAAAAAAAAAAAATCATTTCCAATAGGAAAGTCAATAAGGGAAAATTCACCTTTGGAAATCATCCATTCATATTTTTGTGGACCAATGCATACATCATCCATTCATCAACACAATAAAGACATGGGCCTTTCTTCTAAGACATAAAAATCAAGTTTTTGAGTGTTTTCTTCAATTCAAGGCTCTTGTTGAACAACAAAGTGGGCACTACATCAAATATTTGAGAACTAAGATAGGTTGTGGATATATATCAAATGAATTTTTATGTTTTTTCAGAGAGAATGGAATTCAAAAATAGTTCACAATAAGATATACACCTCAACAAAACAGTGTTCCTGAAAGGAAATTTAGAATATTTATGGAAATGGAAAGGAATATTACTCTAGAAGAAGAATGGAGTGGAAGAAAGCATAGTGCTTCTCACATGAGAGTGTTTGGATGTGTGTCATATTAACATATCCCAGATGATTTAATAAATAAACTAGACTAGTGATGAATCCACAAGAAGCTGAAAAAAATTGTAGTAGTCGCAGAAACAACCTTTGAAGCATAGACAAAATATGAAATTTGGCTATGGAATATAAGATTTGTAAATATTAAATTTGGAGGTCTAAACTGACAACACAATAAATTATTGGTAAAGGGTTTTTCACTTATAGAAAAACTAAACAACTTATGTGAAGGATGCATCTTGGGAAAAAAAAAAGAGAATCATTTCCAATAGGAAAGTCAATAAGGGAAAATGAACCTTTGGAAATCATCCATTCATATTTGTGTGGACCAATGCATACATCATAATTTGGTGGAAGTTATGTTTTCTTTACATCCATAGATGACTGCAAAAGAAAGACATGGGCCTTTTTTCTAAGACATAAAAATGAAGTGTTTGAGTGTTTTCGTCAATTCAAGGCTCTTGTTGTAAAACAAAGTAGGCACTGCATAAAATATTTTAGAACTAAGATATTTTTTGAATAAATTTTGAAATGAATTCTTATGGTTTTTCGGAGATAAGGGAATGCAAAAAAAATTCACAACAAGGTATACACCTCTACCAAATTTTCCATGAAAGGAAAGTTAGAATATTTATGAAAATGGAAAGGATTATTATTTTATAAGAAGAATGGAGTGGAAGTATTCATATTTCTTCTCACATGAGAGTGTTTGGATGTGTGGCATATGAAAATATCCTATATGAGTTAAGAAATAACTTAGACAAGGGGGAGAAATTTATATTTGTAGGATATAGTGATGAATCCTGTAACCACTCTCCTCCCACATTTACCCAAGTTAACCAGGAAATTGGGGTAAACATGTGAAGTGAGGCTACTATGAGGTCACTCAAATCCCCATGTACAGTTAAGACATTGGAACTCACGAAAAAAAAATCAATTAAACATTCCTCGGGAGCTATTGTCCCATCAGGAGGAAATCAACCCTTCTAGGTGCTTAAACCCTGAGACAACTTGTCATTTTGCTTATTTGGGACCTGAGTTACTCCCACGATGAGCCATGAATGTAAATAATTCCTTCCAATCACTCCCACAGAAGGGCATGGCAACAAATGTGGCATTTTTTCAGCCAGTTCTAAGCTAGTGACCCGACATTCTGAGCCACTTCTTCATGGCTAGGTATCATGCCACTGTCGAGAACTTCGTGGAAATCCCATTAATGAATAATAAAAATGGAATCGAGATACCTATACAAAAATTTGATTTATGACTTGATCGAACCCTTACTAGCCATGACAATCATTTCGTCAAACATATCACAAATATGTAATATACATATCATAACAAGAGATCTGAGCATAGACGTCTCATAATTATCTGAGATTAGTAAAGAAGAATTAATACCTTATAATAATAGTTGCAATACATTATATTATGTCATATATTCATTGGTCATTTATAAAAGCTATCATGAAACCATGCTTATAACCAACATATAACCAAAATAATATCAGTGATAGAACAATAATTAATATCACATAATGACAAGAGGGAAAGACATCTTATTAACACATGAAAAATTCAACCAGGTTAGGGACTTCCATATACCACCTGACCATAGATTGGGCTGAACCAAAGCTTTCTTTCAACGAATCACCCCCATGCCATATTCTGAGAATGAATGTGGGACACATAAAAAAACAAACCAGATATTCCTTAGGATTTACCATATACCTCACAGAAGGATTTATAGGCCTAAAACCCTCATCAATACCACCAATATTTACTGCAATCCAACTCAATAACTAAGCCCTAAACAATCATCGATTCCTCTCCATATATCCACCTAAACCATGAGGAATTTATTTGTCTACACTCCTTAGGATTTACTATGTTACCTTCCATAACTAGTCAAAGGATTCCTAGGCCTAGGCCTAATGAGGCTCCATCCTCTAGTATTTATCATGTCCCACATCATTACTGCGCAGGGGATTCCTAGGCATAAAAAGGAGGTTCATAATCAGGGTTTACTGTGTATCCTTCCATTACCATCCAATGGATTCCTAGGGCTTTGTGAACTTTTCCTGTGACCACCCCACTCATTTTTGATACCATCCCACAATCTAGCTCAATCAAATACAAGAGAACCCACAACACCATGGCTATTCGGAAATGGAAAGCTAAGGTTGAAATCTATTGTCACACTTGGCAAAACCCACACCAATGACAACAAGTTAACTAAATATACACATTTATGTACCATGCATGCCAAATATAGTGAGTAAATCACACATTATAATTAATAGGTATTAGTAATCTCGTTGTAGCCGCCTCATTCTACTCTTCCTTACTTGATATTTGCTTCCCTATTCCTTTTTCTCTCTTCCTTTAATTTTCTCGATCCAATGTCAGAATTCTCCAAGAATGCTCTAAGTTTCCAAAAGCGTGAAAGATTGATAATAGAGAGATCTCCACCATATAAATTTAAAAAATCTATGAACTAATCCTCATAAGCCTTCTTATCAATGAGGCTCCGAATTTCTTCAAATTTCCATTATTTCCCTTCATTTTTCCTCTCATGCAAATATGTGACCTTTCACCTTCCTTTTCTCATATTCTCCTTTATTTTCATAAATAAAATTCCAATAATACCTCTTTCATTTTCAGATACCTTTTCCAATGCCTTTATCAATTTTATTAGCCATAATAAACCGAATGAACACCCATTAGGATGTTTTTCCCACATTCAGCTTGGAATATGTGTCCCGTGACCTTCGTATTATTTTACAATTATTAACATTGTTACATGGATTTTTAACAAGTGTTGTTACAGAATGATACCCCTTTAGAGAACACCGTCCTCGGTGTTCAGTCGCACCTACAACCATCCAAAGCACTGAAAAACCAAAACATACTTCTTGTGGAGCTTTAGAAAACAACTCGTTGTGGTATTTACTATGACATTCTGCACAAAAAAATGACAACATACCATTTACTAGAGATTTATAGCACAACTAATTATGATATTTATAATACCAACCACACATTCTTCTGAACAATTGCTTCAACCCGCAAATAATCATAATTTCTATGGATATTTGTAAATCCATATCAATACAATATTTAAAATATTATACACATGTACACTTATACACATATGCACATTTTATCAACCTACAAATAAAATGATATGATTCTTGTATGTACAACAAGGGAATCCAAAGGCTGACACCTCCACCGTCAAAATTACTGCCTGGATTCACCTCCTTCTCAGGAATTCTTGTATGCACTGTCAAAGTCAAAACTGCAACCAATGCCTAGTGCCACAATCCTACGCCACTCATGGTCTCAATGAAAAATTTGTGACTCATTGTTCCAAGGTGCACTTCCCATGTACATCTGATTCCATCTGGAAATGCTAATGATAAAAAATAAATTCACTTCTCTGACCTTCCCTTATCTTCTACAAATTCCCTCACAAAATATGGTAACCCCCATCTGTGCCTTCACTCACATTCCACGTTCCCTGAAAAATCTACTTTCCCAGGTTATGCATCCCGTCACAAGGCTTCTTCACATCAGAATGTCAAACAACCAAGGCATATAACTACCTAAAAACCATCATACTAGTTATAGCATGCTCATGGAAATCAATGGAAATTATTTGGTACTAGCTTCTCACAAATACTTTTCTCATGAAGTGCTTTGCCAGAATATTATAGCTATTCCAATTCCTTTTTATTGTTTCCAATTCTCGCAATCAGCTTCAACCACCCAACCAAGAATTTTCCATGCTTTCCTATGCCAAGCACATAATTTTACAGGTCTAGTGTGAACTAACGTTGAGAATTAGAAGAGAAATTAAAACAACAATGGCATGATTGAAGACTTTGAAGATGGGAAACAAAATCCAGGAAGAAGCATGAAAACTAGAAGTTACTCAAGTACATTTCAAATTTCTTTGGATGAGCTCAAATTCTTGGAGGAGTTTTTAGTAAATTCCAAGGTGCATGTTAAGGATGCAAAATTAGAGCTTAGAGGGGAAAGATTTGTTTTGAAGGAAAACAAGGCAGATGAAGTTGCAAAGCATGAACAACAAATTGTAAAACAAGGGTGGGAATGAGAATTTGATAATATTTTTATAGCTCTTATGCAAAGGGACTTTTAGTAACAAATGAAAATGGAAACAACAAGTTTAAGTTAAATAAAAATTTAAATGATGAAATTGAAAGGATATGGATGATTCTGAAGAGGATGTCCAAGAGAAGATACAACAACAAGGGAAAAATAGCCAACAACCAAATACAACTGAGTGAAAAGGTTTACATCGATCGAGTAAGTGGAAAATAACATCATAAAATTTGGAAGCTTCAAGAAGTGGATATGAAAATAGTAGAAAAACAACAACGTAAATGGATACATGAAAAATTGCAACATAAAGTTTGGGATCCTAGATGATTCAATCATTGACGACATATGACTAGGAGGTCATGACAATTTTCTACTTCAGGAGTTTGATGTAGGAGCATAGGCTCTTAAAATTAGCATGGTTGATAGGAATTGAGGAGGTCGTAGGTTTTGCTAAGGGAGTGGGTTCCTAAAATTATATTTGTTGTAAATTGTGTTGTTTTTCTGAATTATAGAAGATAATATAAGAATATGTTGTGATTTGCATAAGATAAGTTTAGTCGTCGAGATTATAAATGAATCTGTCTTGTTGAGCTAAATTCGAGGGATAGGAAAGGTTGTAGACATGTGAAGGATAACTGGAGTGATTTTAGGATCAATTAGTAAGAAGTTTATATCTAATAAAATTATGTTTCTGTTTCCAAAATTGTATGTAGAAGGTAAGTATATGAACTAAGAAGGAGATGGGGCCATGGTAGAGAACACCCATCTTTGTGCCATTGATTATTACATAACAATTAAGTGTTAATGGGAATACTATGTTTTTTAATTTCGTTCTTGAGAGAATAACTACATTCTTATGTTATTGTCAAAATATTTTCTCATGTATTTTACAATGAAATCATATTGTGTTCACTTAAGTGTGAATGATTAATTTTATGAATCACAAAAAATGTTCAGGAATCTATTGAAAATTCCTGTAGTAGAGTGTCAATGCATGACATTTGATACCTGGGAGCTTCTCTAGTTGTAACTGGTGATAGGAATCCAAAATTCCTATACAAGGTCATGAAACGCCCTTTTTAGGATTGAATATGATGTGAATATTTGTTAATTTAATTTTTCTATGTTTTTTTATTAGATTCTAGCTAAACAGGTTAAAAATATCATTCGAAGACTGGATGTGATGAGAATTTATTTCTTTGTGTTGTAATTGCATAGGGTCAATATTACTATGTGTTGAGCAATATTGCAAATTGAAAGTTGAATTTAATTCTGGGTTGAATGTTGGCAATGGGAAAAATTATTTTGTATACCAAAACATGAATAATTAAAGAATTGAGTCGCCCTAGTTATTGAAATATGAACAAAACCTATATTTATTGTAAATCGCTTCAAAAATATGTGCTTCATGAATAAAATATCCATTGGAGATATGGAGGTTGAGTTGAAAGGGTGTATTGGAAAGATACATTGTTTAAATCACTGAAGGGAATCACTCCAGTGGAAACAAAGCTCTAGTAAGAAATACTCTGTGCAGATTATGTTGGACAATGGGTGTATGGGTCAACCAGTTAATGGTAGTAATCGTTGAAATATGTAAACATTGAAAGTGATGCAAAGGGATTCAATTCCCTTGGGAAGCACGATTTAGTTATAGTCAAAACTTTAATGTGTCAGCGGAAGAGGTAGCTCTCAAGCAACATCTTATTTTCTTCTATGGTTTTCAATAAACAAATGCTTTGTTTTCTCATGGATCTGAAATGTAGTTGGTATTCCAACTTGGGGTTTATGATGAATTGTATACACATTTATGAATTTTTGGTTATGTATGAATAACATTAAAGTGTAGGAATAGAGTGGAGCTTTTATATGTCTAGTTTAATAGTGTAAAACAATGGACCATTGATTTTTCAATGCATTGAATTACTGAGTAGTTGAATTACTAAATTCCTGAATCGAAAGATGTGCGGAAGGAGCATGAGATCTGAGAGGAAAATTGTGTAGTTGTAAATTACTTTGGAATGAGTAACATAGGTAACATTGGCGATTAGACCATCGATAAATTCGAAGAATATAAATCTAGTAGCAATCTACATCAAAAGTTTATATGTGGCAATGTTGAAGCGGATTCCGATAGCACTTTGATGTTTCGATAATCACTATATAGTTCATGTAATGTTTATGTAAATCTCGTTATAGAGAAATTCCAGTTTGAAATAGAGGGTTATTGAAGGTAGGCATTTGAAAGATGAAGAGTAGTGGGATCAATATTTCAAGCTAAGAGTTCCCAGATTTAGTTACTGGTAGTTAATCTTGTAATTATACGTTTTCTTTTGATGAAGTTAGGGTTCAAATTGTTTTAATTATGAGTATAATAAATTTAAGTGTTTCATAGTTCGAAATAAAGTCTATCCTAATATAGTGATAAGCCTGCGAATATAGGTTGATGAGAAACATTTTGGAATGCAATTTGTTGTTTAAATAGAAGTAGAGTAAGGCATAACTTAATGAGTTGGATCTAAGAAACCTACAAAAATGTGTTTTTCCTAGTAGGACTTATAGGAACCACATGATGAGGGAGGAATTATTGGAAAGCACTAATTGATGGTATAAGCATTGAATTTTTTGGCAAGGAATTGATTGATGGTAGCATTAATAATCTCATTGGAAATTTTTTTCCATCCTTCCCTCCAACTATATTAATGTATCTATGTATTTTGGAATAAGCTTTCTATAATTTTAATTTAATTATCATTAATTATTAGGTGCATGGTAGGGATATTCAATAATATTCTTAGTAATATTCATATATTAAAGGTTGAGATTTATCTCAAAAATAGTTTTAATTTTTTAGGCATGTAGTATTGATAAACTATGGTATTGCAAAAATACCTATTGATAGGTTAAAAATCTACATGGTAAAGTGGGGGTGAATCTCCATGGTTAAGAATTGTTTGACATATTTTCTTTAATGTATATATTTTTAACTCATGGATTAATTCTTTTTGTAATAATAACAATAATTTAAAGTAACATTATAATTTAGTTAATTTTATGATTTTGTTAAACTTTAACAATGTGATCAGTGTTTTGATACTAATTATGAATTGATTCATATGAACATTTACTATCCATTCAATATATATGTTTCATTAATTATAATATATAAAATATAACCTATTTAATGATGATGATGGTTAACTTCCACTAAGACCTGTGTGGTTTAAGAAGGTAATAGATTCACCAAAATTCTTTAAAATTTTATTTTTATTCTCAAAGAGAACTCAGACAATCCTGCCTAGCTCACCATTGTTTTTTTAAGTCAAAATGTTAAAAAAGTTGTTAACTAGACAAATATTTTCAAAATTAGATTAATGCGAGTATAATATGGACAATCTAAGAGTAATTTTTTTTCATCTTAAATCTTATTAGATCACATAGATGTCAAACTCTTTCATCCAATGGAATTTTGGGAATTTACCAATGCCTCATTTCCCTATGAAGCCCATGAAAATTTGTTCTAATATTGGAAATGTTCATTTTCTTTTTAAAAATAGTCAGGAAAAAGAGATAATTTTGGTTTTTGAGATTAGCGTTGATCATGTTATATTTTTTAGAACACAAAACAAAACGGTTAATTCTAAGAAATAAATTATTGAATAAACACATCACTAGATTCTTAACAGATAATATTCAATGAAATAAAATTAGGATATGAATGAAAAACATATTTCTGCCCAAAAAATTAGTTCTTCATGAATAAAAATCATAACTTACTTCGGTTCGCATCACGTGATAATGGCCCAACTCAGAAAGTACAAATTACAATACTAAGGATTTGATCTAGCTGATATGATCTTTCTTCCATATTTGGATTTCTAGCCCCTTCTCACCCTCTCAGACACAACACACACTCATTGAGATGTTTCTCTCAACATTTTGTTATTTTTGTGCCTTTAGCTCAACCCTTGTGCTCAAATTATAAATTTTCTCAGATAATATCAATGAAAAAATTAGCTTTCCAAACTAACGAAAGATAAATTACTTAAATTTATCTAAAAATATCATATTTAACTTTCTTTACTTTAACTCATATAACAATAATAAATTTAACTTTTGTTACATGCATGTCTCATGCATGTCACAACAAACTCATTTTCTTGCATGCATACAACTAACTTTCACGCTCCACATGTCACATGCAATCAACATGCAAACTTCACATTTCTCACGAAACTGACGTGCATTCTTTGCATGTCACACAGAAGTCCTGGAAGAGGAGAAAATAAGGTGCCTCTAGTCAATAAATAAGGATAGAAATACCTTCCCAAGCCGAAAAAATTGAAACTCCCTCTTAGAGAGGGATGTACTCCTATAAGTGCCTCTTCCACCCAGATCTATCTAAAATTCCACCATGTCATTCAATGTTGTAGCTTCGCCCTCTGAATTAGAAGATTTACCTGCTACCTACTTTAGAATCTAATCTCAAGATTTGTCCTTTCGAGCTATCCTCCTATAAGCCTGATCTTTAG
Source organism: Pinus albicaulis (assembly GCA_034641835.2). Lineage (NCBI taxonomy): Eukaryota > Viridiplantae > Streptophyta > Pinopsida > Pinales > Pinaceae > Pinus > Pinus albicaulis. The sequence continues at coordinate 1,128,720,565 of CM076584.1, read as the reverse complement.
CATCCATCAATGTTAGATCATATCACCAGGTCCTAAAAGATATAGAAAATACCTCCTATAATCTTCTAGATTATAATGTTGATTCTCTAATATCATCTCAATATTTATATATTTCTTCACAAAAATGTTCACTAACATCCATGCATGATCCAATAATCCCAAGGGTATTATTACAAACTCGCCTTGTAAGTTGTACAACTTACCTTCCTAAAAACAAGCTTGGTTTTCATGTCCCACGTAACTCCATCTAAAGATATGAATACTTGCTCCTTATAGAACTTAACATTGTACCCTAGATCCTTCAAAGCTGAGATTGAGAGAAATTTCATATTCAACCATAGGAAATATATCACCTTTACCACCTATAAATATCCTCTTCATTCTAGTTGGAATACTATTGCTCCAACCCCTTTGAATGTAAGTATGGTACTCATACCAACTCTAACTTGTATGTATGAATCCATATTTAAAAAAATAAGGAGCACATCCATCATTCCCTTCATATGGTTAGATACTCTAGTATATAAAATCAATGCATTTTTTTCCACAAGATGGGAACTTTTAAGACTAGCTCAAAAAAGAAAAACAACCACTAATGATAACTCCTCCTCAAACTTTGCTGCAAAATCTTCAATGTTGGTTTTTGCTACAACATGTTGTTTCCGCTTTTATTTATTTTTGTTTTGACATTGTCTCACATAATCTCATATCTTGGTACATGGAAGGCACTTAAATTTACTCATGTCCTTCTTCTTCACATCTTGGGAGGATCCTCCCACTCCTTTATTCATCTTGGAAGCTCCCTTGCCCTCTCTTGCATGACCTAAAAGAGAAAAGTTATCCTCATCCCTTTCACCTTTTACCCAATTCCCATGAAGATTCTCCTCATGAGTCTTCCCTTGGGTGACTTTAACATCCCACAGCCTATCCTAGGTTGGGAGCTTCTCCCATGCCACATATCCTTTATTGAAGGAAACCAACTGCTCTGTGATCCTGTTCAAAGTTATCCTAAAAATTTTTGAGTGAGAGACTTTCTCCCCTAATGCATCGAGTTCATCATGTACTTGAGATATTTTGGTGAGTTCAGAGGAAAAAATTACATTCTTGGACATCTTGGTGTTATTTAGTTTCTCTCCCAACACCATTTTCTAGTTCTCATTGCTTCTTTCATATAACTTGATAAATTCCTCCCACATTTCTCTCATTATTTCCTTTCCATATATATGAGGGATAATAAGGTCCTTTGCTCTATCTAGTATAATCCTCTTATATTTTTTGTTATTATTATTATAGGCATCGAGAAGGGTTGCATTGGTACGGGGGGTCTGATTTTGTGCTACGAATTCCCTAATCTCATTATACTCCAACAAGAATGCAAACCTCTCCTTCCATTAAATGTATTTGGAAACACCATGTAGGTAATATTCAAACCAGAGAAAGATCACCCTCTTGTCCAGTCAATCAACTTTTACCAAAAAATAATTCTCCTGATGAATAAGTTTCCTACACTTCTATGTCATGGGATGCGTTGTCACTATCCCTTGTGACACACCTCGACTAGATGAACCCAAATACCTATCTCGCATGCATGTATAATATTTTCTAGCACAAAGCAACCTCGTGCTATCCAAATACCCCACCTCATAGCTAGTTTCCTCGAACACCTATGTGGTTAGCCCTAACGGCTCATAACTTATCCACACAGTATCTCCTACCTTTTCACTAGCATTTTTCCTATCAACCACTTGATGCATCCTTGCTTAGTCTTAACTCTTGTTGCGACTTAATAAAATAGTCATTTCCATCTACCTTGTGGTTGGTATTTTTCCTATCAACCACTAGTCGCATGCCTTACTTAGCCTCAACTCCTTTCGCAACCCAATAAAATTCTCACTCCCACCCATATCCCTGGATGTGAACTCGTTTTGGCTCTACCTAATCGTATGAACAATGATTTTAGCAACCCCAAATGTTTTGCGCTATGTGCAACTCAACCTATTGTTGATTTTTTTTGTGTTTTTCTTTTCTAAAACTCTAATAAATTGTGCCAGTTTTCAATCATCTCATGTAGTATACCTAGGGGGGACAATATAGGGTACAAAGGGAGGTACCCAAGGAAATAATATGACGTAATAATCTAAGAATAATAAATAAATGAATGATAAAGTGTTTAACCAATTTATGGCCCATTTATTTTTTATTCTTACATTATTACATCATATTATTCCCTTGGGTACCTCCCTTTGTACCCTATATTGTCCCCCATAGGTATACAACATCTTGCATGCACATCCAATTCCCTTTGTGACCACCCTCTACAACGTTCTTTGTATAAAATATTGGAAATTGGCCTCCTTACTCCTATCTCCTCCTATGTGCTTCAAAGGCTACACAACCCTAGCTACTTATTGTTTTCAACCTTTGTAGTGACTAGTAATTTTAGTGACCAATCATTCTATTTTTTTCTTTATTTTGAACGAGCCTTGCGAATGTTGCGCTAACTCCTTGTTATGCATATCGTACTTGTCACCTGCACACATTAACAACCCCACTCACTATGTTAGCCAATCACTTGTTTCTCTTCCTTGACTCCTTAGCCACATACATTGTACCAACATTCCCTATTTGTTTTCCTCTATGCATGGTACTGTTGGCTAAGCGAGCATGTTGGTTAACTATTTTTCTAGTCCTCACAACTAGGATAGGCTTTTCAGCCTACTAGGCACCCTTCCTTTTCTATTATTTATTTATTTATTTTGTTCAGATCTTTCTTTCCCACTACAAATATTATCTAGACTAAGAAGCAATTTTTTCTCGACCTTTCAATTGATTTACATTGTTTGCTTAATTCGTATGATCGCAGTTGAACCTTGATCCAACAATTCCATATGAACTTAAAAATTTCCATCCTATTATCAATTTTGAATGTCATCTCTGATACAATTTTATGTTTTACAAATCCGAGCACTTGACATTTATTCCAATAAATAAATCACTGAATAAAAACATAGCTAAATTCCTAAAACATGCTATTTAGCTATGATCTAAAGCAGATGACCCATAGACATATTTCTTCTCAACAAATTAGTTCTTAAGTAATAAAAATCATAACTTACTTGGGTTCCCATTCTATGATAATCACCTATCTATTAAAATACAAATTATAATATTCTAGATTTGATCAAACAAATATACTATCTCTTCCATATATGGATCTAGATTCCCTCTACACTCTCTTAGACCCAAAACAAGGTCACCGTGATGCCACTCTCAACCCTATGTTGTCGTTGTGTATTTTCTTCAACCCTTAGGCTCAATGTAACCTGTCAAAGCTAAGATCAACATCCAAAATTATGTCATTATGTAGCTAAATATAAGTGGCTTTACTTTAGTGAACTTTATTATGTTTATCTTTCTTTACTTTAGCTCAAGTGCTAGTCATAAATTTAGCTTGAATTGCATGCATGTCTCATGAAACTTGTCTACATACATGTAACTCTTTTTCACACTACACATGTCATCCACAATTATCATGCAAAATCTGCATGTCATATACAACTAACATGCATGCCTTGCATGTTGTGTGCAAGATTATAAATAGGAAAAAATAATGTCCTTATAGTCAATAAACAAGGCTAGAAATAAATTCTCAAGCTACAAAAAACAAAATATCACTTCCTTATAGTATCATATTTTCCTTTTTCCATCTCGCTCTTTGTTTCCCAACAATATCTTCTTAAATTTGGAAGAAATAACATCATGAATATTTTCAAAATTCTGCAAGATGATATCCTCTATTCTCCAATCGTCCATCCAAGGTTGGGCATCCTTATGCCACCCATGCTTGAGTCGAATGTGGGAGATATCACTAGATTTAGAAGCAAGTTTAGGAAATATCTTGGTATCAATGTTGTATAATTGCTTCTTATTACATGATATGCTTAGCCATAGCAACATTTTTAAAGGGGGAAATGATTTCTTCAATTAGGAGGATAGGGTAGAGAATATTTCCTTTAATATTGATATTGTAGGTTACAAATTTCTTTTGGATATACTGAAACTCCAAACCTCACATCCATATCAAATAACAAGAAGGATGAGAGTCTCAAAGAGGATATTTTTTAAAATCCAAAATACAAATATCTTTCGACTTTCAACTGTTTTCATGCCCATAGTAAGCTTTCCAACCTTCATTTATCCTTTTTTCTATGCTATAATTCCAATTGATCTTATGATGGATGTTGATTCAATGATATTTGTATGAACGAACTTCCTCCAAGGAGTTGTTATTATAAATACCAATATTATAGGTGATTTTTTTTGGATTTCATTGTCATGAAGTTAGTTTCTTCTATATTTACAATCCTATCCATCTTTGATGATAAATATTAGAGTATTTTTAATTTCTTGCTAAGATCATAATGGTTCTTTTCCAAAAGAACAATATTTTTAGCATATAGGATAAGAGTTGTGACTATATCAGTGAATGTGGGGCTAACACAACCTACATCTCCCAAACACTCTTCTAGATTATCAATAATTATTCAAAAAATGGTAGAGGATAATGGAAAATCTTACTTGAATGCAATATGACATTCAATTTCTTGCAACCAAACCTTACTTTTCCTAAACTTGGGAATAAAAGTCTCATATATTCTTATAATAACAACACTCAATTTGAGAGGAATCATTCTATGATATATCCTCTTCAATATCTTTCTTTTAGGAATGGTTACAAAATGTCTTTCTGAAATCAACAACTCAACAAAAGAAATCAATTTTATCATTCCACTATTCCTTTTCAATTATGATAAGAGAAAAAACATGGTCAATGATTTAATGTTATCTCATAAACCTAGCTTCACCTTTATCTCTTTTACCATGGATTTTAATCCAAAGGATAATCTTGTTTTCGAAAATAATATTTAGAAAAGGATAAATGAAAAATTGCAACATAAATACTAAGATCCTATACGATTCAATCATTAACGACACATGACCCCGAGGTCATGAAAATTTTCCACCTCGGGATTTTGATGTAGTATCGTAGGCTCTTAAAATTAGCATGGTGATAGGAATTGAGGAGGCCATAGGTTTTACTAAGGAAGTATGTTAACAAAATTATATTTGTTGTTACTTGTGCATTCTTATGAATCATCGAAGATAATATAGGAAGAGGATGTGATTTTCATAAGATAAGGTTATTCGTTGAGATTTTAAATGAATCTGTCTTGTTCGATAAAATTCGAGGGATAGGAAGGGTTATAGAGATATGAGGGATATTTGGAGTGATTTTAGGATCAATTAGTAAGAAGTTTAGATCTAAGAAAATTATGTTTTTCTTTCCAAAATTGTATCTAGAAGGTAAGTTCATAAATTGACAAGCAGAGGGGGCCATGGAAGAGAACACCCATCTTTGTATGATTATGCCACTAATTGTTACATAAGAATTAAGTATTAATGGGAATTATATGTTTTTTATTTTGGTTTCCTCAGTGAATAATTACATTATTATGTTATTTTCAAAATATTTTCTCATGTGGAAAAAAATTGAGAAGGAACCTTTTGATTAGGAGGTCAGAAACATGGTTCCAAGGGTTTGCATCACCTGCGACTGTGGCTCCCCCACTGTTGCCGTATTACAGTCAGACTTGGCTGCCTATGGCGGTCTCAAAAATCTAGATCTAGTGCTCCGGGGAGGGCTTTTCCTTGAAAAATACTGGGTGGGCTGTGAGGGCAGATTGGTCTTCCTTTTCTCAGGCTCGCTGCTTCTTCCCTCCGTCTTCCTATATACTACCAGTAATGCTCTCTCTATCTTTGAGTTGTGCATGGTCAGCCTCGCTAACGGCTCTAGGTTGGCTCCTCGATGTGTTGCAGATAGGCTATTTTCATGTGCACAGTCAAGCTGCGTCCCCTGCTCTCATTTCTTCGACTGGTTTGCACTCCTTTTCTGCCCTCCACCTCTGTTTTTTCCCCCAACATTTTCTTTCCTGGATTTCTGCCAGAGGCTTCCTCCATTGTTGTGCTTGAACTCCACCCTGCATCATTGTGTGCCTTCGAATCTTCTCCAAAATTTCTGCTCGGAATGCAAGGAACTCCCTTATGCATAGTCACCAGATTATCAGATTCAGATCATTCTTCTTATAGGAAAAACTCTGCTTCTTTGGGTCTAGTCCTTGAACCTGGTGATTTTTCTCTCAAAATCCCTTGCACTCAAGCTGGGGATCCCCTCCTCATCTCTACGTCTCCTGCATGCAGGTAAACAACTCAATGACTATCTCCCTCTGTCATTTTTAAAAATAGAAAAGAACGTTATGGTGAATATTTCCCTCCATCTGAGGGGAGGTGTAGCAGGTCAATCCTCTACTCCCTAGAGTTTATCTTACAAAGAAGTAGTTAATGCTCACTCATCCAAGCATTCTTCTCCTCCCCTGGAGGCTCCGAAGCCTTTTTTGGTAGAAAAAATGGAGGAAGTCCCCTGTGTAGAAATCTCCCACCCGGCTTTGTCAGAGAGCCTCTAATTCTTTACAGATTTTTCCCTCATCTGCAGGTTCAATGGACTCTGGCCCCACACAGAAGATTTATACAAATGGATTGACTCCACCTAGACTAAAAACTGCAAGGTCATTCTCTACTCCAGTTGATTATTCATCGTTATCTTTGCAGAAAAAAAGGAATACCAAATAGCCTTTACAGGTGGTCCTTGGTTCTGGGGAAAGGCTGGGCTATTCCTAACCCCCTGGTTCCCTGAATTTAATCCATCCATAGCAGTCATCACCAAACTTCCAATCCAGGTTAGGCTTCCCAACCTACTCGCTCATCTTTGGCACTGTGAGGTCTTCCAAGCAATTGGAAACTCTCTAGGTCACTTTCTGGCTACATATCCATTGAGAGGCCTAAGGGGTCTCTACACCTACGGAAGAATCTGTGCCAAGATTGATATTGACAAAGTCTTACCTGACCAAATCATTATGAAAGTCAGGGATTTCTCTTGGTCACATAGTTTAGTCTATGAAAATACCGCGTTCCGCTGTTGGCATTGCCATCAAACTAACCATCTTTAGAATTATTGCACTATATATCTATCGCAATAGAAAAACAACACTTTCAATATGAAGTATAAAATTTGGAAACCCTTTGTTCCGCATCCCATGGAGGACATTGAGTCCTCCAACTCAAACGAAGAAGAGTGTAATTCATATGATGAAGTTGCGACTTAGCAGCAACCACTCTCCTCGATTGTCCCTGAGAGGCCCCCTACCTCCTCGACTCTTCAGAAATGTTCGCATGAGTCCAGAACCTCCGATTCGGATAAAGAATCTTCTCAATTGGCATGCAACAATCTTCAGGTGGTTTCAATCCACCCGCCCCCTGACAGCTGGGTTAAAGTCACAAAAAATAAAGGGAATAATCTTCGTATCGCAGACTCTAACCTCTCTAACTAGAGCTCTTTTTCAATCTTATTGCCTCCTCTTGTTCCTCCTCTACTTCTCTTGACAACATCGTGAAACCGTGGCAGTTAGCTAATTCCTTCATGCTCCCACAGTTTCCGGGTTCTCATGATTGTAACTCCATTTGTACTATGAGCTTTTTAATAGAACAGTGCCACCCAATTTACAAAAATAAAATAAAAAATTTCTTATGTATTTTACAATGAAATCGTATTGCCTCCGTTTAAGCCTGAATGATTAATTTTACGAATCACAAAATAATGTTCAGGAATCTATTTGCAATTCCTATAGTAGAGCGTTAATGCATGACATTTAATACTTCGGAGGTTCTCTACTAGTAATTGGTGATAGGAATGAAAATTTCCTATAGAAGGTGTTGAAATGCTCTTTTGAGGATTGAATTTGATGTGACTATTTATGAATTGAATTTCTCTATTTATGAACTGAATGGGTTATAAATATCATTCAAATTTTGGATGCGATGAGAATTTAGTTCTTTGTGTTGTAGTTGCACTAGGTCAATATTATTATGCCTTGAGAAATATTGCAAATTTAGAGTTGAATTTAATTATGGGTTCAATGTTGGAAATGTGAAAAATGATTTCGTATACCGAAACATGAATAATTAAAAGAATTGAATCTCCATGGTTGTTGCAATATCAACAAAATCTACATTCATTGGAAATATCTAGAAAAATATTTGCATCATGAATCAAATATCCATTGTAATTGTTGAGGTTGAGTTGAAAGGGTGTATTGGAAAGATACATTGTTTAAATAAATGACGGGAATCCATTCAATGGAAACATATTTTTCGTAAGAAATACCACGTGCAGGTTATGTTGGATGATGGGTGTATGGACCAATCATCAATGGTAGTAATCATTGCAAGATGTAAGAATTGAAAGTGTTGCCAATGAATTCAATTCCCTTGGGAAACAATATTTAATTGTAGAAAAAAATGTGATGTGTGAGGGGAAGATGTAGCTCTAAGGTAGCATAGTATTTTCTTCTATGGTTATCAATAAACAAATTCTTTGTTTGCTAACAGATATGAAATGTAGTTGCTATATCAACATGGAACACATAGTAATGCAAGAAACATTGGGTTTATGATGAATTGTATGCATGGCTATGAATTTTTGGTTATGGATCTGTAACATTCAAGTGTAGGAATAGAGTGGAGACTTTATATGCCAAGCTTAATAGTGTAAAACAATGGACCATCGATTTTTCAATGTTTTGAATTACTAGGTAGTTGAATTAATAAATTCCTGAATCGAAAGATGTGTGGAAGCAGCATGAGATCTTAGAGGAAAATTATGTAGTTGTAAAGAAGTTTGGAATGAGTCACATAGGTAACATTGGTGATTAGACCATCGAGCAATTCCAAGGATATAAACCTAGTAGGAATCTACATAAAATGTTTATATGTGGCAACGTTGAAGAGGATTCTGATAGCACTTTGATGTTTCGATAATCACTATTTTATTCATGTAAATATTGTTATAGAGACATTCCAATTTAAAATAGAGGATTATTTAAAGTAAGAATTTGAAGGATGAAGAGCAGTGGGATCAATATTTCAAGCTAAGAGTTCCAAGATTTAGTTATTCACACTTAATCTTGTAAGCATACCTTTTCTTTTGATGAAGTCAAGGTTCAAATTATTTTAATTATGAGTTTGATAAATTTAATTGTTTCATATATTGAAATGAAGTATTTCGTAAGATAGAGTGATAAGCCTTTGAATATAAGTTGATGAGGAACATTTGGGAATGAAATTTTTTGTGTAAATAGAAGTTGAGTAAGGCATAACTTAATGAGTTGGATCTAAGAACCCTGAGAAAATGCGTTTTTCAAGGTAGAAGTTATAGGACCTTTTAGTTTCTTGTAACCACATTATGAGGAAGGAATTATTTGAAAGCACTCATTGATGGTATAAGCGTCGAATCGTTGGTAAAGCACTAATTGATGGTAGAATTAATAGTCCCATCTGAAATGTTTTTGCATCCTTCAATCAAACTATTTTAATGTATCTATGTATTTTGGAATAAGGATTATATAACTTTAATTTAATTATTAGTAATTATTAGGTGGATGGTAGGGATATAACCACCACAAAATATTTTGTAATATTTTTAGTAGTATTCATATATCAAAAGGTTGAGATTTATCTCAAAAATAGTTATACCATTTCTACCCTTTTAATTAAATTGATTAATAAACAAAAGAAATTGTATGAACATGTGTTATATCAAATGAGTTATTATTTTCAAGGCATACAGTATTAATAAGCTATGGTATTGTAAAATTACATATTTATAGGTTAAGAATCACCAAGGTAAAGTGGGGTTGAATCTCCATGGCTAATAATTGTGATACATGTCTTCTTCAATGTATATATGTTTAACAATCTGAGATGTACCATGAAGTAAGTGTTTTGATCCTAATTATTGATTGATGTATATGAACATTTACTATCCATTCAATATATATAAATGCATTAATTATAATATATAAAATATAACCTGTTTAATGATGATGATGATTAACTTCCACTAAGACCTCTCTGGCTTAAGAAGGTAATATATTCACCGAAGTTCTTTAAAATTTTATTTTTACTCTCAAAGAGAACTGAGAGAATCCTTCCTAGCTCACCCTAGTTTTGTTAAGTCAAAAAATCAAAAAAGTTGCTAACTAGACAAATATTTTGAAAATTAGATTAATGTGAGTATAATATGGAAAATATAACAGTAAATAGTTTTCATCTTAAACCTTATTACATTGCATATATGACAAATCTTTCATTAGATGGCATTTTGGGAATTGACCAATGCCTAGTTCCCCTATGAATCCCATGAGAATTAGTTCTAACATTGGCAATGGTCATATTCTTCTTAACACAATTCAGGAAAAGAGATAACTTTTGTTTTTGAGATTGGGTTTGATCATTATATATTGTTTAGAACCCAACACAAAAAATTTAATTATAAGAAATAAATTATTGAATAAAGACATAACTAGTTTCTTAACACTTAATATTAAACGAAATAAAATTACGATATGAACGACAAACATATTTTCGCCCAAAAAAATAGTTCTTCATTGATAAAACTCATAACTTACTTGGGTTCCCATCCTGGGATAATGGCCAAGCTAAAAAAGTACAAATTACAATACTCTGGACTTTATCTAGCTGATATGATCTCTCTTCCATATTTCAATCTCTAGCCTCTTTGCACCCTCTCAAACCCAACACATGCTCATTGAGATGTTCCTCTCAACCTTTTGTTATTTTTTTGTCTTCACCTCAACCCTTATGCTCAATTTATAACTTTTCTGAGCTAATGCCAATGACCAAAATTATATTCTCAAAATAACTAAAGGTAAGTGAATTTAATTTTGTTAACAATCTTATCTTTAAATTTATTTACTTAAACTCAAGTACGAGTCATAAATCTATCTTTCATGCCACTAGTTACCCACCGAGCTAATATCTACATGCCACTAGAATCAACAACCTCATTGATTCCTTCGTGATTTCTTCCAAGCAGATTTTTAGCACTGCTTTAAGGTTTGCCAACCTTTTTGCCTCGGCCTTTTTATTTTTTATTTTTCAAAAAATATACTCTTATTTTTCTTTAAAGCACAACTTTCTCTCTTGTTGTACTTTATTTTACCTTACTTAGTATTTATCTCCAACTAAGTCATTAACATAATATTTCTCTCCCATTATGTTAATATTTTCCTCTTTATTCTTTTCTCCTAGGGATTTTTAGGAGACCTTTAGGGAAGGTCCATGTTGAACATAACCACCAATATCTTTTCATAAGCTGGCAAGAAGTCTTATAAAACTCTAGAGTTATTTCCTGAATACCCCAACCAATTTATTCATTAACTCAATAATAATATAAAATATTACATCATCACATTAGCCTCATCATGGCATACATAGATATTGAATCCAATAAAAATTCAATGTCTAAAAATAGTCAATGTCTAAAAATCCACTGTAATTTACATAATTTTTCACTTGCATATTATCATTAAGGCAAAGGAACATTTATGTATACCATGCATCTATACTTGACCCACAACATGGGTCCCACAATTTGTCAAAGTACATTGACTACAATTCATCACATGTAATATACATGGTATACATTCAAAATTGACAATAATGCAACTTAGAAAAATACATTAACATATCTCTCATACCATAGAATTATACTTTAGTTAAGGTTTCACCTTAGAAACCATCAATATTGTACAAAGCTAATAGTCCCATTGAACACTAGGACACAAAATGTGATTTTTTTCTTTCCTTACCATTAGCTTGCAGCCATGTAAGCAACAACCATTAAGGAATTTTCGGAAAATAATTTTGCAATCATGCAATCTACAACCACTGTAGACTTTTATCAAATAGTGTGCAAGCATGCAATCTACAACCAATTCAACATTCCAACAAATAGTTTTCAACCATGCATTCTACATCCATCTTGGAATTATAAAAAAAAATTGCAAGCATGAAATATATGGTCAATGAGACATTCTACCAAACATTTGGCAAGCATACAATCTATCACCATTGTGGGACTAGTTAGCAACCATGAAATAAATTTCCATAAATATGTTGAAAATTTTCAAAGAGATAGTAAAAATATAATTTATAGAATAGCATGAATCATAGTCATATCATCAATGGTAAAATTTTTGCCCACAACACAACCAACAATCCCTACAGGAGTGTCTAATCAGAAAAATCGACCAAATTATGGATCCAAGTCTAAAAATAACCTTTTCTTGGAATCAAAATGAAGGTTACATGACCTAAAGGTATGAATACCCATTGATGTTAAGATGAATCACATCCAAAATTTCCATGTATTCAATTATTTAAAACAACAAAACTGTGGATCTCAATTACCACTTTTTGTCAAAAACATGGAATGCAAACTTTCCTCTACAAATCTAAATGAAGAAAGAGAACCCACAATTGTGCTACTATGATTCTTTTCATTGAATTTATGTTTACTATGTGAGTTCTACTTCACTCATTGATTATTTTTAAAAACTAAAGAGTTTCGTTCAAATATATATATATTTTGTTTTCAACATTCCATTGTCCTCTTCACGGACAACCCCAACTTCTATAGTGTTTAGTTATCACACCAAAAATTCATGTATTCATTATTTATAAGAAGTGCATGGTAAATTTAGTCATTTTTTTATGCCCCATAATAATTTTTTCTAATATTATGCATGGAAACATTGGTAATTAATCCACACTATAACCGATGAGTGCTCAGGATTGTTCATATGTACAATAGAGGTTTTATTGTCTTTTATCCTCATCCATATTCAAATTTAATGAGCACAAATTTTAAAGAAACATTGTAACTTTCTACTCTTTCATGTGGTCATTAATCAAGCATCATGCATCTCATGTTAATTGTAGTATACTACAAGTTTAATTAAAATCATACCTTAGATGATGCCTACTAGCATCATCCCTCTACTTGCTTTTTGCATAACCATTCCAAAAAGGCGCCAGTGTTGCGTTTTGCTCTGATACCATTTGTAACATACCCCGATAACATTCGTTTAAGAAAATTATTATCTAGATTGTTTTTGTTATAAAAGATAGAGCTGATAAGTGAAAGTAACAAATTGTGATATATATGCTGTTGGCATTATTGCTATATATTTTTATCCAAATGTATCAATTGAAGGGTCTAACTCATGGAACTGAGTGTAAGGAGAGACAATTTTTTTACATAATAGGTTATTCTTTCAATTTCTGTGTGAGAGGTTTATTTGTTGCAAGTTGACCACAAAATGAATCCATCTATGTGAGGAACCTTATAATCATCATGCTCCCAAGTTTCAATAAAATAATAATATAATTTTAACTTGGGATGCATCTTAACACATGATCATTAATGTGAGGAACCTTAGACTCATCATGCTACCGATTTTCAATCAAAAAATAATATAAATTTCAATTGGGATGCATCATAAAATAGGATCCTTACACCATGGATAACCAGAATAGTTTCAAAATAAGATCCAAAGTCTTCCAAATTCTAATTTATTACTCTCCTTTTTGTCTCTACCCCTAGTAAAAACGTTCATATTTCTAATTATTTTCCAATTTCACTCTTTCATGGCTTAGTTTAATTTTTTAACCTCTTTTTTTAATTTAGTTTCATTCTCTAAACATGTTACGTTATAGAATTTTGGCTAGAAGTGAGGATTTTATTTTTTCCAACTCTCAAATTTTTCTATTTAAAACGGGTTTTTGAGTGCAAATATGGATTCAACACCCTGAAAAACCCCTTAGGCACTTAGATTGTGGAAATTTTACAACTCAAACTTGTGATTCCCAGAAATCCCTATCAAATTTTAAACAATTTAAACTATTAAAAACACTAGAAAACCTTCAAAAACTCAACACAAATATAATGCAACATTAACTATTACTTACTATCCACAAAACAACATTTATTATAATATCATTAATGGAAATGAATTAAAATGTTCATGGTCATGACGGGTATCATTCTTAAAATTTCTCACTACTTAACATTGGCAGGATCATGACATGTCTCACTAATCAAATTTTCAAATGTAACTCCAAAATTAAATATACTCTTAACACATAATACTAGGTAAATTTAAAGAAATTTTTACTAAGTTAATTAACATTTTAATTTAAATATTTTGAAAACTATTTATATAAAAAATAAAGAAAAATTTATAAAATTAAAAAAATCCATCATGTATTATACGAATTTATTGATTGAATGATAGATTTAAAAGTTGTATGTTTTGTTTTTTCTTATTAAAAATTTGGTTGTATAATTTTTTTTTGGTAAAATTATAATTTTTATTATCTAAATTATATTTTTAAATACCTAAATAATTTATGTTTTTAACTTTTTAAAGTACTAAATATTTTATATACATATTTGTTTGAAAATTTTAATAATTTTTTATTAAATATTAAAGAAAATAAATAAGTAAATATACCATAATATAAAACATTTAAACTACATTTTTTTAATTAAAAAAAAAATATTTTATTGATTAAAAAAGGAAGAAGAAAATGAAATCAAAATGAAAAAAATAAAATGATAACAATGCAATTAATGCAAATCATCCAATTGAGAAAAAATATTTTAGAAATTAACAATAATAAGGACAAAAACAAAGAATCTAGTTAATGCATTAACATATGGGATAATCTTCTCATATTATTAATTAATTCTAAATTTCTTTGAGGTGTAAATTATGGGGAAAAATTTGCATTTTCGGAAAATGATTACATTGTAAGGAATATAATTTTTACATAAATATATGATAGATTTAAGATTAAGATATATTTGTCTAGTTAATATTTTTCAAATAGCATATGTCAAGTCCATGTTAAACAAAAAAGAAATCAGACATCTACTTTACATTAAGTTACAGATAGCACTTTTAAACATAATATTTTTAGTTAGTGAACATTGAAATATTATAGATATTGTTCTTATTAACATATTTTTTAATTTTTTGGTTAGCTTGACTAGATAAGATTTGAACATTGAATCTCATGGTTCTATATAATACTTCATAACACATGGATGATAGTCAATTGAATTGTCCTTGTAGGTTGATTATATTATCTTTTATTATCATTTATTTATTTATTTATTTATTTTTTTATCCTAGAGGAATGTGGTATGGAGTATACACCATAAGTATACACCTGTAGTCCTACAACATGTTCTTTCAAGTTGATTTGAACCTTGGATATTAATATTGAAGTGACCAAAATTTCTTATGTCAATTCCATATTAAAAACTAAATAATCTCTTATGGAGAAATAAAAAATTCATAAAATAAAATTTTGAAATATTTGATTTATAGTCAATATTAAAAAATATAGTTAATATTATGTTAAAATGTTTTGTATCACTATAATATTTATATAAATACTACAATATTTTATTTAAAAATAACATTAAAATATTGTATTTTATTAATCATTTTCTAATGTTATAGATCACATTCTTATTAGCATAATAAGAATTACATATGCCGATTATACTAAGTTGTGAAAAAAAACCTTGAACTAACTTGTTAATTCGTTGTTAAAAAAGAAAAGAAACCTTCAACTCACTTATTTATAAAATAACCCCTGCATGCAATATATGAAGAATGCCACAGGGTTGTGAGGTGCCAAAAAAAGTCCACGAATACAACTACCAATATAATAATGCAATCGGATTATAACAATGCTTAAAATATATCAATATTTTAACTAACATACAAATTAAAAAAAAGGAGTTGATGGAAAAAAAACCACATACAAATTAAAAAAAAGGAGTTGATGGAAAAAAAACCACTGGGGTAGGTTGCAAATTGTTTGGTTATAAAAGTATTTTAAACATTATTCAGTTAGCCGACTAACATAGCTTGATTTTAAAGATACAATAATTTCAGGGGTATGCTATATCTACAACATTGTGCAGCCGTGAAATCACAATGAATATGCTATATCTCTCAGAATTGTGGCGAAACCGTGAGATCACAAACAAATAGACTAGAGTTCATTTAAATAATTTGACTTCGACCATTTATCGGATTTATAAGTTTTGGTTGAGCTAAAGGCACGAGACTGTCCCGATCTAAATCCAAAGGATTTCTTCGTAGCATAACAACATGGTCTTCGCTCAAGAGACGAAGTTGAGATTACCTAAAGCAGTAACGTCATCTACAAAGAGCAGTTTTAGAATGCCAGCGGGTTCTAAATCTGAAAGTTCATTGACACAGAGCAGTATCAAAATGCAGGTGGGTACTCCGAAATCTGAATGTTCATGAACACAGAGCAGTGTTAAATCTGGAAGCTCATACACAAAGCTCAGTGTTAAGTCTAAAGTTCATTCACACAGCGCAGTGTTAAATCTGACACTTCATCCACACGAAGCAGCTTTAGTGTTAAAATTCCTGTGAGTCAAAAATTTGAAAGTGCATCCACTAGGAGCAGTGTTAAAATACAGGTAGCTCCGAAATGTGAAAGTTAATCTACAAAAACAGAATCTGTGGGTCCAAAATCTGTAACGTCCTGTGGAAGATACGGGGAACGTCCATTAAAAGAGAATTCTTCAAACCCTAATTCGAAGGCTTCTAGGTATGCTGCAGAAAGGGCTTTGTCCAAAATCCCTATGCCGTCCAAGCCAAAGCAAGAATTTAATTCAGTTAATCATAATCAGTCTGACTTGGATCTTTTCAAAGATCAGCACTATGACCGGGCATTGGCAGAGTTGAATTTGCAGCCTGAGAGACAGTCACCTACTAGGACCTCTTGTGTTGTTACACATGAGAAACCAGAAATTGTGTCTGTGAATGATGGATCCAGGTACAACCCAATTCAAGAGGCAGTACTTGATTTTCATACATCCGATGGCACTGGAGATAAGTCCTGTGGAAATTAGGAGAAAGGTCAGACGAATATAGATTTAGAAGACGATTTTGTCACTCCTTCAAAGGAGAGTATTGACTCAAACAATATATTGTCGAATAGAGTTGGTGACGATCTACTTTCTTGCTCACATGTCTCTGTATCGGATTGTATATCTTCATGTCTCTGTATCGGATTGTATATCTTCTAGTTCCAGTCATGACAAACTTGCTCCTAGATGTCTAAAACTCTCATGCAGCAGCTGGATGATGAAATGGACCATCTGAGGTTGAAGGCGTTAGAGGATGAGCTGGAGAACAACAACGATAGACAGTATCCTCTCTTCTGGCCTCTTAATCCGGAATCATACTCGACTATTGAAGGATGTTGCAGCAACTAGGGTTTCCTCTTTGAATATATATTATAAATGTAAGCTAAAATAACACGGGAGAGGAGCACAAATGGTGGAACGGAGGCCAAAATATGGTTCCAAGTTGATTAGTTAGAGAAATTATTCATTGGTCGTTTGTTTTTTTGTTTTCAAGTCATATGAAATGAGGCCAAAATATGGTTCCAGGTTGAGTAGTGAGAGGTTTTATTCACCGGTGGTTTGTTTTTTATTTCTAATTCATATGAGACTGTAAATTTTTTCGTTGACCCAATAAATAATGGGAAGAGGTAATCTTTAAGCAGTTATCATTATTGTGTCTCTTGTGTAAAGCTGGTTTTGCGTGTTATCAAACTTAAAATTTGCTTATAACTAGTCTTCACCAACTTACGAGTTTTCATATCTGCAACCTACTAGTCATTATTGCATTGTTGAAATCTC
Organism: Pinus albicaulis; assembly: GCA_034641835.2. Taxonomy (NCBI): domain Eukaryota; kingdom Viridiplantae; phylum Streptophyta; class Pinopsida; order Pinales; family Pinaceae; genus Pinus; species Pinus albicaulis. The sequence continues at coordinate 1,128,702,831 of CM076584.1, read as the reverse complement.
CGTTGAAATATACACGTTAGGTTTTTGGTTGCCCATATGTCCCCGAGGTCTCATTTTTGTGAATGTAAAACTATTTTTCGTTGTGTAAAATAGAGTTGACGTAGATCCCTGTAAATCTTGATTTTTTATTATTGAGTGTAACAGTATCAATAGCCTATGCTTCTCGTTCTTAACATATATTTGCTGTATAAAAATAGAAATCAAACAAGATATTTTTGGGGGCTATGTTCATAGAAATTATTTTATTGGGTCCACACATTACCTTTCTTTTGTTTTATATTATTTTCTTAGTCTATTTTTCTTCTCTATCTTTTTTGGAGTGATATTAAAGTTAAGGTGATTCAAGAGCATTTTTGGCCTGAGACAACCCTCATCAACCAAAAACAAGTTTCAGTCAATATTTAATAACGGTTGTTACTCCCATGTATTTCAAAGTTCTTGATACACCTATTATGTTAGTTGTTGGTACATCCAACTGGTAATAGATGCTACTGTTGTAACTACATATTATCAAAGAGGTGATTTTTCTCAAGTTGTTGAAACACTTGTTGATACACCTATCATGTTAGTTGTTGATACATCCAACTAGTATTTGGTGTTATTCTTGTAGCTACATTTTATCAAAAAGATGATGTTTCTCAAATTGTTCACACTCCCATAATCGCTTGTTGATACTCTTGTAGTGTGAACAGAACCAATTTTTTTACGTATGTTGCTACAAGACAATCACTACTAAATGCCCTATGAGCATGGGATGAATGTTACAAATTTGGCTTGTCCGCCTCAGAGGAAACAAATTGACTAAGCTTAAGAAGGTGTGTTGAGAATAATGCTTAATTGCTGAAATTTGTCAGCAAATTTTGTGATTCTATGTTATTAAGAATTAGTGCTGCAAATTATTAGGATGGCCAGTGCTCAGAATGATTGGCAGTAGTCAGAATAAATAATTAGTATTTGATAAAATAGAATTAGTAATAGGTTTACTATATAAGAATGTATTTACATAGATGAAGCAATGTGAGATTTACAAGTTGAGCAGTGATTTCATTTGATCTGTGTTTTCTTTTCAGTTTTATTGTCTTTCATTGTTTTTTTTATATCATATTTATTCTAGTTTATTAGCTGGCTTAGAGAGCAGTGGCCATTTCATATTCTACAATTGGTATCAGAGCGGGTAAAATTGTTTTGGGTTAAATTTTTTAATTGTTGGAATTTCACCGAAGTTAAAAATGTCAAATTCTAACATGCCTGTTCCAGAATTTGATGGGAACGATTATGATTATTGGTGCATTAAGATGCTGACCTTTTTGATTGGAAAATATTTGTGGGAGATTGTTGAATCAGGTTATGATGAGCCAGAAGATTGGAATGCCATTACAGCCAATGAAAAAACAACAAGAAAGGAAGCAAGGAAGAAGAATGCTCAAGCATTGTTTCACATTCAGATAGCTCTTGATAAGAGCTTATTTCCACGAATATCAGGAGCTACAACTGCCAAAGATGCCTGGAAGACTCTTCAAGAAGCTTACCAAGGTAGTGATCAATTTAAGGTGGTCAAGCTTCAGACATTGAAGAGAGATTTCGAGAATCTGAAGATGCAAGAAGCTGAAAGTATAAGTGACTATTGTGTGAGAGTAAAAGATGTGGTCAATAAAATGGCTACACTTGGGGAAACTGTAAGTAATGAAGTTTTAATAAAACAAGTATTGAGATCTTTAACACCTAGATGGAATAATGTTGCCATAATATTAGAAGAAAGCAAGCATTTGACACAATTAAAGTTTGATCAATTGGTTGGGTCTCTCATGTCTCATGAAGAAAGATTGAAAGAAACTTTTGAAGTTGTTGAGAAAGCTTTTTCCTCTAAATTACAAATTACACATAATGAAGATGAAGGTAGCAGTAGTGCCAAAACCAATCAAGATCAAGGTAAATGGCAAAGCCAAAAATTTTCTAGAGGTAGAGGCAGAGGTAGTTTCAGAGGAAGAGGTAGATTTGATAAGAGAAATGTTCAATGTTACTATTGTAATAGATATGGCCACTTTGAAAGAGAATGCAGATTGAAAGTAGGTAAAAATGCTAACTATGCTCAAGAAAGTAATGAGTATCCTCCAAATCACTTATTTTTATCTTATGCCAAAGGTGAAAATACTAGTAAAGATGTTTGGTACATAGATTCTGGATGCTCTAACCATATGACAGGGAATGAGAAATTGTTTTCAGCCAAGGATGGAAGTTTTAAATCTCAGGTCAAGCTTGGTGATGATAAATCTTTGGAGGTTGCTGCCAAAGGAGCTGTGGAGATCCAGAAAAAAGAAGGTATAAAGAGTATTCATGATATTTATTATACTCCACAATTGAAGCACAATTTGTTAAGTGTTGGGCAACTATGTGAGAAAAATTATAAAGTAGTCCTTGAAAATAAGACATGTACTATCTATGATAAGAATAAGGGAAATAGGGTGATCACTGTTCTGCCTATGACAAGAAATAGGATGTTTCCCTTAAGGTTTGATGAACATAGCAACACCCTTGCAAATATGGCTTATGAGGATTCAAGTTGGATATGGCATCTCAGGTATGGGCATTTAAATTTTCATAGTTTGAAGCTTCTAACCTCAAATGCATTAGTTTCTGGTTTGCCCAAGGTAGAGCAGCATAAGGAGGTTTGTGAAGGATGTGCTAAAGGCAAGCATGCAAGGGAAAGGTTCCCAAAGGGAAGTGCATGGAGGGCTCATCATCCACTTCAACTTGTTCATTCAGACATCTGTGGTCCTATGCAAACTAATAGTTTGGGTAAGTCATCATATTTCATCACTTTTATTGATGATTACTCACGAAATTGTTGGGTATATTTTTTGAAGGCCAAAAGTGAAGCCTTGGATACATTCAAAAATTTCAAGGCACTTGTGGAAAATGAGAAAGGGTCCAAGATCAAATGTTTGCGGACTGACCGTGGAGGAGAATTCTTCTCAAAAGCTTTCCAGAGTTATTGTGATATGAATGGCATCAAGAGGCAACATACTACAGTATACACACCCCAACAGAATGGCATAGCTGAACGGAAGAATCGAACTGTGGTTGAAATGGCAAGGTGCATGTTACAAACTAAGGGATTGAGAAATTCTTATTGGGGAGATGCAGTTGCTACAACAGTGTATTCTTATAGGTGAGACAGTGAATTTTGCTTTATTAGCCAAGGCTGATTTTGAACCATCATGTTTTGAAGATGTATGTACTAATGAGGTTTGGGTGCAAGCTATGCAAGAAGAGATAGATTCCATTCATAGGAATGACACTTGGGAATTGATAGAGCTTCCGCATGACAAGAAAAATATTGGCTCCAAATGGGTCTACAAGACCAAATTTAACAGTGATGGGAGTGTTGAAAGACACAAGGCAAGATTAGTTGCCAAAGGATTCACACAAAAGTATGGAATTGATTATGAAGAGACATTTGCACCAGTAGCAAGACAAGAGACCATTAGAATGTTGATTTCATTAGCAGCTCAAAAAAGGTGGAGCGTACATCACATGGACGTGAAAAGTGACTTCTTGAATGGGCACTTAGAAGAGGAAGTATATGTGGAGCAGCCACAATGTTTTGAAGTGGAAGGAAAAGAGAATAATGTCTACAAGTTGAAGAAGGCTTTGTATGGCCTCAAGCAAGCACCAAGAGCATGGTATGCTAGGATTGATGGATAGTTTCAGGAGAAAGGCTTCCAGAGAAGTAAGAATGATCCTACCCTTTACTACAAACAAGAAGGTATTGATATTTTGATCATAAGTTTGTATGTTGATGATCTATTATATATGGGTAGTAGTTCCAAAATGAATCATGAGTTCAAAGTTGCTATGATGAATGAATTTGAGATGAAAGATCTAGGTCTCATGAAATATTTTCTAGGAATGGAGGTTTATCAAACTAAGGATCAAATTTTCATTTGCCAGACAAAGTATGCACATGATATGTTAAAGAAATTTGATATGCTTGATTGTAATGGATCCCCTACTCCAAGTGCTCAAGGAATTGTATTATGTAGGGATGATGGTGCTGATTTAGTTAATGAGACAACTTACATAAGTATTGTGGGGAGCTTGATGTTTCTAACCCACACAAGACATGATATTGCATTTTCAGTGTCACTTGTTTCAAGGTATATGACAAATTCATCTGAAATACATATGAAGGCAGCCAAGAGAATTTTAAGGTATGTGAAAGACACTCTAAATTTTGGTATTCATTACTACTCTGCTGAAAATTTCAATCTTGTTGGATTTAGTGATTCAGATTGGGGAGGTAGTGTGGATGACCGTAAGTCTACATCTGGAAATTGTTTCTCTTCTGGTTCTGGTTTGATTACTTGGAGCTCAAGAAAACAAAGCATTTTTGCCCTCTCATCCACAGAAGCAGAGTATGTTGCAATTACTTCAGCAGGTACACAAGCTCTTTGGCTCAGAAAAATTTTGGAAGAAATTGGAGAGAAGCAAATTCAGCCTACAATGATTTATTGTGATAATGTAAGTGCCATCAAGTTAGCAAAGAATCCAGTTCATCATAGCAGGACAAAGCATTTTGACATGAAATATCACTTCATTCGGGATTTGGTGCAAAAGAAAGATGTTGAATTGAAGCAGATAAATACTAAGCATCAGCTAGCAGATATCTTCACCAAAGCAGTTGCAAAAGATCAGTTTTTGGCACTAAGAGATAAGTTAGTACGCCCTCATTAAGCATTAAGGGGGAGTGTTGAGAATAATGCTTAATTGCTGAAATTTGTCAGCAAATTTTGTGATTCTATGTTATTAAGAATTAGTGCAGCAAATTATTAGGATGGCCAGTGCTCAGAATGATTGGCAGTAGTTACAATAAATAATTAGTATTTGATAAAATAGAATTAGTAATAGGTTTACTATATAAGAATGTATTTACATAGATGAAGCAATTTGAGATTTACAAGTTGAGCAGTGATTTCATTTGATTTGTGTTTTCTTTTCAGTTTTATTGTCTTTCATTGTTTTTTTTTATATCATATTTATTCTAGTTTATTAGCTGGCTTAGAGAGTAGTGGCCATTTCAGATTCTACAAGGTGAAGAAGTCAACGACATGGAATATGCATTGTTCGAGTGGAATACAAAGATGTTAGTTGTGTAAGGATAAATTCCATGAACAGAAAATAAAAGAGGCTTTTAATTTTTCATTTTTTCTTATTAGTTTCCTTTGTTTATTTTCCTTTGTTTTGGGCTTCGGGATCTTGTAATTTTGGTGTTGGTTTGCATGCTACACGATTTTTAGAGAGCACGAATGGTTTTTGTATGAGTTAGGAAGGCACCTAGTTGGTGTGTGTGGTGGTGTTGTCATGTAACCATGTGAAAATTCTGAGTACTTTAAGAAATTCGCTGTCAATTTTGTATTATTATATGTAACAATTTTTTTTGAGTGAAATAAAATATATTTGAATCCATTTCTGTGTTTTAGTGAGGAGACTCAAATTACTCTCTATTTTTTCTCTATAATTTGGTAGTAAAATAATTAATTTAGTAGCCAAACTCTAATGGCATGGGTTGTGTGCTTTGTAACCCATTAAAATTTCATAGGCGTTGTGAAATCTATATAACATGTACTCGGTCATAAGTTTTATCAATGTAAGTTTATTACAACAAGTCTATTGGAATTGGACAAGGAGGAAAGGTTCCTATTAGTGAGCAATGATAACTTTCAGTACAAGTTTGACAAATCCACAATTTCCTTAGTTTAATGGGAAGAGCTATGATTATTGAATAGTCACAATGAAAACATTCTTGTGTTCTTAAGATATATGTGATCTTGTAGAGAATGGGTTCCAAGGACTAGTTAATAGAACAACATATAATGCATTCTCTCTTTAGAGATATTTGCTGACAAATAAAAGGAAGGACTTGAAAGTGCTTTTCTACATATACCAAGAAATTTATGAGAGTATTTTTTCAAGGAGTACAATAGCAAAAAAGAAAATGCAGGCATGAGTCATTCTTGAGTCAACATTTGAAGGCAGGAAAAATGTGAAGAAAACAAAGTATCAAATGTTGAGAAGGGATTTTGAAACATTATATATCAAGGATTCAGAGACAAGACTATTTTTTATAGAAATTAGACCTCATAGTGAGACACTTGAAGAGAGGAGAGTGGTTGAAAATATTCTAAGAATTTTACCAATAAGGCTTGATTCTATTGTTGTGGCCATATAGGATAGAAAGGATCTCTCACAATTCTTAGTGGATGATATCAATGCCTCACTCAATTCTCATGAAAATAGGTTGATCAGATCAACCTATCCTTCATTGGAATATGCTTTCAGAAAAAAGCCTTAGATGGTTAAGGGAAACGTAGAGGAAGGTCAAATTCTAGATTTAGAGGAAGAATTCCATATAGCGGTAGAACAAGCATCTCTTCAAGCTCAATAGGAAGATGAAATAATCAAAACCAAAGTCAAAATCCAAGCTAAAGTCAAGCTCAAGTTCAAAGGTATAAAGTGTCTCAAGTTCAATGTCATTATTTTAAGAAGTATGTGAATTGTTCAAATGAACGTGGAAATAAATAGCATTATCTTAGCAAACCAAATGAATATTTTACAAAGGGAAAAAGAATCGTTATTAATGTTGCAATGTAGCACAAGATAACGAAAATTATGTATGATTTCTAGGCTCAGGTTGCAACAATAATATGACATGGAACATAGAAATTCTTTTCAATTTGGAGGAGAGTGTAAAATGAGAAGTCACATTAGGGATTGATAATAGAGTGTCCATCATGGGTAAAGGAAATTTCAATATTCTGACCAAGGAGGGGGAGAAAAATTATATGTTAGATGTGTGTTTTTTTCCAGTTTTAAACAAAATTTGATAAGTATTCGACAAGCCTAGAGAAATTTCTAGGTAATCAACTCGTTGAAAAAGTCAGAATCAAAAGAAATAGAATTTTTCCCCTAAAGATAAAACCATAATTGAAGGTATAGGTTTCTCAATCAAAAAATCTTAATGAAGCCCCAAGAAGCTGAAAGAAAATTTGTAGTATTGCACAAACAACCTTTCAAGCATAGATAAAAGATGAAATTTTGCTATGCCATCTAATATTTGGACTCCTTAAATTTGGAGGTCTAAACTGCATACACCATAAATTATTGGTAAAGTGTTTGTAACTTATAGAAAAACTAGATATCTTATGTGAAGGATGAAAATTAGGAGAACAAAAAAAAAAAGTCATTTCCAATAGGAAAGTCAATAAGGGAAAATTCACCTTTGGAAATCATCCATTCATATTTTTGTGGACCAATGCATACATCATCAATTAGTGGAAGTTATTTTTTCTTGACATCCATGGACACAAGAAAGACATGGGCCTTTCTTCTAAGACATAAAAATGAAGTGTTTGAGTGTTTTCTTCAATTCAAGGCTCTTGCTAAAAAACAAAGTGGGCACTACATCAAATATTTGAGAACTAAGATACGTTGTGGATATATATCAAATGAATTTTTATGTTTTTTCAAAGAGAATGGAATTCAAAAATAGTTCACAAGAAGATATACACCTCAACAAAACGGTGTTCCTGAAAGGAAATTTAGAATATTTATGGAAATTGAAAGGAATATTACTCTAGAAGAAGAATGGAGTGGAGGAAAGCATAGTGCTTCTCACATGAGAGTGTTTGGATGTGTGTCATATGAACATATCCCAGATGATTTAATAAATAAACTAGACTAGGGGGAGAAATTTATATTTGTAGGATATAGTGATGAATCCACAAGAAGCTGAAAAAAAATTTAGCAGTTGCACAAACAACCTTTTAAGCATAGATAAAATATGAAATTTGGCTATGGAATATAAGATTTGTAAATACTAAATTTGGAGGTCTAATTTCACAACACAATAAATTATTGGTAAAGGGTTTTTCACTTATAGAAAAACTAGACAACTTATGTGAAGGATGCATCTTGCGGAAAAAAAAAGAGAATCATTTCCAATAGGAAAGTCAATAAGGGAAAATGAACCTTTGGAAATCATCCATTCATATTTGTGTGGACCAATGCATACATCATCAATTGGTGGAAGTTATGTATTCTTGACATCCATAGATGACTACAAAAGAAAGACATGGGCCTTTTTTCTAAGACATAAAAATGAAGTATTTGAGTGTTTTCGTCAATTCAAGGCTCTTGTTGTAAAACAAAGTAGGTACTGCATAAAATATTTTAGAACTAAGATATTTTTTGAATAAATTTTGAAATGAATTCTTATGGTTTTTCAGAGATAAGGGAATTCAAAAACAATTCACAACAAGGTATACACCTCTACCAAATTTTCCATGAAAGGAAAGTTAGAATATTTATGAAAATGGAAAGGATTATTATTCTAGAAGAAGAATGAAGTGGAAGTATTCATATTTTTTCTCACATGAGAGTTTTGGGATGTGTGGCATATGAAAATATCCTAGATGAGTTAAGAAATAACTTATACAAGGGGGAGAAATTTATATTTGTAGGATATAGTGATGAATCCTGTAACCACTTTCCTCCCACATTTACCCAAGTTAACCAGGAAATTGGGGTAAACATGTGAAGAGAGGCTACTATGATGTCACTCAAATCCCCATGTACAGTTAAGACATTGGAACTCATGAAAAAAAATCAATCAAACATTCCTCGGGAGCTACTGTCCCTTCAGGAGGCAATCAACCCTTCTAGGTGCTTAAACCCTGAGACAACTTGTCATTTTGGTTATTTGGGACTTGAGTTACTCCCATGATGAACCATGCATTTAAATAATGCCTTCCAATCACTCCCACAGAAGGGCATGCCAACAAATGTGGCATTTTTTCAGGTAGTTCTAAGCTAGTGACCCGGCATTCTGAGCCACTTTTTCAGGGCTAGGTATCAGGTTGCTGTTGAGAAATTCGTGGAACTCCCATAAATGAATAATAAAAATGGAATCGATATACCTATACAAAAATTTGATTTATGACTTAATCGAACCCTTACTAGCCATGACAATCATTTTGTCAAACATATCACAAATTTGTAATATACATATCATAACAAGAGATCTTAGCATAGAGGTCTCATAATTATCTGAGATTAGTAAGGAATAATTAATACCTTATAATAATAGCTGCATTACATTATATTATGTCATATATTCATTGGTCATTTATTTTCTAATCAATTCATGTTAAGGTCCATAGGTAAAAGTTGTCATGAAACCATGCTTATAACCAACATATAACCAAAATAATATCAGTGATAGAACAATAATTAATATCACATAATGACAAGAGGGAAAGAGATCTTATTAACATATGGAAAATTCAACCAGGTTAGGGACTTCCATATACCACCTGACCATAGATTGGGCTGAACCAAAGCTTTCTTTCATTGAATCACCCCCATGCCATATTCTAAGAATGAATGTGGGACACATAAAAAAACAAACCAGATCTTCCTTAGGATTTACCATATACCTCAAAGAAGGATTTATAGGCCTAAAACCATCATCAATACCACCAATATTTACTGCAATCCAACTCAATAACTAAGCCCTAAACAATCATCGATTCTTCTCCATATATCCACCTAAACCATGAGGAATTTATTTGTCTACACTCCTTAGGATTTACTATGCTACCTTCCATAACTAGTCAAAGGATCCCTAGGCCTAGGCCTAATGAGGCTCCATCCTCTAGTATTTATCATGCCCCACATCATTACTGCGCAGGGGATTCCTAGGCATAAAAAGGAGGTTCATAATTAGGGTTTACTATGTATCCTTCCATTACCATCCAATGGATTCCTAGGGCTTTGTGATCTTTTCCTGTGACCACCCCACTCATTTTTTATACCATCCCACAATCTAGCTCAATCAAATATAAGAGAACCCACCACACCATGGTTATTCGGAAATGGAAAGCTAAGGTTGAAATCTATTGTCACACTTGGCAAAACCCACGCCAATGACAACAAGTTAACTAAATGTACACATTTATGTACCATGCATGCCACATATAGTGTGTAAATCACATATTATAATTAATAGGTATTAGTAATCTCGTTGTAGCCGCCTCATTCTACTCTTCCTTGCTTGATATTTGCTTCCCTATTCCTTCTTTTCTCTTCCTTTAATTTTCTTGATCCAATGTTAGAATTCTGCAAGAATGCTCTAAGCTTCCAAAAGCATGAAAGATTGATAATAGAGAGATATCCACCATATAAATTAAAAAAATCTATGAACTAATCCTCATAAGCCTTATTATCAATGAGGCCCCAAATTTCTTCAAATTTCCATTATTTCCCTTCATTTTTCCTCTCATTCAAATATGCGACCTTTCACCTTCCTTTTCTCATATTCTCCTTTATTTTCATAAATAAAATTCCAATAATACCTCTTTCATTTTCAGATACCTTTTCCAATGCTTTTATAAATTTTCTTAGCCATAATAAACCAAATGAACACCCATTAGGATGTTTTTCCCACATTCAGCTTGGAATATGTGTCCCATGACCTTGGTCTTATTTTACAATTATTAACATTTTTACATGGATTTTTAACAAGTGTTGTTACAGAATGATGCCCCTTTAGAGAACACGGTCCTCAGTGTTCAATCGCACCTACAACCATCCAAAGCACTGAAAAACCAAATCATATCTCTTATGGAGCTTTAGAAAACAACTCGTTGTTGTATTTACTATGACATCCTGCACAAAAAATGACAACATACCATTTAGTAGAGATTTATAGCACAAATGATTATGACATTTACAATACCAACCACACATTATTCTGAACAATTGCTTCAACCCACAAATAATCATACTTTCTATGGATATTTGTAAATCCATATCAATACAATATTTACAATATTATACACATGTACACTTATACACATATGCACATTTTATCAACCTACCAATAAAATGATATGATTCTTGTATGTACAACAAGGGAATCTAAAGGCTGACACGTCCACTGTCAAAATTAGTACCTGGATTCACCTCCTTCTGAGGAAGTCTAGTATGCACTATCAAAGTCAAAACTGCAACCAATGCCTAGTGCTACAATCCTGCGCCACTCATCGTCTCAATGAAATATTTGTGACTTATTATTCCAAGGTGCACTTCCCATGTACATATAATTCCATCTGTAAATGCTAATGATAAAAAATAAATTCACTTCTTTGACCTTCCCTTATCTTCTACAAATTCCCTCACAAAATATGGTAACCCCCTTCTGTGCCTTCACTCACATTCCACGATCCCTGAAATCTACTTTCCCAGGTTATGCATCCCGTCACAAGGCTTCTTCACATAAGAATGTCAAACAACCAAGGCATATAACTACCTAAAAACCATCATACTAGTTATAGCATGCTCATGGAAATCAATGGAAATTATTTGGTACTAGCCTCTCACAAAGACTTTTCTCATGAAGTGCTTTGCCAAAATATTCTACCTATTCCAATTCCTTTTTATTGTTTCCAATTCTCGCAATCAACTTCAACCACCCAACCAAGAATTTTCCACGCTTTCCTATGCCAAGCACATAATTTCACAGGTCTAGTGTGAACTAACGTTGAGAATCAGAAGAGAAATTAAAACAAAAATGGCATGATTGAAGACCTTGAAGATGGGAAACGAAATCCAGGAAGAAGCATGGAAACTAGAAGTTACTCAAGTACATTTCAAATTTATTTGGATGAGCTCAAATTCTTGGAGGAGTTGTTAGTAAATTCCAAGGTGCATATTAAGAATGAAAAATTAGGGCTCACAGGGGAAAGATTTGTTTTGAAGGAAAACAAGGCAGATGAAGTTGCAAGGCATGAACAACAAATTGTAAAACAAGGGTGTGTATGAGAATTTGATAATATTTTTATAGCTCTTATGAAAAGGGATTTTTAGTAACAAATGAGAATGGAAACAACAAGTTTAAGTTAAATAAAAATCTAAATGATGAAATTGAAAGGATATGGATGATTATGAAGGGGATGTCCAAGAGAAGATACAACAAGAAGGGAAAGATAGCCAAAAACTAAATAAAACTGAGTGAAAAGGTTTACATCGATAGAGTAAGTGGAAAATAACATCATAAAATTTGGAAGCTTGGAGAAGTGGATATGAAAATAGTAGAAAAAAAACAACATAAATGGATACATGAAAAATTGCAACATAAAGTTTGGGATCCTAGATGATTCAATCATTGACAACATATGACTACGAGGTCATGACAATTTTCTACTTCAGGAGTTTGATGTAGGAGCATAGGCTCTTAAAATTAGCATGGTTGATAGGATTTGAGGAGGTCGTAGGTTTTGCTAAGGGAGTGGGTTCCCAAAATTATATTTGTTGTAACTTGTGTTGTTTTTCTGAATTATAGAAGATAATATAAGAATAGGTTGTGATCCGCATAAGATAAGTTTAGTCGTCAAGATTATAAATGAATCTATCTTGTTGGGCTAAATTCGAGGGATAGGAAAGGTTGTAGACATGTGAGGGATAACTGGAGTGATTTTAGGATCAATTTGTAAGAAGTGTATGTCTAAGAAAATTATGCTTCTCTTTCCAAAATTGTATGTAGAAGGTAAGTCTATGAATTAAGAAGGAGATGGGGCCATGTTAGAGAACACCCATCTTTGTGCCATTGATTATTACATAACGATTAAGTGTTAATGGGAATACTATGTTTTTTAATTTCGTTCTTGAGAGAATAATTACATTCTTATGTTATTGTCAAAATATTTTCTCATGTATTTTACAATGAAATCATATTGTGTTCATTTAAGTGTGAATGATTAATTTTATGAATCACAAAAAATGTTCAGGAGTCTATTGAAAATTCTTGTAGCAGGGTGTCAATGCATGAGATTTGATACTTAGGAGCTTCTCTAGTTGTAACTGGCGATAGGAATCCAAAATTACCATACAAGGTCATGAAACGCCCCTTTAGGATTGAATATGATGTGGATATTTGTTAATTTAATTTTTCTATGTTGTTTTATTAGATTCTAGCTAAACAGGTTAAAAATATAATTCGAAGATTGGATGTGATGAAAATTTAGTTCTGTGTTGTAATTTCATAGGCTCAATATTACTATGTGTTGAGCAATATCGCAAATTGAAAGTTGAATTTAATTCTGGGTTGAATGTTGGCAATCGGAAAAATTATTTTGTATACCAAAACATGAATAATTAAAGAATTGAGTCGCCCTAGTGATTGAAATATGAACATAACCTATATTTATTGTAAATCGCTTCAAAAATATGTGCTTCATGAATAAAATATCCATTGGAGATATGGAGGTTGAGTTGAAAGGGTGTATTGGAAAGATACATTGTTTAAATCACTGAAGGGAATCACTCCAGTGGAAACAAAGCTCTAGTAAGAAATACCCTGTGCAGAATATGTTGGACAATGAGTGTATGGGTCAACGAGTTAATGGTAGTAATCGTCGAAATATGTAAACATTGAAAGTGATGCAAATGGATTCAATTCCCTTGGGAAGCATGATTTAATTATAGTGAAAACTTTAATGTGTCAGCGGAAGAGGTAGCTCTCAAGCAACATCTTATTTTCTTCTATGGTTTTCAGAAAAAAAATGCTTTGTTTTCTCATAGATCTGAAATGTAGTTGCTATTCCAACTTGGGGTTTATGATGAATTGTATGCACATTTATGAATTTTTTGTTATGTATGAATAACATTAAGTGTAGGAATAGAGTGGAGCTTTTATATTCCTACTTTAATAGTGTAAAAAAATGGACCATTGATTGTTCAATGCATTGAATTACTTAGTTGAATTACTAAATTCCTGAATCGAAAGATGTGCGGAAGGAGCATGAGATCTGAGAGGAAAATTATGTAGTTGTAAGTTAATTTGGAATGAGTAACATAGGTAACATTGGCGATTAGACAATCGATAAATTCGAAGAATATAAATCTACTAGAAATCTACATCAAAATTTTATATGTGGCAATGTTGAAGAGGATTCTGATAGCACTTTGATGTTTCGATAATCACTATATATTTCATGTAATGTTTATGTAAATATCGTTATAGAGACATTCCAATTTGAAATAGAGGGTTATTGAAAGCATTTGAAAGATGAAGAGTAGTGGGATCAATATTTCAAGATAAGAGTTGCCAGATTTAGTTACTGGTAGTTAATCTTGTAATTATACGTTTTCTTTTGATGAAGTCAAGGTTCAAATTGTTTTAATTCTAAGTATAATAAATTTAAGGGTTTCATAGATCGAAATAAATTCTATCCTAATATAGAGTGATAAGCCTGTGAATATAGGTTGATGAGGAACATTTTGTAATGCAATTTGTTGTTTAAATAGAAGTTGAGTAAGGCATAACTTAATGAGTTGGATCTAAGAAACCTACAAAAATGTGTTTTTCCTAGTAGGACTTATAGGAACCACATGATGAGGGAGGAATTATTGGAAAGCACTAATTGATGGTATAAGCATTGAATTTTTTGGCAAAGAATTGATTGATGGCAGCATTAATAGTCCTATCGGAAATGTTTTTCCATCCTTCGCTCCAACTATATTAATGTATCTGTGTATTTTGGAATAAGATTTCTAGAATTTTAATTTAATTATCAATAATTATTAGGTGGATGGTAGGGATATTCAATAATATTCTTAGTAGTATTCATATATTAAAGGTTGAGATTTATGTCAAAAATAGTTCTAATTTTTTAGGCATGTAGTATTGATAAACTATGGTATTGCAAAAATACCTATTGATAGGTTAAAAATCTACATGGTAAAGTGGGGGTGAATCTCCATGGTTAAGAATTGTGCGACATTTTTTCTTTAATGTATATATTTTTAACTCATAGATTAATTATTTTTGTAATAATAACAATAATTTAAAGTAACATTATAATTTAGCTAATTTTATGATTTTGTTAAACTTTAACAATGTGATCAGTGTTTTGATACTAATTATGGATTGACTCATATGAACATTTACTGTCCATTCAATATATATAATTTCATTAATTATAATATATAAAATATAACCTATTTAATGATGACGATGGTTAACTTCCACTAGGACCTGTGTGGTTTAAGAAGGTGATAGATTCACCAAAATTCTTTAAAATTTTATTTTTATTCTCAAAGAGAACTCAGACAATCCTGCGTAGCTCACCATTGTTTTTTTAAGTCAAAATGTTAAAAAAGTTGTTAACTAGACAAATATTTTGAAAATTAGATTAATGCGAGTATAATATGGAAAATCTAAGAGTAAATTTTTTTCATCTTAAAACTTATTAGATCACGTAGATGACAAACTCTTTCATGCAAAGGAATTTTGGGAATTTACCAATGCCTCGTTTCCCTATGAAGCCCATGATAATTAGTTCTAATATTGGAAATGTTCATTTTCTCTTTAACAATAGTTAGGAAAAAGAGATAATTTTGGTTTTTGAGATTGGCCTTGATCATGTTATATTTTTTAGAACACAAAACAAACGGTTAATTCTAAGAAATAAATTATTGAATAGACACATCACTAGATTCTTAAAAGATAATATTCAATGAAATAAAATTACGATATGAATGAAAAACATATTTCTGCCCAAAAAATTAGTTCTTCATTAATAAAAATCATAACTTACTTCGGTTCGCATCACGTGATAATGGCCCAACTGAGAAAGTACAAATTACAATACTATGGATTTGATCTAGCTGATATGATCTCTCTTCCATATTTGGATTTCTAGCCCCTTCTCACCCTCTTAGACAAAACACACACTCATTGAGATGTTTCTCTCAACATTTTGTATTTTTGTGTCTTTAGCTCAACCCTTATGCTCAAATTATAAATTTTATGAGATAATATCAATGAAAAAATTAGCTTTCCAGACAAACTAAAGATAAATTACTTAAATTTATCTAACAATATCATATTTAACTTTCTTTACTTTAACTCATGTACCAATCATAAATTTAACTTTCGTTACATGCATGTCTCATGCATGTCACAACAAACTCATTTTCTTGCATGCATACAACTAACTTTCACGCTCCACATGTCACATGCAATCAACATGCAAACTTCACATTTCTCACAAAACTGACATGCATTCTTTGCATGTCACTCATAAGTCCTCGAAGAGGAGAAACTAAGGTACCTATAGTCAAGAAATAAGGATATAAATACCTTCCCAAGCCCAAAAAATTGAAACTCCCTCTTAGAGAGGGGTGTACTCCTATAAGTGCCTCTTCCACCAAGATATATCTAAAATTCCACCATGTCATCCAATGTTGTAGCTTCCCCCTCTGAATTAGAAGATTTACCTGCTACCTACTTTAGAATCTAATCTCAAGATTTGTCCCTTCCAGCTATCCTCCTATGAGCCTGATATTTAGCATCCATCAATGTTAGATCATATCAGCTGGTCCTAAAAGATATAGAAAAGACCTCCTATAATATTCTAGATTAGAATGTTGAGTCTCTAATATCATCTCAATATTTATATATTTCTTCACAAAAAATTTCACTAACATCGATGCATGATCCAATAATCCCAAGGGTATTATTACAAACTCGCCTTGTAAGTTGTACAACTTACCTTCCTAAAAACAAGCTTGGTTTTCATGTCCCAGGTAACTCCATCTAAAGATATGAATACTTGTCCCTTATAGAACTTAACATTGTACCCCAGATCCTTCAAAGTTGAGATTGAGAGAAATTTCATATTCAACCATAGGAAATATATCACCTTTACCACCTATAAATATCCTCTTCATTCTAGTTGGAATACTATTGCTCCAACCCATTTGAATGTAAGTATGGTACTCATACCAACTCTAACTTGTATGTATGAATCCATATTTAAAAAAATAAGGAGCACATCCCTCATTCCCTTCATATGGTTAGATACTCTAGTATATAAAATCAATACATTTTTTTCCACAAGATGGGAACTTTTAAGACTAGTTCCAAAAAGAAAAACAACCACTAATGATAACTCTTCCTCAAACTTTGCTGCAAAATCTTCAATGTTCGTTTTTGCTACAACATGTTGTTTCCGTTTTTCTTTATTTTTGTTTTGAAATTGTCTCACATAATCTCATATCTTGGTACATGAAAGGCATTTAAATTTACTCATGTCCTTCTTCTTCCCATCTTGGGAGGGTCCTCCCACTCCTTTATTCATCTTGGAAGCTCCCTTGCCCTTTCTTGCATGACCTAAAAGAGCAAAGTTATCCTCATCCCTTTCACCTTTTACCCAATTCCCAAGAAGATGCTCCTCATGAGTCTTCCCTTGGGTGACTTTAACATCCCATAACCTATCCTAGGTTGGGAGCTTCTCCCATGCCACATATCCTGTAGGGAAGGAAACCAACTGCTATGTGATCCTGTTCAGACTTATCCTTAAAAATTTTGAGTGAGAGACTTTCTCCCATAATGCATCGATTTCATCATGTACTTGAGATATTTTGGTGAGTTCAGAAGAAAAAATTACATTCTTGGACATCTTGGTGTTATTTAGTTTCTCTCCCAACACCATTTTCTAGTTCTCATTGTTTCTTTCATATAACTTGATAAATTCCTCCCACATTTCTCTGGTTATTTCCTTTCCATATATATGTGGAATAATAAGGTCCTTTACTCTATCTAGTATAATCCTCTTATATTTTGTGTTATTATTATTATAGGCATCCAGAAGGGTTGCATTGGTAAGGGGGGTCTGATTTTGTGCTACAAATTCCCGAATATCATTATACTCCAACAAGAATGCAAACCTCTCCTTATATTAAATGTATTTGGAAACACCATGTAGGTAATATTCAAACCTGAGAATGATCACCCTCTTGTCTAGTCAATCAACTTCCGCCAAAAAATAATTCTCCTGATGAATAAGTTTCCTACACTTCTATGTCATGGGATGCGTTGTCACTATCCCTTGTGACACACCTCGACTAGATGAACCCAAATACCTATCTCGCATGTATGTATATTATTTTCTAGCACAAAACAACCTCGTGCTATCCAAATACCCCACCTCATAGCTAGTTTCCTCGAACACCTATGTGGTTAGCCCTAACGGCTCATAACTTATCCTCACAGTATATCCTACCTTTTCACTAGCATTTTTCCTATCAATCACTTGATGCATCCTTGCTTAGTCTTAACTCTTGTCACGACTTAATAAAATAGTCATTTCCATCTACCTTTTGGCTGGTATTTTTCCTATCAACCACTAGTCACATGCCTTACTTAGCCTCAACTCCTGTCGCAACCCAATAAAATTCTCACTCCCACCCATATCCATGGATGTGAACTCGTTTTGGCTCTACCTAATCGTATGAACAATGATTTTGGCAACCCCAAATGTTTTGCGCTATGTGCAACTCAACCTACTGTTGATTGTTTTTATGTTTTTCTTTTCTAAAACTCTAATAAATTGATCTAGTTTTCACTCATCTCATGTATTATACCTAGGGGGGACAATATAGGGTACAAAGGGAGGTACCCAAGGGAATAATATGATGTAATAATCTAAGAATAATAAATAAATGGATGATAAAGTGTTTAACCACTTTATGGCCCATTTATTTTTTATTCTTACATTATTATGTCATAATATTCCCTCGGGTACCTCCCTTTGTACCCTATATTGTCCCCCCTAGGTATACAACATCTTGCATGCACATCCAATTCCCTTTGTGACCACCCTCTGCAACGTTCTTTGTATAACATATTAGAAATTGGCCTCCTTACTCCTATCTCCTCCTATATGCTTCAAAGGCTACACAACCCTAGTTACTTATTGCTTTCAACCTTTGTAGTGACTAGATCTTTTAGTGACCAATCATTATATTTTTTGTTTTTGTTGGACGAGCCTTGCCAATGTTGCACTAACTCCTTGTTATGAATATTGTACTTGTCACCTGCACACATTAACAACTCCACTCACTATGTTAGCCAATCACCTATTTCTCTTCCTTGACTCCTTAGCCACATACATTATACCAACATTCCCTATTTGTTTTCCTCGATGCATGGTACTGTTGGCTAAGTGAGCATGTTGGTTAACTATTTTTCTAGTCCTGACAACTAGGATAGGCTTTTCAACCTACTAGGCACCCTTCCTTTTCTATTATTTATTTATTAATTTTGTTCAGATCTTTCTTTCCCACTACAAATATTATCTAGCCTAAGAAGCAATTTGTTCTCGACCTTTCAATTGATTTACATTTTTTGCTTAATTCGTATGATCGCACTTGAACCTTGATCCAACGATCCCATATGAAATTAAAAATCTCCATCCTATTATCAATTTTGAATGTCATCTCTGATACAATTTTATATTTTACATATCCGAGCACTTGAAATTTATTCCAAGAAATAAATCATTGAATAAAAACATATCTAAATTCCTAAAACATGCTATTTAGCTATGATCTAAAGCACATGACCCATAGACATATTTCTTCTCAACAAATTAGTTCTTATGTAATAAAAATCATAATTTACTTGGGTTCCCATTCTATGATAATGACCTATCTGTTAAAATACAAATTATAATATTCTAGATTTGATCAAAAAAATATACTATCTCTTCCATATATGGATCTAGATTCCCTCTACACTCTCTTAGACCCAAAACAAGCTCAATGTGATGCCACTCTCAACCCTATGTTGTCGTTGTGTATTTTCTTCAACCCTTAGGGTCAATGTAACTTGTCTAAGCTAAGATCGACATCCAAAATTAGGTCATTATGTAGCTAAATATAAGTGACTTTACTTTAGTTAACTTTCTTATGTTTATCTTTCTTTACTTTAGCTCAAGTGCTAGTCATAAATTTAGCTTGAATTGCATGCATGTCTCATGAAACTTGTCTACATACATGTAACTCTTTTTCGCACTACACATGTCATCCACAATTATCATGCAAAATCTGCATGTCATATACAACTAACATGCATGCCTCGCATGTTGTGTGAAAGATCATAAATTGGAAATACTAATGTCCTTATAGTCAATAAACAAGGCTAGAAATAACTTCTCAAGCTACAAAAAACAAAATATCACTTCCTTATAGTATATTATTTTCCTCTTTCCATCTCTCTCTTTGTTTCCCAACAATATCTTCTTAAATTTGGAAGAAATAACATTATGAATATTTTCAAAATTCTGCAAGATGATATCCTCCTTTATTCTCCAATCGTCCATCCAAGGTTGGGCATCCTTATGTCACCCTTGCTTGAGTCGAATGTGGGAGATATCGATATATTTAGAAGAAAGTTTAGGAAATATCTTGGTATCAATGTTGTATAATTGCTTCTTATGACACGATATACTTAGCCATAGCAACATTTTTAAAGGGGGGAATGCTTTCTTCAATTAGGAGGATAGGGTAGAGAACATTTCCTTTAATATTGATATTGTAGGTTACAAATTTCTTTTGGATATACTGCAACTCCAAACCTCACATCCATATCAAATAACAAGAAGGATGAGAGTCTCAAATAGGATTCTTTTTAAAATCCTAAATACAAATATATTTCGACTTTCAACTGTTTTCATGCCCATAGTAAGCTTTCCAATCTCCATTTATCCTTTTTTCTATGCTATAATTCCAATTGATCTTATGATGGATGTTGATTCAATGATATTTGTATGAAGGAACTTCCTCCAAGGAGTTGTTATTATAAATACCAATATTATAGGTGATTTTTTTGGATTTCATTGTCATGACTTTAGTTTCTTCTATATTTACAATCCTATCCATCTTGGATGATAAATATTAGAGTATTTTTAATTTCTTGCTAAGATCATAATGGTTATTTTCCAAAATAACAATATTTTTAGCATATAGGATCAAATTTGTGACTATATCAGTGAATGTGGGGCCAACACAACCTACATCTCCCAAACACTCTTCTAGCTTATCAATAAATATTCAAAAAATGGTAGAGGATAATGGAAAATCTTAGTTGAATGCAATATGACGTTTAATTTCTTCCAACCAAACCTTAATTTTCCTAAAATTGGGAATAAAAGTCTCATATATTCTTATAATAACAACCCTCAATTTGAGAGGAATCATTCTATGCTTTATCCTCTTCAATATCTTTCTTTTAGGAATGGTTACAAAATGTTTTTCTCAAATCAAAAACTCAACAAAAGCAACCAATTTTATCATTCCAATATTCCTTTTCAATTATGATAAGAGAAAAAACATGGTCAACGATTTAATGTTATCTCATAAACCTAGCTTCACCTTTATCTCTTTTACCATGGATTTTAATCCAAAGGATAATCTTGTTTTCGAAAATAATATTTATAAAAGGATAAATGAAAAAATGCAACATAAATACTGAGATCCTATAGGATTCAATCATTAACGACACATGACCACGAGGTCATGAAAATTTTCCACCTCACGAGTTTGATGTAGTAGCATAGGCTCTTAAAATTAGCATGGTGATAGGAATTGAGGAGGCCATAGGTTTTACTAAGGAAGTAGGTTAACATAATTATATTTGTTGTTACTTGTGATTTCTTATGAATTATCAAAGATAATATAGGAAGAAGATGTAATTTTCATAAGATAAGATTATTCGTTGAAATTTTAAACGAATCTATCTTGTTCGAGAAAATTCGAGGGATAGGAAGGGTTGTAGAGATCTAAGGGACATTTGGAGTGATTTTAGGATCAATTATTAAGCAGTTTAGATGTAAGAAAATTATGTTTTTCTTTCCAAAATTGTATCTTGAAGGTAAGTACATAAATTGATAAGCAGAGGGGGCCATGGAAGAGAACAACCATCTTTGTATGGTTATGCCACTAATTGTTACATAAGAATTAAGTATTAATGGGAATTATATGTTTTTTATTTTGGCTTCTTGAGTGAATAATTACATTCTTATGTTATTGTCAAAATATTTTCTCATGTGGAAAAAAATTGAGAAGGAACCTTTTGATTAGGAGGTCAGAAACATGGTTCCAAGGGTTTGCATCGCCTGCGACTATGGCTCCCCCACTGTCGCCGCATTACAGTCAGGCTTGGCTGCCTATGGCGGTATCAAAAATCTAGATCTAGTGCTCCGGGGAGGGCTTTTCCTTGAAAAATACTGGGTGGGCTGTGAGGGCGGATTGGTCTTCCTTTTCTCAGGCTCGCTGCTTCTTCCCTCGGTCTTCCTATGTGCTACTATTAATTCTCTCTCTGTCTCTAAGTTGTGCATGGTCAGCCCCGCTGACAGCTCTGGGTTGGCTACTTGACATGTTGCAGATAGGCTGTTTTCATGTGCACAATCAGGCTATGTCCCCTACTCTCATTTCTTTAGCCGGTTTGCACTCCTTTTCTTCCCTCCACCTCTGTTTTTTCCCCCAGCATTTTCTTTCCTGTATTTCTGCCAGAGGCTTCCTCCCTTCTTGTCTTGAAGTCCCCCCTGCAATGTTGCGTGCCTTCCAATCTTGTCCAAAATTTCTACTCGGAATGCAAGGAACTCGCTAATGCATAGTCACCAAATTATCAGATTCAAATCATTCTTCTTACAAGAAAAACTCCACTTTTGTGGGTCTAGTCCTTGAACCTAGTGCTTTTTCTCTCAAAATCCCTTGAACTCAAGCTGGGGATCCCCTCCTCATCTCTGCGTCTCCTGCATGCAGGTAAACAACTCGATGACTATCTCCCTCTGTCATTTTAAAAAATAGAAAAGAATGCTATGGTGAATATTTCCCTCCATCTGAGGGGAGGCGCAGTAGGTCAATCCTCTACTCCCTAGAGTTTATCTTACAAAGAAGCGGTTAATGCTCAGTCATCTAAGAATTATGCTCCTCCCCTAGAGGCTCCGAAGCCTTTTTTGGTAGAAAAATGGAGGAAGTCCCCTCTGTAGAAATGTCCCACCCGACTTTGTCAGAGAGCCTCCAATTCTTTACATATTTTTCCCTCATCTGCAAGTTCAATGGACTATGGCCCCACACAGAAGATTTATACAGATGGATTGAATCCACCTAGAATAAACACTGCAAGGTCATTCTCTACTCCAATGGATTATTCATCATTATATTTTCTGACAAAAAGGAATACCAAATAGCCCTTACAGGTGGTCCCTGGTTCTGTGGAAAGGATGGGCTATTCCTAACCCCTTGGTTCCCTGACTTTAATACTTCCATAGCAGTCATCACCAAACTTCCAATCCGGGTTAGGCTTCCCAACCTGCCTGCTCATCTTTGGCACTGTGAGGTCTCCCAAGCCATTAGAAACTCTCTGGGTCACTTTCTGGCTACAGATCCATCAAGAGGCCTGAGGGGTCTCTACACCTATGGAAGAATCTGTGCCAAGATCTATATTGACAAAGTATTACCTGACCAAATAATTATGAAAGTCAGGGATTTCTCTTGGTCACATACTTTAGACTATGAAAATATCGCGTTCTGCTGTCGGCATTGTCATAAAACTGGCCATCTTCAGAATTCTTGCACTATATATCTATCCCAACATAAAAAAAACACTTTCAATATGAAAGATAAAAGTTGGAAACCATTTGTTCCGCCTACCATGGAATACATTGAATCCTCCAGCTCAGACGAAGAAGAGTGTAATTCAGATGATGAAATTGCTACTTAGCAGCAACCACTCTCCTTGATCATCCTCGAGAGGCCCCCTGCCTCCTCGACTCTTCAGAAATGTTCACATTTGTCCAGAACCTCTGATTCAGATAAATAATATCCTCAATTTACCTGCAACAATCTTCAGGTGGTTTCAATCCACCCACCCCCTGACGGATGGGTTAAAGTCACAAAAAATAAATGGAATAATTTTCGTATCGCAGACTCTAACCTCTCTAACTAGAGCTCTTTTTCTGTCTTCTTGGCTCCTCTTTTTCCTCCTCTACTTCTCTTGACAACATCGTGAAACCGTGGCAGTTAGCTAATTCCTTCATGCTCCCGCGGTTTCCTGCTTCTCATGATTGTAACTCCATTTGTACTATGAGCTTTTTAAAAGAATAGTGCCACCCAGTTTACAAAAAAAAATAAAAAAATTTCTTATGTATTTTACAATGAAATCATATTGCCTCCGTTTAAGTCTGAATGATTCATTTTATGAATCACAAAATAATGTTCAGGAATCTATTTGCAATTCCTATAGTAGAGCGTTAATGCATGACATTTAATACTTGGGAGGTTCTCTAGTGGTAATTGGTGATAGGAATGAAAATTTCCTATAGAAGGTGTTGAAACGGTCTTTTGAGGATTGAATTTGATGTTACTATTTATGAATTGAATTGCTCTATGTTGTTTTATAATATTCTAGCTAAATGGGTTATAAATATCATTCAAAGTTTGGATGCGATGACATTTAGTTCTTTGTGTTGTAGTTGCACTAGGTCAATATTATTATGCGTTGAGAAATATTGCAAATTCAGAGTTGAATTTAATTATGGGTTCAATGTTGGAAATGTGAAAAATGATTTCGTATACCAAAACATGAATAATTAAAAGAATTGAATCTCCATGGTTGTTGCAATATCAAAAAAATCTACATTCATTAGAAATATCTAGAAAAATATATGCATCATGAATCAAATATCCATTGTAATTATTGAGGTTGAGTTCAAAGGGTGTATTGGAAATATACATTGTTTAAATAAATGACGGGAATCCATTCAATGGAAACATATTTTTGGTAAGAAATACCCCGTGAAGGTTATGTTGGATGATGGGTGTATGGACCAATCATCAATGGTAGTAATCATTGCAAGATGTAAGAATTGAAAGTGTTGCCAATGAATTCAATTCCCTTGGGAAACAATATTTAATTGTAGAAAAAAATTTAATGTGTGAGGGGAATATGTAGCTCTAAGGTAGCATAGTATTTTCTTCTATGGTTTTCAATAAAAAAATTCTTTGTTTGCTAACAGATATGAAATGTAGTTGCTATATCAACATGGAACACATAGTAATGCAAGCAACTTTGGGTTTATGATGAATTGTATGCATGGTTATGGATCTATAACACTCAAGTGTAGGAATAGAGTGGAGATTTTATATGCCAAGCTTAATAGTGTAAAACAATGGAGCATTGATTTTTCAATGCTTTGAATTACTATGTAGTTGAATTAATAAATTCCCGAATCGAAAGATGTGTGGAAGCAGCATGAGATCTTAGAGGAAAATTATGCATTTGTAAATAAATTTGGAATGAGTCACATAGGTAACATTGGTGATTAGACCATCGAGCAATTCCAAGGATATAAACTTAGTAGGAATCTACATAAAATGTTTATATGTGGCAACGTTGAAGAGGATTCTGATAGCACTTTGATGTTTCGATAATCACTATTTTATTCATGTAATTTTTATGTAAATATTGTTATAGATACATTCCAATTTAAAATAGAGGATTATTGAAAGTAAGAATTTGAAGGATGAAGAGCAGTGGGATCAATATTTCAAGCTAAGAGTTCCAAGATTTAGTTATTCATAGTTAATCTTGTAAGCATACCTTTTCTTTTGATGAAGTCAAGGTTCAAATTATTTTAATTATGAGTTTAATAAATTTAATTGTTTCATATATTTAAATAAAGTATTTCGTAAGATAGAGTGATAAGCCTCTAAATATAGGTTGATGAGGAACATTTGGGGATGAAATTTTTTGTGTAAATAGAAGTTGAGTAAGGCATAACTTAATGAGTTGGATCTAAGAACCCTGAGAAAATGTGTTTTTCATGGTAGGAGTTATAGGAACTTTTAGTTTCTTGTAACCACATTATGAGGAAGGAATTATTGGAAAGCACTCATTGATGGTATAAGCATTGAATCGTTGGCAAAGCACTGATTGATGGTAGAATTAATAGTCCCATCTGAAATGTTCTTGCATCCTTCAATCAAACTATTTTAATGTATCTATGTATTTTGGAATAAGGATTCTATAACTTTAATTTAATTATTAGTAATTATTAGGTGCATGGTAGGGATATAACCTACACAAAATATTTTGTAATATTTTTAGTAGTATTCATATATCAAAAGGTTGAGCTTTATCTCAAAAATAGCTATACCATTTCTACCCTTTTAATTAAATTGATTAATAAACAAAAAAAATTGTATGAACATGTGTTATATCAAATGAGTTATTATTTTTAGGGCATACAATATTAATAAGCTATGGTATTGTAAAATTACATATTTATAGGTTAAGAATCACCAAGGTAAAGTGGGGTTGAATCTCCATGGCTAAGAATTGTGCTACATGTTTTCTTTAGTGTATATATGTTTAACAATCTGAGATGTACCATGAAGTAAGTGTTTTGATCCTCATTATTGATTGATGCATATGAACATTTACTATCCATTCAATATATATAAATGCATTAATTATAATATATAAAATATAAGCTATTTAATGATGACGATGATTAAATTCCACTAAGACCTGTCTAGCTTAAGAAGGTAATATATTCATCGAAATTCTTTAAAGAGAACTCAGAGAATCCTTCCTAGCTCACCCTAGTTTTGTTAAGTCAAAAAATAAAAAAAGTTTCTAATTAGACAAATATTTTGAAAATTAGATTAATGTGAGTATAATATGGAAAATCTAAGAGTAAATAGTTTTCATCTTAAACCTTATTACATTGCATAGATGACAACTCTTTCATCAGATGGCATTTTGGGAATTGACCAATGCCTAGTTCTCCTATGAATCCCATGAGAATTAGTTCTAACATTGGCAATGGTCATATTCTTTTTAACACAATTCAGAAAAAAAGATAACTTTTGTTTTTGAGATTGGTTTTGATCATGTTATATTGTTTAGAACCCAATACACAAAATTTAATTATAAGAAATAAATTATTGAATAAACACATAACTAGACTCTTAACACGTAATATTAAACAAAATAAAATTACGATATGAACCACAAACATACTTTTGCCCAAAAAAATAGTTCTTCTTTAATAAAACTCATAACTTACTTGGGTTCCCATCCTGGGATAATGGCCCAACTAACAAAGTACAAATTACAATACTCTGGACTTTATTTAGCTGATATGATCTCTCTTCCATATTTCAATCTCTGGCCTCTTTTCACCCTCTCAAACCTAACACATGCTCATTGAGATGTTCCTCTCAACCTTTTGTTATTGTTTTGTCTTCACCTCAACCCTTATGCTCAATTTATAACTTTTCTGAGCTAAGATCAATGACGAAAATTATATTCTCAAAACAGCTAAAGGTAAGTGAATTTAATTTTGTTAACAATCTTATCTTTAAATTTATTTACTTTAACTCAAGTACGAGTCATAAATCTATCTTTCATTACATGCATGTCTCATGCATGTCACAAGAAACACATTTTCTTGCATGAATACAACTCACTTTCATGATCCACATGTCACATGAAATCAACATGAAAACTTCACATTTCAGATAAAACTGACATGCATGCTTTGCATTTCACATGGAAGCTCTTGAAGAGGAAAAACTTAAGGTCATTGTAGTTAAGAAATAAGGCTAGAAGTACCTTCCCAAGATGAAAAAATTGAAACTCCCTCTTAGCGAGGGATGTACTTCTATAAAATCCTATTTCACCTAGATATATGTCAAATTCCACTACTTCATCGAATGTTGTAGCTTCCCCCTCTGAATTAGAAGATTTACCTGCTACCTACTTTAGAATCTAATATGAAGATTTCTTCCTTCCAAATATGCTTCTATGAGCCTGATTTGGAGCATCCATTAATGTAAGATCCTATCAACTAATCTTAAGAGATATAGAAAAGGTCTGATATCATCTTATATATTACAATGTTGAGTCCCTAGTATCATCTCAATATTTAGTTATTTTTTCTCAAACTTTGTCACTAATATCGATGCATGAACCAATATCCCCTTGGATATTATTACAAACTGGCCTTGTAAGTTGTACAACTTACCTTCCTAAAAACAAGCTTGGTTGTCATGTCCTAGGTAACTCTCTCCAAACATATGAATACTTGTCACTTATAAAACTTAACATCATACCCCAGATCCTTCAAAGCTGAGATCGAGATAAAGTTCATCTTCAACCTAGGAAATATAGCACATTTACCACCTACAAATATCCTCTTGATTCTAGTTAGAATACTATTGTTCCAACCCCTTTGAATGTAAGTATGGTACTCATATCAAATCTCACTTACATGTATGAATCCATATTTAAAAAGATAAGGAACACATCCCTCATTCCTTTCATATGGTTAGATACTCCACTATCTACAAACCATGTATTATTTTCCATGAGATGGGAACTTTTAATACTAGTTCCATAAAGAAAATAAAAAAAACACTAATGATAACTCCTCCTCAAACTTTGCTACAAAATATTCAATCTTGGATGATGCTACAACATCTCCTTCCCATTTTTCTTAATTTTTTTTAGACTTTGTCTCACATAATTTCATCCCTTGCGACATGAAAATGACTTTACTTTACTCATGTCCTTCATCTTCCCATCTTGGGGGGATCCTCCCTCTCCTTTATCCATCTTGTATGCTCCCTTGCCCTTTCTTGTATGACCTAAAAGAGAAAATTTATCGTCATACATTTCACCTTTTAATTAGTTCCCATGAAGATTCTCCTGATGAGTCTTCTCTTGGGTGAATTCAATATCCCACAACCCATCCTAGGTTGGGAGCTTCTCCCATTCCACATCTCCTTTAAGGAAGGAACCCAACTACTCTATGAGCCTGTTCAAATTTGTCCTTACAAATTCTGATTCAAACACTTTCTCCCCTAATGCATCGAGTTTATCAGGTACTTGAGATATTGTGGTGAGGTAATAAGAAAAAATTTCATTCTTGGACATCTTGATTTCATTTAGTTTCTCTCCTATCATCTTCTTCTAGTTCTCATTGTTGTTGATGTATAATTTTATAAATTCATCCTACATTTCTTTCATTATTTCCTTTCCATATATATGAGGAATAATATGGTTGTCTACTCTAGCTAGGATAATCCTCTTGTATTTCATCTTATTCTTATTATAGACATCCGTAAGGGTTGAATTGGTAAGGGGGATCTGATTTTGTGCCACAAATTACCAAATCTCATTCTACTCCAATAATAATGAAATCTCTCCTTCCATTAACTATATTTGGAAAAACCATCTAGGTGATATTCAAACCTCAGACTGATCACCATCTTTTCCAGTTAATCAAACTCTGCCAAAAAATAATTCTCCTGATGAATAAGTTTCCTACACTTCTATGTCATGGGATGCATTGTCACTATCCCCATGATGCACCTCAACTAATTGAACCCAAAATACCTATCTCGCATAGTTTGGCACATTTTTTGTTTTGGAGGTTTTAATGATTTTGATTATCTAAATCAGTTACTTTAATAAAAAAATTATAAGTTTTTGGATAAAATTTAATTTGTCATAATATAATATTTTTTTTAACTATAATATTTGATAACCATATATTTATATGATTTATATATATATTAATTTATTAGTTAATAAGGTTGGTAAGGTTAGTATTATATTTATTATCACAAATTAACTTTAAGCTTTGAATATTAGTAATTACGTGAGATTTTATTATGTAATACTTGTTTTTAATTGTTAAAACATATTTTCTATTGACATATCTTAATAGTAAAATTATCTCTATAATTAATTTATATTTATTTACTATGTATTGTAAATATTTTCTTTTTTTCCATAATACAAATTAAACATATTTAAGTGCATTTCAATTTGTAATTTTTTAAGATTATAATTAATGTTACAAATATCACCAATTAAAAAAAAATTATCAGATTTTAATTTAGTAAAATTACTTGTAATAATTTTAGTGTTATTATTATCCAATTTTAATTTCACTTCCGAGCTAGACACCAAATTGATGTATGATATCCTCTTGTTTGTCGGATGGCACCAAATTGGTGTATGAGACCCCCTTGTTTGTGGGATAAGGGACCTAGACCCACCTACTAAGGTATACATACTTTAGCCCCTTTGGTTTTGAGCCTATGACCTCTTAGGAGGAAACACATGCTCTTAATCTTAACCATTAGGCCCACTCAAGTTGTCTATAAATATCACGAGTTACATAATAAAATTACTTTGCATCATAATTTGTATCACCAACATTTCCATTTGCATCACAAAAAAATTCTATAATTCCTATTGCATTGTAATTTGCCTCACCCTTGTGTAAATTATCTCATGTTTTTTAATGCATTGTATACATTTCATAACATTGCATTTGTATAATTTGCATCACCCTTTGTAAATATTCGTTTTTGTGTTTCCTTTTGCATCACAAACACATTTCTATAATTCCTATATCATTGTAATTTGCATCACCCTTGTCTAAATATCTCATGTCTGTGAATGCATTGTATATATTTTGTAACATTACATTTGTGTAATTTGCATCACCCTTTCTTAATTTCATTTTTCTGTTTGCAATGTAAACATTGCATTTTTGTCTTTGTATCAAAATGTTCATTTCTTGAATTATGTTAAAAAAATACATACTATGCAAATTTGCAACTTTGTATATTGACATTAGTGGTGCATAAGAAAAAAGGGAGTTTCTCATTGGTAATGTGAAAAAAAAAATTTAAGTTTCATGATTAACACATTAACAACATTGGAATGGTATTGTATGAGTAGTTTAATAAAAATGCATCAAATGGTATGTATGGTTAAAGTATCTTATAAAAAAATTTGGATTCATATTTTAATTCATATTTGAAATAAGTATTATATTATTGACTAACACAAATATATAAATTAAATGTCTAATTAAAAAATTTAATTAAAAATAAAAAAGGGGATAACCTTTATTTTGGTAATTGTCGATCTATTATAAGTTTTGAAGCATTTGGGAAAATATTTACTAATTGAAAAAAGGATTTGAACTCTCCACAATCCAAGTGACCCAAGAGTTTCTAAAGATTATATATCCATATATGTAGTCAAAAACTCATTTTAAACAACAAAAATTGAAGGTTTGACCAAAAATTATTTTGTGGGATAGTGCACAAAAAAATATAAATTATAGTTAGAGAATGAATTTTATTTGCATATACAAGTGACTATTCTAAAATATTTCATGGAGTTTAAATCTCTACCATCAACTTAATAATGATTGACAATTCTATTAAAATTTTGAAAACCAACACATCTATTTTTTTGTTAAGTAATGTGAGTTTTGAGATGATTGACACACCTAACCAGTGGCTTAGGGGCATATAAGTTGTCAAAATCACTTGGGGATCACACCCATCCTTACCATGGCTGATAGTTTTCCCATAAATTTTGGAACCATTGACTTCTTTCACCGTAAAATATCTTAACAAAACACTTTTTCATCTTGTGTTCTACACTATTATTATTATTTAAATAATAATTAACTAGAAATTTCACCACATGTCGCAAAATAAATGTTTTAAGGCAATAACGTAAGAAAGAGTAGACTAGAACAAATAATATGTTGTAGAGAAGGAGCCATCCTGAAGGAATGAAAGGAAAAATTTTCTTCCATGGAAGCAGGTCGTGGAGGTTTCAAAGATATTGATGATAAGAGTTATCAACTAGAAAAAAAAAATTTAGATATTGAAATAGGCAATTGGGGATGAAAACATATATGTAAACCAACATAATTTGTTCACATATATAAAAAAATTTGTTATTGATACTGAAATAGGAAATTGAGGGTGAAAATACTTTGATGATTAATAATCCTCTAAAACCAACATGAAATGAGCATGTAACTCAAATAAGATATTTTAAATAAATTCAAGCACAATCTATCTAACATATATGTAAATAAAGATATTTTTTATTAACAGAAATAGATTTTACTCGAATTTCATCTACATATGCCTATTGCATTCACCACTTAAGAGAAGTAAAAACAAGTTTATTGAGAAAAAAACTCGAACACATTTTTAGAGAAGATTAGAACACACTATCACATTTTTTCGTTTCAAAGATAAATTCTCCTATATGAAACAATGATGGATTTCATGAGTTCAAAAGTAGTAAAAACAAGTTTATTCAGAAAAAGCTCTACCACTTAGAGAGATTTGGAAGAAATTGTTGAATTCTTGAACATGTCTTTCTCTATGTTGTTGGATATTAGGCATAGCTTTCTTGATCTTGTATACAAGAGTGTAAATTTTCATGTAGCTTATACTACATTAACCATGAAATTGTAAACATTTAGGGCACACTTGCCATCACATTTGTAGAGAAAATTACAATAGAGTATCACTTTTTTCTTATCATATCGAAATGTTCCTATATGTAACAATTACCTCATGCCTCATACTTTAAATTTGTGCAAGGAGGAGGAGAGGAGGAGTGTTAAGGTGCAAGCTAGAATAACAAGAGAAAGAAGAATCTTGTTTGGGACTTCTAGAGTAAACCTTGATAAAACAAAACTCACCATACTTTGATTTTTTTAAATAAAAAAATTAAAAATTAGAATATCAAATTAATACATTTTACTCAATAACACATTTAACAACATTCATTTAAAAAAACAAAAATATAAATTACTATTTTAAATAAAAATACTACAACACATTTAACAATATTCATTTAAAAAAATACAAATACAAATACAAATTACTATTTTAAATAAAACTAGTACAAAGACTCACATTAATGACCATGACTCTTGTGTACCTTCCTCTTATTACTTTTTAAATACCTGATGTTTGTAACTTATTCTTAATCACATTTTGTCAATTTTGTAAAACCATAATCTACAAGTCCCATTTTTTATAGCTTTGGTGGAAGGATAGAGTGTCTAAATTCCCTTACCCTTTAAAAAGCATCCTATCTTGACATCTTAGCTTATTCTAAATTGATCAAGAGTTTAGAATTTTTAGGGTGGTGTTCTATGTGCACTAAAATTCCCATGATGTCCATCATAATGTATGGGGTTCATTGCAACCTTGGATATATTCTATGAGTTTTTGTGGTTTTTTTCTTGTGGCTAAAACTTAGCTTTGGTTGTCAACTAATTATTATGATTCAATTTTTTTTTATCATCTCAGATCCTTATAGCATTAGATATATTATGTGAGCTAATGTGATGTTTTGTTTGTCACAATGATTCAAAAATCAATTATTATACGACAATATTGACTTTCTCATTATTTGTTTTACTTATGAACCCTTTAAAAAAACCACAGGAAGATTTGATTTTACACTGTGATATCCCCAGCATGGGTGGCGTTTAAAAAATGGGAGAGTAAATTGAGCGGTTATTGTTAGAAATTGTTGTATAAGATGGGAAATTTGGACTGTTTGTAGAAAATATGGATGCCATAACAGATATCTATTTTGAATTTTTTAGTGTCTTTCGACATCGTGAATCTAATAGGATCCATTTCAATTGATAACGTCAATAGATAATTGTGTGAATGATAACTTGTGACATCCCTAGCCATTTTCTTTGATTGTGGATCAAGTTACAAAATAATAACTTGTGAAATCCCTAGCCATTTTCTTTGATTGTGGATGAGGTTATAAACTAAAATACACTCTCTCTTCATAAGACTCTATAGTATATATTGGATAGAGGGAAAGGTTATGAGAAAACTTATAAAAAAAAACCCTTAGAATTGTCTCAACTTACTCTATTGTTAATCACATAGTGTCAATTTTGTAAAACTATAATATACAGTAAGCACTCAGTGGGTTTTTTATTTTGTAAGCTTAATAAAAATTTGATTAAGTTTCACATCATATAATATGAAAATTGTTTATGATTATAAAGTAAAAAGCATGTAAGATTTTTTAGCTACAATTAGATAATTAAATATATGTATATATTTTTTTTCTAACCGAAGAAATTTGAAATTCATTAACAAAAAAAAATGCGAAAGAGTATGTATGTAGTTACAAACTATTACAATTAAGTAATTAAAGGTAAATTTAGTGTTATTTAAGAAATGAGAATTATGAACATTCATCATTATTGCTCAAGATAAATCATGTCCTCTGAAATAATTTGGAAATTTAAAAATATTCATTATTAATTTAATTTTTTATATATTAAGAAATACTAATCATGAATAATAAAACAGTTGTAACATAAATAATTTATAACAAAAAAACAATGTATTTTTGGAATAATAAAATAGTTGTAACAAAAATAGTATGGAACAATAAAAAATATGTATATTTGGGTGTATGAAAATTTAGATACATTTTATTAAGTAAATTAAAAATAATTTTATTAAATAATTAGTTTAGATCTATATTATTTATGAGAGGGATCAATTCTCTTTTCACTTTAAAATAGGTTTGCATATCAAGACATTTGATCCCTCTTGGCTCTTAGTAGGTCTATAGCTAAGATTGATCTATGCCATCTTAATTTCCCCCTTTAAATAAACTATGATTCCACATGAATACCATGGGATGCTTTTATAGTTTATTATTACTTTATTATTTTTGTTTTTTTATTGTATTTTGACTTAGTGAAAACGTTCATTACATTATGTCTGTCTTTTTATTTAATTTACTTTTATTTGTATTTTTGTGTAATTTGATATAGTCTCACCAAACCTAAATTCATTCTAACTTATTAAAAAGAAAAAAAAAACTAACATAATAAAATATATATATATATATATATATATATATATATATATATATATATATATATATATATATATATATATATATATATATATATATATATATAAATATTTACTTGTGGACGTAATGGCCTAAAACATTTCAATCCTCTAACATTTGATCCAATGGCTCACACATGGACACAGTAGTAGCTAGGGGAGTTGTTTTCAAAGAGGAACGCCTTACCACATAATTATATATATTTATTTTATCATTATTAATTGATTATTATTATTAATTAATATTTTTTTAATAAAATATAATAAATATTGATAAAATTAATTATTTATATATATATATATATATATATATATATATATATATATATATATATATATATATATATATATATATATATATATATATATATATATATATATATATATATTAATATTAAATTCGTTCACAACCTTCAAAGTATAAAACCAAGTATATATAAATATGATTATGAAATTTTAATCTTGGAAAAAATATTTACACATATCACAAAGTAAATATAATAATTTCTTCATAACTAAATCTAATAAATTATTTATCTTAAGAAACCTTTTATTGACTTCGTAAATGCATAATAAAAAAGGTAGTTGTCTTTAGTGCGATTTTGGAGTTTGGACTTTCTAGTTTAATGTGTTGGAAAATTTTGAGGTAGAAATATTGATTTGTGTTATTTAAACTATTTTTTTGTGTATATATGGATTCATCACCTTGAAAAAGTCTTGGGGGAACTTATATTATGCGAGTTTGAAAAACTTTTAGACTTCTATTATCGGTTACCCATCAAAATTATGATTTAAATAAATTCTTTCGAGATTTTAGAGAAAATAAACCGAAAAAATCACCTAAAAAGCTTCCTAAAATGCAATAAATACAATTGGATAAAAAAATATTTCAATAAAACATTTCATAGATGTTAAGTATATATAATTTAAAAACACGTAAATATATTTTAAATTTTTAAGCAATTTCATTATCATACAAATAGAATAATATAATAATAATTCAATTAATTAAAAAATAATAACTTCAATTATATGAAAGTTTTAAAAATATATAATTAATTATTAATTTCACTGACTAGGTTTGTAGAATTTCACCATTGTTTCATTATTTAAAAAAAAAAATACATCATTTTATCCTTGCTTTATGTTTAAAATAATTTAATTGCATGTGATAAGAGATAAAAAAGATTTATATTGAATCAGGATAAAATAATTAATATCTAATTATTTAATATTATATTTGTAAAGTGTATTTTATTTCATTTTTTCTTTACAACTAAACTACTTTAATTATATATAATAACTATTAAGAGAAAACTATAATTAATAATGAATTTTATTAAGTTAGTATAATATCATTTAATTAGATGAAGAAAGTACATATTTGGATGACATCAAGGTTAGGCATGTGTAAATATTTGAAGCATTTAGCTACAGAAAAGTTATTGTAGTATGATCCCACTCAACAAGCACACCAGTTATTCATTGACACTACAATTTTGGAGGACACGAGTTAATGGGCCTGCTAGGAGGGGAGAAATACCCTCTTACAAAGCTGCAATAGCAGGGGAGAATTAGGAAAATACTAATGGGAAAGTACGAGCAAAGGAAAATAAAATGGGTAGGAGAGACTAGATCTATGGGAACAATGGAAATCTTGGCTTAAATTAACGTGCCTTCCAAAAGCTCCGACAAACTCAAAATATGTGATCTCGAATAATAATATCGATGGTTATTAGAATACATGAAGTACCACGCCCTAATTTGTAAATTCATTGGGGTTTCGCCAATGGAAATAGATCTCGTGAAATGGATCTAGCTTAAGTGGCAATATATAGCCCATATAGAGCTCAAATTGGGAGCAAAGGGCTTCTTCACTGTGATATTCTCAAATTTGGAAGACCAGACCTGTATCTTTGATAATGTCCCTTACTTCTTCAATAATCAAGGATTGTTCATGAGACATTTGGAAGAATTTGATAACCAAGAGCAAGAAAAATTCATGGCGACCCCTATCTAGGTACGATTTCCAAGATCCAAATATTTCCAAGGTCCAACTATTTTGGAGGGCATCAAAAATTCCATAGGAAATTTCATCAAAATAGAAAAAAACTACTAAGATAGGTTGTTATACCTCATTTTTTAGGATATTTGTGTATATGAACATAACACAACCTCTACCAATGTTAATGAAGTTGGAGTACCACAGAGATATTTGGTGGTAGTCATTGATTACAGGCATGTTTTGTTTAGTGTGGGAGGTGCCATGAATATGGGAATCTCTTCAAATACTTTTAACTCAACAAGCTATAAATCCAAACACCAACGACAATGGAATATTACTGTAACACCCCTAGTTTTATGTTTTTTCAAGTTAGACATTTGAACTTTAGTCCAAAGGGGAGTGGACCCGAATGGATAATTAGTGCATGGATGTAGTTAATTAATTATTTATGAAAAATAAATGAAATGTTTTCTGTGCACTATGACCAAATGAGATTTTTGAGATCACTTGCCTAATCCATGAGGTATGGAAAGAGGCTAAGAATTTTCCCAAAAATATTTCAAAAATCCTTGAAAGAATTTATTTCTAATTTAGATTTTTGAGGAAAAATCTAAATTTCCCCAATGATGAGGAAAGTAGTTGGGAAGAGGTAAAAAGCTAGAAAAACAGAAAGAAAATTTAAAGTCCCTAAATAAGGGAAGCCTAGGCAAACATGAATAAAAGCATCCTGAAATTCTGGATGCAGAATTAGAAATAGGCTTTGGAGAGAGCATAAGCTTAAATAAGCTACTCCAGAACAGATTAGGGTTGGTCTGTTTTGGGAGAGGATCTCAGCTCGAGGGTGAGTTCTGAAGACAAAAGAACTCTAAGGTTGGGAGGATTGGTCATGGAATAATTGTGGTATTCACACCTAATCTAACCCTTTCTATTACTGTTTTAAGTGGATAGATTTAAGTGATAGTAAGACTTAAAGTATTAAGTTTTAAATTTTGAATTTTTGAAATTTCCTACTTTGAATAGAATGATTAGAAGATATAATCCTCTAAAGTGTGTATTATAGTATGAATCGATATGGAAAAATATCTGTCATAATCTCTAAACTGTGAAGAGTTTAAATCTAAAGATACATACTATTCCCAAATATCATGTATAAATTGTAACTTTAATCTATTTCTGTCATAATAAGATGTATATATATACATGCAAGAAATAACAGTTTAAAATCCGAGATTCTAGTTGAGTAACTAGCATCTTAAAAGCTAACAGAGTATAGAACTAAATTACTTGATTTTTGAAAAGAATCTATATTGTCTATTGCAAGTGAAGTCGATTAAGATAAACCAGAGATATAAGAAAGTTAGATAAAATTTCATGATGATAGAATGGTAAATTCTATTGTGAGTTAATGGATATTCTACCTACAACAGTATTATTAAATGAATATTATTAAAAGAATAAATTCAGAAAATACATATGATGTAATAATACATGTATTTTAACAAGTTGTAATGCAAGGTGCAGATTGTTTTCCCGAATAATCATATTAGTACAAATTCAGAAAAAGGAATTATTATTATATATGGTGAAAAAGGGAATACATCCACTGATTTAAATAAACAAATAAACATTGTAGAAATTTATTGTTTATACTAAACCTCAATATGAAATTATTACTCGTTACAAGAAATAAAATTTCATTAAACAGTTACAGAGAACCAAAAATGAACAAATTTCTCTAAATCAATTTCTGTTATATAAAAGAAGGCATGATTTAGAATAATTAACTAAATAGTAAAATGCTCTGCTTTTACAAGAATACATGTGAATTTCATCCTGTAAATATAAGTATAAATATACTTAAATTAAAAACTGAGCTGAAAGTGTTCATAGAATTATCCCTAATAAGTTTGGCAGAATTTTGAAAATAATCAAAAGTAGAAAATAAATTACTGGAATAATATCAGTAAATAGAACTGGTGTCGAGATTCATTTTAAATGAATCTTTAAATTGTTGTTCATATAAATTAAACATTAAACTGTGTAAACTTTCCAGAGAAATTAATTAGGATTGTTGTTCCCTAGAAACTATTAATATACACTCAGGAATTATCATTTCAAACACGAAATTAGAAAGAGTCACGCAGACCAACCTGTGACAAACGAGAGAAGTATTTTTATGAGTGGTTCCATGTAAAAGTTTACATGAGTTTTTAAACTAAAACAAAAACCACCGCAGAGGAGGAATTTACCTACAAACAAACAGAGACAAATAAATATTCATGAATATATATATAAGTATATAAATGAAATTCCATGATAACAAAATCTAATAGAGATTAAGGAAATACAAATGGGAGTATACGTACCCCATTAACCATAGTTGAAGAGTTAAATGTCTCTATGAGAGAACGCGAGGAGTTAGACACCTAAAACAACTACCATAATTTGAAAATAGCAGTAAAACTATGAATAAGTATACCATTTGATTTTAATTCAGCTGAGAAATTTCTTGTTGAAGACAAATGCAAGTAGATCCATGGTAATCCTGTAGAAATTACTCACTGATGTTGAGTTCAAGATTATGAAATCATCTTTAAAGGATCGACTTCAGTGGCGGGAATTTTCATCAAAGACACCCCAATTTTCCAAGGAAGAAACCATAAACAATATAAGGAAGGAATAAAATAAATAGGAAGAGATTTCCTTTGAAAATCACAAAATAAAATTTTTTATATCTACGCAAATATGGAACCATAACTAAATAGTGGATAAATTCTAAATCATCAGAAATGAATTTATACAATAGAACATTTTGATGCAGAGAGAGGGCAGAGTCGTTCTTGTCGAGAACTGAATAAGAAAACGAAAATTGCCTACAAACCAAATTGAGAGATTCATTACCTATGACAACACGAAGTCGTATAGAGATGAAGCTTGCGGACAAATGATGGAAATCATAAGCTGGAAAGAGAAACGAAACGAAGGCAAGAGAATTTTATGGTAAATCGAAACCCAATTCAGCATATAGATCCCACCGTCCACGTGTAAGAATCTCAGAAGATAGGTGTGGATCGAGGTATGACCTCTGGTGTGGATAACGTGTTAACCAACCCTACTAATGAACAGCTATAAGAATCGCATGGAGCAGATTTACAAATTTATGACACAGTACTCGTTCACATGGGAAAGTGACATAAAATAATAAATTATTACCATTCCAACCGTTCACTCTTGTCACATAAATGAAAATATAACGCCATGGTACGAGTAACATAAAACTTCATACGGATTCCAGATGCCAAGGCGTACTAATACGCAAATCCTGGTGGTTTAACAAAAACCACGGTAACATCACTTAAACGGAAAATCACAAACTCTCCTGGACAAAGATCCTTCGCATTAAAAGTCTGACATTATGAAAACCATTATCGTATAGAGTAATTAAATTTAAAGTCATAAGAGCTGAACAAAACACTATATATATATATATATATATATATATATATATATATATATATATATATATATATATATATATATATATATATATATATGTGTGTCTGTGTGTGCATAGAATTCATAACGCTCCTATATATGAATCGAATTCATAATACATGTATCGAATTCGTTATATGCTCACAAAGGTGATCATTTGTATATCTATATAAAAGGAAAATCAAATGATTTTTCAATGATATATGTATAGCAAGATACGTAAGGAAGATAAAACTGTGTGCCACCTTAGAAACGCAACAAGATTAATATTGGTTTCCAATACAATGTGTTTAGGAGTAGTGAAATAACACATAATGGTAGAATTAAAAACGAGATTTTCTAAGCGACCATTTTTAGGTATATTAACTTTATTCTTCAATGAAATGAAGAAGAGGAAAAAGGTAGACTTTGAACATGAAAATCATTTGGAAAAAGAAGTATATTATTAATTAATATACCTATTTAAAAAAAAAATGATTAATACAAGGGTTAAATAGTAATATTGAAATCTATTAGGGATGAATTTAAAAGAGTAAGGTTCTCTCTTGTTTATTAAGAACGATTTTCGTTAACAAGTAAAGAACTAAGACAAGAATAAAAATCGGCATAGGTGAGAACATTGAGGAAAAAAAAAATGTGTTGGTTGAGAATCGTGAGAAATGGTATCAAAGCTCATTTAAAAAAAAAAAATGGGCTGTTGTTGTGCTCACTGTATAATTTTTTTATTTTTTTTTGGAAATTTTTTTTTGTTACTGATGTTGCTTTGTTTAGTGTACGAAGGTATATAAACTGAAAAGTCAATGGCTAAAGGAGATGAAATTTATGTTGATCTGGGTGGAGGAGATAACACGCCAGATCCCAACACTCCTTTAATGCCTATGTTGCACAGGTTGCAACGGGATATGGCCGAGCTAGGAAGTCAGAATGACAGGATATCATTAGCCAGTGAGGAGCAGGAAAAACTGATAAGAGAACTGACTTTGCGGAATGGCCAAGAGGGCGAAGGTTCTGGAAGAACGAGGAAAGCCAAGTTCTGAGATGATTCTAAGGAAGATGACACTATTGGACATCAATCTAAACAGAAGAAGGAATTGCAGGGTGAATTCATAAAAATTAAACCTTCCTCCTATGATGGAGAGGAGGAAGATGTTGAGGCATGGATGTTGAATATGATTAAGTATTATTAGGTCTACGAGTATGAAAGAAATCTGAAGGCCTGATCAACTATCTACCAGTTGCAAGGTAAGGCTACCTTGTGGTGGGAGGAGACAAAAATGATTCATGCCATTGATGAAAAAACAGTGACTTGTGAAGATTTCCAAGTCAAGTTTAAAAATCGTTATTTGAACGAACACTATTATGATGATAAAGAAAAGGAATTTCACAAACTCAGATTGGGACAGCTCACGATAGATGAGTTTGTCACCAAGTTTACAAATTTGTTAACCTATGGGAAAGAGAAGCTGAGATGATGGAAAATTTTCCATATTTATTTTCAAAATAACTCTAGTAGTTAATTGTTAACATCGAGGACGGTGTTTGTTTTCAAAGGGGGAATATGTAACACCCCTAGTTTTAGGTTTTTTCAAGTTAGACATTTGAACTTCAGTCCAAAGGGGAGTGGACCCCAATGGATAATTAGTGTGTGGATGTAGTTAATTAATTATTTATGATAAATTTAATGTTTTCTATGCACTATGACCAAATGAGATTTTGAGATCACTTGCCTAATCCATGAGGTATGGAAAGAGGCTAAGACTTTCCCAAAAAATCTTTCAAAAAGCCTTGAAAGAATTTATTTCTAATTTAGATTTTTGAGGAAAAATCTAAATTTCCCCAATGTTGAGGAAAGTAGTTGGGAAGAGGTAAAAGGATGGAAAAATAGAAAACATATTTAAAGTCCCTAAATAAGGGAAGCCTAGGCAAACAGGAATAAAAGCATCCTGAAATTCTAGACGCATAATTAGAAACAGGCTTTGGGGAAAGCATAAGCTTAAATAAGCTACTCCAGAACAGATTATGGTTGCTCTATTCTGGGAGAGGATCTCAACTCGGGGGTGAGTTCTAGAGATAGAAGAATTCTAAGGTTGGGAGGATTGGTCATGGAATAATTGTGGTATGCACACCTAATCTAACCCTTTCTATTACTGTTTTAAGTGGACATATTTAAGTGATAGTAAGACTTAAAGTATTAATTTTTAAATTTTCAATTTTTGAAATTTCATACTTTCAACAGAAT
Source organism: Pinus albicaulis (assembly GCA_034641835.2). Lineage (NCBI taxonomy): Eukaryota > Viridiplantae > Streptophyta > Pinopsida > Pinales > Pinaceae > Pinus > Pinus albicaulis. The sequence continues at coordinate 1,128,660,436 of CM076584.1, read as the reverse complement.
GATTAAAAGATATAATCCTCTAAATTGTGTATTGTAGTAGGAATCGATATGGGAAAATATCTATCAAAATCTCTAAACTGTGAAGAGTTTAAATCTGAAGATACATAGTATTCTCAAATATCATGTATAAATTGTAACTTTAATCTGTTTCTGTCATAATAATATGTATATATATTCATGCAGGAAATAACAATTTAAAATATGAGATTCTAGTTGAGTAACTAGCATCTGAAAAGCTAACAGAGTATAGAACTAAATTACTTTATTTTTGAAAAGAATCTATATTGTCTATTGCAAGTGAAGTTGGTTAAGATAAACCAGAGATATAAGAAATTTAAATAAAATTTCATGATGATAGAATGGTAAATTCTATTGTGAGTTAATGGATATTCTACCTACAAGAGTATTATTAAATGAATATTATTAAAAGAATAAATTCATAAAATACACATGATGCAATAATACCTGTATTTTAACAATTTGTAATGCAAGGTGCAGGTTGTTTTCCCGAATAATCATATTAGTACAAATTCAGAAAAAGGAATTGTTATTCTATATGGTGAAAAGGGGAATACATCCACTCATTTAATTAAACAAATAAACATAGTAGAAATTTATTGTTTATACTAAACCTCAGTATGAAATTATTACTGGTTACAAGAAATACAATTTCATTAAACAGTTACAGAGAACTAGAAGTGAACAAATTTCTCTAAATCAATTTCTGTTATATAAAAGTAGGCATGATTTAGAATAATTAACTAAATAGTAAAATGCTCTGCTTTTACGAGAATACATGTGAATTTCATCCTGTAAATATAAGTATAAATATACTTAAATTAAAAACTCAGCTGAATATATTCATAGAATTATCCCAGGGGGATATTAGAAAAACAATTATTCAGAATATTAAAATGATATTAAATTAAAGGATTTCTAAATAATTATATAAAAGTCCTAATAAGTTTGGCAGACTTTTGGAAATAAACAAAATTAGAAAATAAATTACTGGAATAATATCAGTGAATAGAACTGGTGCCGAGATTAGTTTTAAACGAATCTTTAAATTGTTGTTAATTTAAATTACACATTAAACTGTGTAAACTTTCCAGAGAAATTAATTAGGGTTATTGTTCCCTAGAAACTATTAATATACACTTGGGAATTATTATTTCAAACACGAAATTAGAAAGAGTCGGATAGAACAACCTATGACAAACGAGAGAAGTATTGTTATCAGTGGTTCCATGTAGAGTTCACATGAGTTTTTTAACTAAAACCAAAACCACCGCAGAGGAGGAATTTACCTACAAACAAACAGAGACAAATAAATATTCATGAATATATAGATAAGTATATAAACGAAATTCCATGATAACAAAATCTAATAAAGATTAAGGAAATACGAATGGGAGTATGCGTACCCCATTAACCATAGTTGAAGAGTTAAATGTCTTTGTGAGAGAACACGAGGAGTTAGACTGATGCGGGTCTACCCTGCAAAAACTAGAATCTCTACCATTCCATATATAACATGCATCTCCATAATTAATCTCCAAAATTTCCCATTCTGGACATTTCTCACACACTTTCCCATGCGGAAGCATTTAAACATATGGCTAAAATCATAAACCCGAAAATATTCACACAAAGGCTCCTTTATGAATGGAAATCTCTTCAAACAATGGTATGAAACCATACACTCCACAATCAACTTTCCATGGGATTAAACCCAAGCTTCAATACAATCCCAAATTAAAACTTCATAAATAGGATTCAAACATCACTCAATTTTAAAACCAATCCCAATGCCTATCATGGAAGGAGAATATTTCAACCTTGTGAATTACATTTCAATAACCATGGATTCTCAATTTATACATATCCACTATCTATTTAAGAGTTGATTTGAACAAATTATACTATTGCATATCATTTGAAATAACATCACCACACAACATCACACGTCGATCATTGGACTAACTATGCCACATCACCATTTTCAGTCAACCCAATAAGGGATATGCCATGGTATTAATACAAGTGTTCTTACCTCATGAACGCCACGCAATTCAATTACGCCCTCACCTTATTCACAATTCTTCTATACATCGATCCATTGCGCTTCCATTATTAATTGAAGCAAGGTTTCAGACATATATGTATACGCTTTTGACTTTTCACTTACCAAGCCAGATCAACACATGCACTTTGGCTTCTGTCATTGATACGTCAACATTCATTGTCCGTTGATACTTAGATTAAAAAGTTGTTGTGGTGAACGCTGCTTGTTGTGCATTTACACAGGCTTCTTTGATATTTGATCAACATCCTACGATACTCTGATGCAAACTCAAACTCAACGCCCTTAACACAAATCGATCTCAATTTACTGCAATTTCAATCGGATTTTAAGTTCCACAGTTTCATAATCTGCTGACAAATAACACTACGCTGTTTCCAGGAATTTGCAACATAAGCACTGGCTTGGTTACTGGTTTATTGACTCTCTCTTACCTTAATAATAGCGCTCAATTTTTAATTCTGCACTCAATACAGTAGTTCATTCCAGATTTGGATTAGATAGTTGTATCAATGAGACTTCGTTGCAACGCTCAACCAATCATTCATATTCAACACAAATCGATATAAAAATTTATTCCTCCCACATGTATTTAAATGCTATACCATCAAATCACAAGATTACTTTGTAACCAAACAACATTTCTCATTCATTTCATGAATTGTATTTTCAACAGGCTTCACAGACCATTCTATTCGATTTTGATAGCTACAGTTATGAAGGGAATCTGCGCTGAAGAAAGTGAGTAAAATCGCTACCAATAATAAATGAAAGAACTTTGAAACCAAACTACTGAATGTAGATATCGAGGATCATACGCACACCAAGAAATGGGCTCTGAATCACTAGTTAAATTCGCAGCAATAGCTATATGATATTTCAAATTATGCGCCCCCTCTAACAGGTGTAAAATTTCAAAACATAAAACAAAATCGATCCTTCAGCTGTAAACTTTCAAAACATAAAATAACATCGACCGTTCCTTTAAATGTATGCAATTTTTTATCAACTGTTCTATTTCACATAGAGCGCCATTTCATCCAATAAACAGAACTTCATTCGTGCACATAGTTTAAATAAATTCCTTCATAAACAAACATAAAATCAAATACAAAAAAATCCTCTTGGTTCATGCCAGATTCTCAACATTCATGGCCTTCCAAGTGCCCGGAGGCTTACAAACTTTGACTGTCGAGGCCTCACCTCTCCTCTCTATTCTATTCTACTTGTTCTATTTTCCTTTGAGACTCATAAATTTATACAAATTTAAAATAATCTAATTTGAGTTCAATCCCTTTAATATCTAAACAAATCCCCAAATCTCTCAACACCCCTAAAAGATAGATCTTTATCCCTAAAACCTTGCAACTAAATCTATCTTAGGCTTCCTAATTATATCTTAGATATCTCTCATATAATCCTCTCATGTTTTCCAGTTTTTTTGGAAATATTTACAAATTATCACAAATAATTAATTAAAAATATAATTAATCACTCAAAATAATATGAATATTTACATAATTTCACAAAAACATGAGACCCCTAGGTTCAATAAAAATACAAGGTATTTTTCCGAGCTAATGCTCCTGCATCATAGACACCTAAAACGACTACCATAATTTGACAATAGCAATAAAACTATGAATAAGTATACCATTTGAATTTAATTCACCTGAGAAATTTCTTGTTGAAGACAAATGTAAGTAGAGCCATAGTAATCCTGTAGAAATTACTCACCGACGTTGAGTTCAAGCTCAGGAAATCATCTTTAAAGGATCGACTTCAGTGGCGGGAATGTTCATCAAAGACGCCCCATTTTTCCAAGGAAGAAACCATAAACAATATAAGGAACGAATAGAGTAAATAGGAAGAGATTTCCTTTGAAAATCACAAAATAAAAAAAATTATATCTACGCAAATATGGAACCAGAACTAAACAGTGGGTAAATTATAAATAGTCAGAAATGAATTTATCCAATAGAAAATTTCAACCCAGAGAGAGGGCAGATCCGTTCTTGTTGAGAACTGAATAAGAAAACTAAAATTTGCTACAAACCAAATTGAGAGATTCATTACCTGTGACAACACCAAGTTGTATAGAGATGAAGCTGGTGGACAAACGAAGGAAATCATAAGCTTGAAAGAGAAACAAAATGAAGGCAAGAGAATTTTATGGAAAATCTAAACCCAATTCAGTGTATATATCCCATCGTCCACGTGTAAAAATCTGGGAAGATAGGTGTGAATCGAGGTATGAACTCTAGTGTGGATAACGTGTTAACCAACCCTACCGATGAACAACTATAAGAATCGCATGGAGCAGATTTACAAATTTATGATACAGTGATTGTTCACATGGGAAAGTGACATAAAACAATAAAGTATTATCATTCCAACCATTCTCTCTTGTCACATAAATGAAACAAGAATGCCATGGTACGAGTAACATAAAACTTCATACAGATTTCAGATGCCAAGGCGTACTAATACACAAATCCTGGTGGTTTAAAGAAAACCACAGTAACATCACTTAAATGCAAAATCACAAACTCCGCTAGACAAAGATCCTTCACATTAAAAGTCTGACATTATGCAAACCATTATCGTATAGAGTAATTAAATTTAAAGTCATAAGAGTTGAACAAAACACTATATAGATATGTGCATCGAATTCATAACGCTCCTATATATGAATCGAATTCATAATACATGTATTGAATTTGTTATATGCTCAAAAAGGTGATCATTTGTATATCTATATAAAAGGAAAATCAAATGATTTTTCAATGATATATGTATAGCAAGATACGTAAGGAAGATAAAAGTATGTGCCACCTTAGAAATGCAACAACATTAATATTGGTTTTCAATACAATGTGTTTAGGAGTAGTGAAATAACACATAATGGTAGAATTAAAAATGAGATTTTCTAAGGGACCATTTTTAGGTATATTACCTTTATTCTTTGATGAAATGAAGAAGAGGAAAAAGGTAGACTTTTAACATGAAAATCATTTGGAAAAAGAAGTATATTATTAATTAATATACCTCTTTAAAAAGAAAAATTATTAATACAAGGGTTAAATAGTAATATTGAAATCTATTAGGGATGAATTTAAAAGATTAAGGTTCTCTCTTCTTTATTAAGCAAAAATTTTCGTTAACTAGTAAAGAACTAAGAGAAGAATAAAAATGGGCATAGGTGAGAACACTTGAAGAAAAAAAAAATTTGTGTTGGTTGAGAGTCGTGACAATTACAGAGGGACTCCAGAAGCTAGTAAATAAAATTAAATAATCTAAATGGATACCATCTCAGACATAATGTTGCATCAATGCCCATTATTCATGCAAAAGGGATTATCCATATGGGGAATTGGAATAACACTATAGAAGTGTCAAGTTTGTAACTCTAGTTGAGGGCTAAAGGATTCAAACTTAACCACCAAGAGGAAAAGGAGTTCCATTCATTTTCATTTTATCTTTTTCCACGATAGAGAAAAAAAATTTGGGAGTTAGAATGAGAGAGTATAAAATAGGAATGTATTGTTCCATAGTACCCTATTAAGCCAAAGTTTCAAGGTGACTCCATGGAGAGTGTCGTTTCCTTTGTACTTGCCTTATTTACATTCCAAAAGGAAAAGGAGAGCAGAGCAGCCTCACTTTCTAGTTGGGTTTGATCCCATAAGGGTTTCCTAAAGCATGTCTTGTGTTCATTATGGATGGTGTGTGACTATATTTTAATGTTCTTTATTTTTTACATTTTTACTTGATACATGAATAAGAAGAAAAAAAATAATTAATAAATATGGAATCTAAGGAAATTATCCCTCATAGTATATATTTAAATTTATTCTTATCAAAAATATGGTGACAAACTATTCAATGGAATATCTATGACAATTTATGGATCATATTGGTAACGTAACAATTTTTTGAAAGGAATATTGAGAGAATTTGAATGGGATCTAAGAAGAAATTTAGACAAAAAATTGTAGAACCCTAGCCATGCCTAAGGAATCTATTTACAATACCCTAATATACCAAAGGATATTCTTGGGTTTGGAAGCATAGGTCATGAATATCAGTTGCAATATGAACCTCGTTAAGATGACACTACTACACCAAGGCCATTATAAGACATTTGTTTAAGAAAAAAGAAATCTTTTGTCTTAAAAAGTTACTTTTTATTTTAGTTATTTTATATTAAAATTTAATATCAATTGAATTTTGTTAAATATAAAATTTAAGACAAAAATAGTGTGAGACAAAAATAATTTGAGACAAAACTTTATATTTAAGACAAAAGCAATTTGAGACAAAAATATTTAAGATAGAAAAATTTAAGAAAAAAGTATTTTAAGACAAAATTTTATATTTAAGACAAAATGAGTTTGAGACAAAAATATTTTAAGACAAAACTTTATATTTTAGACAAAAGAAGTTTGAGACAAATATATTTTAAGACAAAATTTTAGATTTAAGACAAAATCACTTTGAGACAAAAATATTTAAGACAAAACTTTATATTTAAGACAATGGCGACTTAAGACAACGACAATTAAGATGAAACCCGTTTAAGATAGTTAGCAATTAAGAAAAAATCATTATCATTCAGAAGTTTGCATTGAAATATCCATGAGTGGATAGTGGATAAAATTATATTTTTTATTTTTGAAAATAGATATTCAAACCATATGAAATTTAATCATGTCATATTTATTTCTTTTATATTATATTTTTCTTTTTTCATTAAACCACATTCTAAAAATTTAATAAATAAATAGATAAAAAAATATTATTTTTTGGTTGGCAACTCAAGGGGAATTGAACTTTGAATCTTTTGTTTTAACCATATGTGCTCCAACACTAATATTCTTGGGCATATTATGTTTGTTCCTGCTAACCGCTCCAAATACAACCTCTAAGAACTAGTAGGGTCCAAGGAAAAGAGCTACAAGTTCCCTAAATCCGATCTACTTTCTATGGACAATCAGATTTCCCCCAAATTTCCTCCACATATTTGCCTTGGTGTATTGGAGTTTGAAAAATACATAGGATGCCACAAGTAATCCTAATCATAAGATTCAACTTTCCTAATGACTATGATGCCTTAAAAATAAAAAAACATCTTAACTTATGCCTAAAATTACTAAAATTTCCTATCCCAATTATGAAATTAGAAATTCTACAAAATTATAGGGAAACATTAAGGAAACCAACCATAAATCTCTAAGACCTTATGGAGGATAAATACAAATTTTGAAATAAATTGTTGAAATTATGCTCTTGCATCAATAGCTACCATTGTATCCTTGTAGGCCACCCCCTTTAACAATAGTAATACCAATGTCCTTTACCTAGAAGGTACTCCTTACATAATTCTCTCTTAGATCCCCTTAACCCACTGCAATGATTGTCTTTGATGCCTACCTAGTTGAAAGCACATTAAGAAGCAATGACATAGCATATTGCTCGTTGAGGATTTTGATAAGTATGTGATTTTGCTGACATCTTGTGACTGTCCCGTATGTGAATATATAAAATCTTAGATGCATGTCTCCCTGACACTATAACATGACTTAGTACTACCTATCATACCATGTCACTTCCTCCTCGAGACACCTAGAACTCGCTAACACTCCCTGTCACACACTCTTATTCATTCATTTATGAATTTTGACCTAGTGATCTGTTATGTTTTCCTGGCACTCCCTAACACTCCTTAGCACACATTGGAAGACCTTGGCACTTGGAACAACTTTGTATGCTTCCCTAGCACTCTAACATGCCTTGGCACTTCCTATAATACCGTTTCACTCCCTTCTTAGCACACCTGGAACTAGCTTATACTTCATTTCCATGCATTTGAAACTAGTGCCCCCTTGTGTTTCCGTGACACTTGGCCCTCACACTCCCTAGCATGTGTTCATGCCACCCCCTGGCACTTGCCACATCTTGGAATCCCTATCATGCCTTGGAACTGCCTAGCATGTCTTAGTACTTCTAGGAATTCCCTAACACACCTTGGTATTCCTTAGCTTTCATGTCGTCATAAATAACCTTGCTTTTTCTGTGACTTGGGAACCCAACCAAGTCATTGGAAAATCGATGTTGTGCACAGCCCAAAGTTTCCCTTTGTATGAAACTACTTTGTCCAACCCTTTATATGTAACCATAGGCTTACCTCCTACAAGTCTTATTCTGACCTTCCCCTAACACACTTTATCCTTGAGACACTTGGAATTCGTTGACACTACTTGGCACACACTCTTATTCGTTCATTTCCATGCATTTTTACCTATTTCTCCCTTGTAATGTCCTAGAACTCCCTAACACTCCTCAACATCCATTTACACTTTTTGGCATGTGTTAGCATGCCTTTTCATTCCTTGGCATGCATTGACACTGCTTAGTTATCATGCCCTCACAGTTACCCTTACTTTTTTGGAACTTGGGAACCCAACCAAGTCTTGCCTTGACTATAACAACTTGACCAAGTTATTGTTACTAAAACTAGATTGTGCCTTTTTCACCTAATAAATGACTATAACCCCTCACCCATTTAACCCCCTAACCCATTTAACCCCCTAAACCCTTAACCCCTAACCCCTTAAACCCTAATTCTCGACCCCTAACCCATTTAACCCCTTAAACCCTAACCCATTTAACCCCCAAAACCTAACCCATAAAATACTTAACTACTAAATCCCCTAACCCCTAAACCTCTAAACCCCTAACCCATTTAACCCCCTAAACATCTAACCCCTTAACCCCTAAAATCCTTAACTACTAAATCTCCTAACCCCCTAAACCTCTAAACCCCTAAACCCATTTAACCCTGTAAACCATAAATGTATAACCCTTAACACCTAACTCGTTAAGCCCTAATTCCCAACTGCTAACCCATTTCACCCCCTAAACCCTAAAACCCTAACCCATTTAACCCCTAAACCCTAAACCTTTAAACCCTTCGACCCCTAAACCCCTAACCCCTTAACCCCTAAACCCCTAAATCATTAACGCTTAACTAATAACCCATTAACCCCTCACCCCTAACCCCTAAAATCCTTAACTGTTAAATCCACTAAGCCCTAAGCCCCTAATCCCTAATCCCTTAACCACTAGCTCATTATTCACCTAACCCATAACTGCGCCTAAATCCCCTAACCCCCTAAGCCCCCAATCCCTAGTCCCTTAACCACTAACTCATTATTCCTCTAACCCCTAAATGTGCCTAAATCCCCTAACCCCCCAATCCATAACCCCTTAAACACTAACTCATTATTCCCCTAACCCCAATCCCTAATCCCCTAAATACTAATTCATTATGCCCCTAACCCTTAAGCCCCCAATCCCTAACCCCTTAACTACTAACGAAAATATACCATAGTGGGCATGCACAAGAAGAAGAACCAAAGAAATCAAATTCAATAAAGGAAGCACAACCACCACTCCAAACTCGCTTATCTAAAACACATACAACTGTAATAAATCCCACTGAAGCTTACAAATTTATCAAGCCCTAATTAACTTACTAACAAATTCAACAAGCCAACATGCTACAATTTGTTGAGTCACCCCCAAATCAATTAGTAATTATTGCATGAATGTACATTTGTTTGTAATTTTATTTAAAAGGTTGAAATTCTCTCAAGAGTGTATAGAATATATCCAAGAGTTAAAAAAATGGAAATTTTGCTTACCGCCACAAGGTATCATCACACACGGATAGGTGAAAACATACAAGTCTAAATCTTCTACCTCTAAGTCTCAATGGCACTTCAACATGTCAATAACATACTTGCAACGATGCTTAATGAGTTTTTTCTATTGGCTAAAGAGATGTACATCCATCCATCCAAAAATAAACATCTCAATCAATCCAACACCATAAATTGTGCTAAATAGTTCATCATGTTATTTCAAGTATTACAATATGGTCTTATATTAGCTCACATATTCCTTGAATATTTGAAAGCCAAACTACCTTAGCACAGTATACTAGAAAGATTTGTACTCTTAAAGACAAAAAAAAAGACAACAAACTAAAATAGGAACTTTAACTCTAATCCAGACACTTCATTCTTAGCAACATGATATCTAATGAAGATGACACGTGGAAAAAAAGGCTTCACATATTGTCTATCACATGTCAAACCGAGTGAAAAAACACATGCATAGAACACATCAGAAATAAGGTTCATATATCAACATTTATTATATGGTTTCAAACCCTTCTTGTCTCCTTCAAGGGGGTTTATGGAGGTCTTAAAAAAGACTTCCTTTTGCTAACCAAATGGATTGTTTCTTTCACACATGTATGGAAACATACTTTCCAAATCATATTGTAATAGATTCATAAGGTGATATTATTGGTATTAACTACACCTTATTTGGAGACATCATTTTTATTGTAGGGGTTGGTACCTTTCAATTGGATGTGGTTGGTGATGTGAAGACTATTCAACCTCTAGTAAAAATTCATACTAACACTAACAAGCTTATGGATGCTTGTTTACAAAGGGAGATGCCTATAAACTTAACTCATTGGATTCTTTGTTTGTTCATGCTAATTATTGCTCTCAAATTTCCTTCTCCAAGGGGTTGAGACTATTTGCTTCATTTATTTTACATGGCCCAGTGAAAGAAGAAGAATGGAGATTGTCTCCACATATTTTCCATTTCGCTAAGCTATAAATAAAAAGAGTCAAATTCTATAGCAAATAGACTAATAGCCTCTTGATACACCTTTACTGAGCTATGCATATCTCTCACCTATCAATGTAGCTCAATGAAATGACATCTAATATCTCCAAGACACCATTATAAATGGACTAGTTGTGAAGCTGTTGTTAAATTATCGCCTCCAAATGTTCAATTATCATGAATTTTGGGGGAGGGAGATATTTTGGTGTATTGAACGGGGCAAGGGGACACAAGGGTAGCATGGATGGGTAGAAGTGAGAGTTTCGAGCATGGTTTACTGAGTTCTATAATCCCAACATTAGAAAATGAGAAGGAGCCTTAGGGCCTTATGACATAGGGGGTAGGGGACCTATAGGTAAGGCAATGAGATAAATTTATAGGGGAAACCCCAATAGTTTTGACAAGGGGATCAGGGGCCACATTATCACAACCCATACGCACTTAACCCATAACCACTAAAATACCTATCCCTTTAACCCCAAAGCCACAATCCCTTAACCCCTACACCCATAACTCATAAAAAATTATCCCCTTGATCCCTTAAACCCAAAAACACTAACCCCTTAACCCCTAACCCCTAACTTAGAACCCTTGAACCCCATAAACCCTAATCTCGTGTCCTCTTAAACCTTGACCCTTAACCCATAACCCCTAACCCCTTAACTCGCTGACACCTAAATACCATAACCCTAAGGCACTTAACCCCTAAATCCCCTGACATGTAAGCCCTTGATGGTTAATATTTAACCCCTGAATCCCTTAACCACTAAGTCATTAACCTCTAACCCTTAAACCCCCTATACCTCAACGCCCTAACCTCTAAATTCCATAAGCCTTAACCCTTAACCCTTTACCCTTAACCCCTTGCTCCTAAATCCTTAAACCCCTTAACTCCTCTAAGAACTAGTAGGGTCCAAGGAAAAGAGCTAAAAGTTCCCCAAATCTGATCTACATTTTATGGACAATCACACTTCCCCCAAATGTCCTCCACATATTTTCCTTGTTGTATTGGAGTTTGAAAAATACATAGGATGCCACAAGTAATCCTAATCATAAGACTCAAGTGTCTTAATGACTAGGAGGCCTTAAAAATCAAACAACATCTTAACTTATGCCTAAAATTACTAAAATTTCCTATCCCAAATATGAAACTAGAAATTATACAAAATTATAGGGCAAAAAGGAAACTAACTTCCTCCTATAAATATCTAAGACCTTCTCGAGGACAAATAAATTTTTTGAAATAAATTCTTGAAATTATGCTCTTGCATCAATAGCTACCAATGTATCCTTGTAGGCCAGCCCCTTTAACAAGAGTAATACCAATGTCCTTTACCTAGAAGAAGCTCCTTACATAATTCTCTCTTAGATCCCTTAACACATTCCAATGATTGTCTTTGATTCCTACCTAGTTGCAAGCACATTTTGAAGCTATTTAGCATATTCCTAGTTGAGGATTTCGATAAGTATGTGATTTTTTTTACATCTTGTGACTGTCCCATGTGTGAATATATAAAACCACTTTTTTTTGTACCAGTTTAAGGACTTAAACCATGAGGTGTTTGCGCTAACATGGATGGAACACTAACTACATGTTGTATATATTGTAATGTAAATTAATAATCTCTTTTGGAAAAGGCTCCACTCATGATGCCATTTCACAAATTCTTGCACTCACCAATTGTGGTCAAATTGGTGAGGTAGATTTTAAGGTCTCTTCCAATTTATAAACACATACAAAAAAGCATCGACAAACCTCTTTCTTTAATGCAATGGATACAGCGTAAATAATTCTCCATGGAAAAAAAATTATTGGGGTCCCTATCATACCATGTTACTCCCTCCCTGAGATACCTAAAACTCACTAACACTCTGTGTCACACACTCTTATTCATTCATTTATGCATTTTGACCTAGTGCTCTGTTATGTTTTCTTGGCACTCCCTAACACTCCTTAGCACACATTGGCACACCTTGGCACTTGGAACACCTTTGTATGCTTCCCTAACACTCCAACATGCCTTGGAACTTCCTAGAATACCGTGTCACTCCCTTCTTAGCACACCTAGAACTGGCTGATACTTCATTTCCATGCATTTGAAACTAGTTCTCCCTTGTGTTTCCCTAACACTTAGCCCTCACACTCCCTAGGATGTGTTCATGCCCACCTTGGCACCTGACACATCTTGGAATGCCTATCATGCCTTGGAACTCACTAGAATGTGTTAGTATTTATAGGCATTTCCTGCCACACCTTGGTATTCCTTAGCTTTCATGCCGTCATAGATAGCCTTACCTTTTTTGCAACTTGGGAACCCAACCAAGTCATTGGAAAATCAATGTTGTGCCCAACCCAAATGTTGTGCCCAACACTTTCTAGCATGCTTTAGCATGCCTTTTCAATCCTTGGCATGCACCGACACTCCTTAGTTATCATGCCCTCACAATTTCCCTAAATCCCGACCCCTAACCCATTTAACCCCCTAAACCCCTAAAACCCTAACCCATTTAACCCCCAAAACCCTAACCCCTAAAATCCTTAACTACTAAATCCCCTAACCCCCTAAACCTCTAAACGCCTAACCCATTTAACACCCTAAACCTCTAACCCCTTAACCTCTACCCATCTAACCCCCCTTCAACCCACCAAAACTATGTGGATGGCACTCTTCTTATGGGCTCTCCCTCGGTCAAAGAATCCCTCTCCTGGAAAAACAAAGAAAACACTGAATGGAGGGAATGACTCAAGGCCCCAGAATGGGTCCAGCAAAATCACTCTCAGGATTGGACTAACCTAGCTGATGAGCTAAGGAAAAGGAATATTCAAAGGGACGATCAGCCGGGAAAGCTAAGATGGGGCTCTAATGCGGCTGGCCACTTCAACATAAAAATAATCCTACGACCTCTTATCTAACTCCACTCACATCCCCACATAGGATATATGGTGTGTCCATCCCTTCACGTTTCCAAACTTTTGCACGTTCCCAAACCTAGACAATCAATGAACTCACGCAACCTTTAGGGGGGTCCCAGTATCTTAAAATATCCTTTGTACGGTTGGGCATGCCATATTTCCTCATCCATATATGCTTCCATAGTCCTGTTCCTCCCTGTGCCCATATCCACCATAATTTCGCCCCCAATACCTGGTTGAGAATAAATGGGTCTCTAAGGCCTAGTCCCCCTTCCATGTTAGGTTTGATGAGGTTCAACCATGCTACCAAGGACCATTTTTTCAATTGTTGGACCCCTCCCCAAAGGAATTTCTTGAATATTTCCTCCATTTTGCTACAAATTGTTTTGGGCATGGCCATTCCAGACAGCTGGTAAATGAGGATGGATTGTAGGACGAATTTAAGAAGGATGGTGCGGGGAGCCATATTGAGGCCTCTAAAAGTGCAACTGTTGAGCTTGCTTTGAATTTTTTGGATAAGATGACTCCAGCAAGCAATTTTCACAGAGCTTTCAGCAAGGGGCATGCCCAAGTATTTAGTGGGAAGATATCTGATACCAAATCCCAACACTCTCACCATAAAGGTTTTTATATTTCCAGCCTTATTAAAGAAGAAGATGGATAATTTTTCATTATTAATACGGGTGCCATAGGCTTCCATAAACACATGGAATATATCTTTAATGTTTTTTTCTTCCTTCAGTGAGACATGACAAAAGAGCATAATGTCATCAACAAATTGCTAGTGGGTAAGAGGGAGGTAATTTCCCCAGAGCTTAAGGCCACAGATCTTCAGATTACGAGCTTCCTTATTTAGGAGTCGATGGGGTTTAAATAAGGTTTTGATGTTCATTTTAGATAGAATTATGGAAAAGTGATCTTAACACCTTGAATATAAGGAAGGGTTACCTTGGCTAAGGGAGGGGTGCAAGGACGGGTTTTGGGGCGGGGATGGAGGCAAATATATCTTTAGTTGATTCTTCAGTTACATCATAACTTAATCCTAATTAACCGAGTAGTGACACATTAAAAATGCCCAATTAATCATGAAATTAAACAAATATGGATATGCGAGGGAAACCTCTAAAACCCTAACCCATTTAACCCCCTAAACCCTAAAAATCTAACCCCTAACCCCTTAAACCCTAATTCCCAACCCATAACCCATTTATCCCCCTAAACCCCTAAACCCCTAACCCATTTAACCCCTAAATCCTAACCCCATTAACCCCCAACCCATAAAATCCTTAACTGCTAAATCCCCTAACCCCATATACCTCTAGACCCCTAACCCATTTAACACCTTAAACCCTAAACCTTTAAACCCTTAACCCCTAACCCTTTAAACCCTAATTCCCAACCCTTAACCAATTTAACCCCATAAACCCCTAAAACCCTAACCCATTTAACCCCCCTAAACCCTAACCCTAATCCTTAAATGATAAATCCCCTAACCCCCTAAACCTCTAAACCTATCCTAACCCATTTAACCCCCTAGCCCCTAACCCCTAACCCTTAACCCATAACCCCTTAAACCCTAATTCCCAACCTCTAACCCATTTAACCCCATACACCCCTAAACCCTAACCCATTTAACCCCCCAAACTCTAAACCTCTAGACCCTTAACCCCTAACCCCTTAAACCCTAATTCCCAATCCCTAACCTATTTAACCCCTTAAACCCCTAAAACCTTAACCCATTTAACCCCCTAAACCCTTAAACCCCTAAATCACTAACACCTAAACCCTTAACCCTTTAACCCCTAAACCCGTAAATCATTAACGCTTAATCCATAACCCATTAACCCCTGAAATCCTTAATTTTTAAATCCCCAAACCCTCAAGCCCCTAATCCCTAATCCCTTAACCACTAACTCATTATTCACCTAACCCCTAACAGCACCTAAATCCCATAACCCCTAAGCCCCCAATCCCTAATCCCTTAACCATTATCTCATTATTCCTCTAACCCCTAAATGCGCCTAAATCCCCTAACCCCTAACCCCCCAATCCCTAACCCCTTAACCACTAGCTCATTATTCCCCTAATCCCAATCCCTAATCCCTTAACCACTAACTCATTATTCCCATAACTCGTAAATGCACTTAAATCCCCTAACCCCTAAGCCGCTAATCCCTATCCCCTTAACCACTAACTCATTAGTCCCCTAACCCTTAAACCTTAAACCTTTAACCACTAAGCCCCTATTCCTCTAACCCCTAATCCCCTAATCCCTAATCCCTTAACCACTAACTCATTATTCCCTAACCCTTATAACAATCCTTAAAAATCATTGGGATTAGCCATTCCAAATGAAAAATGGTCTAGTTGGGACCTACAATCAAGTTAATTTCCCCCTTGTTGGCAAGGAGGAATTTTTTCCCTATCAACAACCCTATAGTCCTTAATCCCTCTAACATATAACCTATATTATTGTTAACTCATATGAACTTTAATCATAAGCCCTAATTCATCTAAAACTTATAAGACCCAATCCTTATAACCCTTGCCACACTTAATACCTAAAGATTACAACCCTTATCCTCTAAAAAAATTTACCTCTCTAACATGTAATACATATAATCATTGACACCTGACCACTATACTCCTTAACACATATAAACCATAACCATAATACTATAACCATTATATCTCTTTACATTTTACCATCATAAACCCTAAATTTTATAACCTTTAATCCCTATCTATTTTTAAACCCTAAAACCCCTAATATAACCTTATAACCCATATTTCAAATAATCCCTAATGTTTACAAACTTAGTCCTTATAATCCTTGCATTAAAACCCCTAACCTTATAATCCATATTTCCAATAATGCTTAGCCTTCACAGCCCTTGGTCCCTATAATCCTTGCATTATAACACCAAAACCTTATCCTTGTAACTACAACCATCACTTAGTGACTATAAGCACCTTATCTTAAGCACAATGTACAAACTTGATCACCACTTTCATAGGAATTATCTTAGTCCAAGTTGACCATTGACATTGGCATGGACTTGTAATTCCCCTAGTCATACTTGATTGGTGATCATTGTAGTACCATGGGTTTATTAAACCACAGATGAGATGACCACGTAGGGAACTTGACATTGTTGTAGGATTATCCGTTGTTGTTGTAGGTGTAGGAACTTCGTCACTAGTGCAAAAATGATTGCATGGTGACACAAAACTAATGCAATTTCGTTGGAGTATGTATCAACATGCCATGCCATGCACAATGCCTGATTAAGTAAACACTTAGGTGCATAATAAATATCTCAATCATAACTACATGTTTATTAAACACCCATGTTCACTTTGTGAATATGGAGGTTAGGGGTGATATCATAGAGCCATTTAATACACTAGTAAAATTCCCTATAGTGAGAAAAATTTGACGACACAGATAGTCATGATTCTCATTCATCCAAAACCACAATGAAATTTTGACAATACGGATTGACCTAGAACTTGGCAAAACTTGTAAAAACATTGTTCCACTATGAATGAGCTTTGGATCATAGTAGAACTCTGCCCGTGCCTAAAATTTCTACCAAATCATTACCAAACGATTAGCTTATTTTGTGACACTAGATAAATTTTAAAGAACTACCTAATCTTATAGCAAACTTCTTTCTAATTGTTGATATATGATGATAAAAAGAGCTAAAATTATTATTGATTTACAACTTTACTTGTTTTTTTTTCACTATTTAAGTTGATCATGAACCAAACAAAACTTTTAAAAGATATTGTTTCACCACGAATAAGCCATAAATTGTAGTAGACTCTACTTATATCTACCTTTTCTACCAAATTCTTACCATCTTTATTAGTGGAAAGAAAATCTATATACTTAAAAGAAATGAGTTATTTTAATAATTGACCTTTGACTAACCACATGATCTTTATATTACCACTTCATTCTCATTATTCATCTTTATATTAGTGTTTTAAAAATATTAACTTAATATAAATTTAGAAATACAAACATAGTTATTTTGTAAAGAACAAGACTCTCAAATTACTAAAGATCTACAAAATAATTCCAAACTGTACACAATATTTACGAATTGACATTATAAGGGAACAAAAATAATTAATTGTAATATAAATTACATCATGTCTACATGCCACACAACATTTCAATAGGAGTCCGCATATGGAGACTATAGTAATGTTATAAATTCCTCTAAATATTTGATCATAATAAATTACAGTATATTGAACAAAATTGCTACGGTTCCAAATATACTATAAATTGAGCATGGTAAGGGCGAGAAACCATAATTTAATTACAAATAAAAATTGTATACTGTATGTTTGCATCACATATTCTCTGTTGAAAAGAAAATCATAACAGATACATCCGATGGGTTTCCATTATGTAAGAAGACTTAAAATTGGTCGAAGGGTAAATTGTGAGATTCCTTCTGTCACACCTCTCGTTAGGAATTTTTTTTTTTTTTTCTCTAACACACATGTGTTCCCTACGATTATCTGGGGATGTATATATATATACATCTATTACTTTCATATATACTTATCTATATATCTCTGTATAACATATATGTCCAACCTACAATTATCAAACATATCCTTTTGAGTATTTTTTTCTCTTTCCCGGATATAGGTGAAGTACACCTCTTATTAAGATATCTGACCCATATTTATATAACCATATAAATATTAGATATAATAGCTTCTTCATGGATACATTTTTTTTTCGAATCTCAAAGTATTACATCCATCTTATAGATATCTATTTTTGATAATGCCTCTTACCATCTTTTAGTTTATCTACAATCATACACCTATATCTCTGTATCTATGTATATGTATATAGATTGGTGGTATACTAATCCCTTCCACCATTTATGAGAAATGATGATTTCTCTTAAGTACCCATACAATATATCTATACTTATAACTATAGGTTTTTTTTTTTTTTAAATTAAACCCAACCCTTTATGTATAACTAATCTTACACGAACTCCAACACCTATACATATTCTCCGGTTAATTCATTTGCATTTATATCATTCTATCGTAAGATAGAGGAGTTTCCCCTTTTCTTACACGTAAAAGGTACCTCTTGATCATCCGGCACATTATATTCATACTGGTTTAACTAAGCCTTAACATATATCTATATATTCTTGCATTATATGTATATAATTAATAATTATTCCTATGGGCGCCGAACAGCTTCAATGTACCTATATATATATTCGCGCATGATATATATATATATATATATATATATATATATATACCATCATTTCGTTGTCATTTAACTCGGCTAGTGGAATAGACGTGTAAACGAAATAATTACATACCCCGTCCAGATCATAAAATGGTATAGTTACTATACGAATGTTGTATAACCATCGGCTTACTGTTTCATACTGCTTGAATGATATCGTTATTTTGAAATCAATTGTTAGTGGCTCGTTTCCATTTCCTGCACTGTCATTATTAACTATTTTCTTGGGTTCGTATCACAGGTACGAAGGCGGTTTACGTTTGGTTGGAGGGTTTGTGTGGGTAACTTTCCACGGCCAGGTTCGCTATGATTGGTGCGAGCACCCAACCACCGCGCATCACTTCTCCCTCGCTACCTCTGCAAGTTTCCAGGTACGCTGTGGAATCGCAGCTATGGTACCTTGAATGGAAACCCTCGACGGGTGTCCACACCAGTAAGTGTGCCGATGGTTTGGCTTACCTCGGCGAGGATGGAAACATTGCTTGAGCCGGATTTATCTACGCGGTCCTGACAATTTCAGGGTTAAAGAATTCTGAGTACTCTATCGAGGTACAGATTTATCTGCACGCTAAGATCGGTAAGATCCCGCCCTCTGGATTTTTTTGTACCAAAGCTTGGCACCTGCAATTAGGGTTTCGGGTTTCTGTCCTTACCCGTTCAATCAGCAACGACGATCCGCCTCCTTAAAACCCCGTATGCCTATTACGATTTCATTTCCCCGGTCTTTTGTTTCCATTGAGTTCCTCGTCCACTGGTTTTACGGTTCCTCCAATCTGCACCGCTTGGTAGGGAGACCAGGGTGAACGTGTTGAAGCCCAACCGTCTGGCCGAGTATTTCTTTTGTTGATCTCACGCTATGGTTTTAGGACTGCATGATTGTGGGGTTATTCGCTTTGAATATTTGTTTTCTGGAGTTTTTGGTTTTTTTTTTTCTTTGATTTCTCTGACCTGGGTTGTGGTGTTTGTGTACAGGTATTATCTCTCAACCACGTTGTCCCTAGTTACCATTGGCCGTGCGGCCAACTCAACCAACTCCACCTCGTCTGCATGCGGGCGTCAAGAGCTGAGGGTGGTTTACAGGCCTCGCCCTCATCTACTCAGCTCACGATCTCAACTTTTACTACCGTACAGTTACTTTCGGTTTATTTTTATGCCCTGATGTATATCTGATCGATTGATCACTGTGAATGTTAATCTGGTATAGTTTTTATAGCCGGTCGAATAGGAATTATTTTTCTCTGTTCATGCTGGTTGTTTTGATTTCGTTTATCCGATACAATAGAAGAAAATGCTGTTTAATATTGAGTAACATGGCTACGCATTTTCCACTGGGGAGTACTGCTGCGCATCTACTGCACATGGTACTCTGTAAGTTTACATTGATTTAAACATGTCTAATTTTAAAGCGTTAGAGTTAAATATAGCGTTGGCTTATCACTGCAATTTATGATATTGTTCTTTTTCGTTCTATTCTACACAGAACAAAACACAAAATTGGAACTGTCGGGTTAGCCGAGTTCGTTCTGGTATTAACATACGACCCATAGTCTGATAACACAGAGTCCCGTAGAGATCATCTTTACCATACGCACGTACTCATACTTACTCTCTGGTTTTGCGCAGGGTTCAGCTATATTTACGCGTCGCATTCTTCTTTGATAACTCAATGTTATCAGCGTGACTAGTTTAACTCACGATTTATTTTGACAGTTTGATTTTTAAATGTTCTATGTATATCGTTATGATTAAACCTTCATGGCACGTAATTTTCATGTTTCTGTGATATATATATATACCTTGCTCTTTTTATATAGGTAGGTCGTTCCGATCGGTCAATATCCATTTATCGGAATCGCATGTCCATTGTTTGATTATAGTCGAGGTAAATAATTTGTTGGTTTAGCACCCGATGCTTATTCAGGATTTTTAAACCCAGTTAAATCGTATTAGTTATTACGTTTAGATGTGGATTAAGCCTCTTAACTGACTTTTTTCCCGACCCTTAGGGCTAATGTTAACATGCGATTTTTCTTATAGTTATTACGAATGGTACTTCAACGATGTAGGCTGTTATAAGAGCTAATATTCCCATTTCAAATTTTTTTGTTGTTGTTGTGTAGATGCGCATGTAAAGGTATTCGATATATATATATTTTTTGCATACCTAAGCATTGGATTTCTCCATTGCCCTAGGGATTATTTGTCGAGTTAGAGATAAAGCTAGAATACAACTAATCTATAAGTGTTAGGAGTATTCTAACTCTTTTATAATGGTAATCTACTTTGGGATTTACTAAGAAGTAAATTTTTATGTTGTAGAGTACTTACTCTTAACTTTCATTTTTTTTTCTTATGGAGGCATGCTATTAAGTAATTACTAGTGCTGGCCCAAAGAGCCTTCATTGAAATTCCAAAAGTTGCTCTAATTCAAGTTTTTCAAGGACAAGAGTAGGTTTATGGATAGAATTTATACAATTATAAATGTTATAATGCTCATACATTTTGGAATGACTCTTTTTCTAGCACCATCTTTTTATCACATTCTAATACACTGCTTTCTTTGTTTTGTTATATACCATGTATACATCACTACTATTATACCATTTGTCTAGCATACATAAGAGCATAAAATATCCCATGTGTATATATAGGAACAGAATAATATTTCATGATTCAGGGGGACTAAGTAACTTCAGATTTAAGCCAACCTTGGTTTAAAGATTCTGGAGTTTTCTACTCTATGAACTTTCTGGTCTGCAACTAAACAAAATATGGAAGGTGAATGCCTCAGGATATATTTTGTTAAATGTGGTACCAAAATTTCTCAATGCCATAAAATTAAATTTTTATATGTAGTCAATTCATACTGTAATAAGACATATAAACACGAATTTCAGAACATACCACAAGTCTGCAAAATGACCAACCTCCCAACCTTAGAATCCTCTTTATCTCCCAGGATTCACCCCCGAGAAGAGATCACCTTCTAGCACAGATCAACCCCAGATCAGTCTAGGAGCAGCTTATTTAAGCTCATAATTCCCCAAAGCATGCTTCTAATTCTGCGTCCAGAATAGCAGGATGCTTTCTTTCCTGTTTAGCCTAGGCTTCCCATTCTGGGATTCTTTAAAGCTGCTTTAAGCTTTTTCTCAGCTTTTCCAGCTTTTCTCACCTCTTCCCAACTACTCCTCTTCATTGGGGAAATTTAGATTCCTCCTCAAATCTAAATAAATTTCTTTCAAGGATTTTTGAAATATTTTTGGGGATTTGTTGCCTTATCCATCCTCATGGATTTGGCAAGTGATCTCAATTCTCTTTTTGGTCAAAATGCACAATAATTTTATTTATTTCCTCAAATAAAATATGCAATTACATTCACACCATACTCATCCCTTGGGTCCACCCCCTTAGGATTAAAGTTCAAATGTCTAACTTTTTAAAAAAATTCAACACACAAATTGGGGGTGTTACATATTCCCCCTCTGAAAATAAACACCGTCCTCGGTGTTCTTATTCAACTACTAGAGTTCATTTAAACAAAAATGGATATTGCTCCATCATTTCAGCTTCCCTTTCCCAGGTGGCTTCTTCAGCAGTAAAGTGCTTCCACTGCACCTTTACTCTGACCACTGTTATGTTTCTCAATTCAATTTCTTCCCACTCCAATATTTGAAGCGGTTCTGGCAAAAACTCCCCTTCTGGTTCCACCTGTACAACATTCCAATCAACTATGTGAGAAGCATCATGCACATATGTTTTTAATAATGAAACATGAAATACATTATGCACTCTAACATGGGGTGGTAAGGCCAGCTTGTAAGCCACTGGTCCCACCCTTTCTAACACCTCAAAAGGCCCACAATATCTAGGAGCCAGTTTTGCAGAACTTCCTGCATAAAGGGTGCTCTTCTTGGGTTTGATGCGCGAATACACATGATCCCCCACTTTGAATTCTTGGTGCACCCTTTTCTTATCAGCATAGCTCTTCTGTCGGTCTTGTGCTGTCTTTATATTTTTCTGTATTTGTTTAACAATTCTTTCCATTTCTTGTAGTGCATCTGGTCCCAACACCAGTTTATCCTCTGGTTGACTCCAGCTCAAGGGAGTACGGCACTTCCTCCCATAGAGTGCCTCAAATGGACTCATCTTAATGGAGGATTGGTAGCTATTATTATAGGCAAACTCAACTAGATGCATATACTCTTCCCACTTTGATGGTCTATCCATCACATACATTCGCAGCATATCCTCCAAGACTTGATTTGTGCTTTCTGTCTGCCCATCTGTTTGAGGGTGATAGGCAGTACTAAAATTCAGCTTAGTACCCATCCCTCCAAACAATCCCTTCCAAAATGCTGCGGTAAACTTAGCATCTCGATCTGAAACAATTTCTTTGGGAACTCCATGAAGTCTTACTATCTCCTTCAGGAAAACATTGGCTACTTGAGCTGTTCCGAAAGTAGATTTCACGGGTATAAAGTGAGCAGCTTTTGTGAGGGTGTCTACTACTACCATCACCGAATCATGTTGATATTTAGTCTTAGGTAATCCTGTTATAAAATCCATGGAAACTGTGTCCCATTTCCGTTCTGCAATTGGTAGGGGATTTAAAAGCCCTGCTGGGTGTTGATGCTCAACCTTGACCAGTTGACATTCCATACACTTACTCAGATACTCCGCCACATCTCTCTTCATTCCTGGCTAGAACAACTTCTTTTTCAAGGCTGTTAACATCTTCTGGTATCCTGGATGTCCTGCATAAGGTTGCTTGTGATATTCATCTAGAATTTCTCTTTTCAATGACTCTATATTTGGAATATACAACCTGTTTTTGTAATAGAGAAGCCCTTTTTGGTTTTTAGTGAAATCAATTTTATCCTTTTTCTGTAGTTGCACCAAGAGTTCTTCATAGTTGGGATCTTGATTTGCTGCTTTTCCCACCAATTCCTCTATCTCCATCTGGGCACTACTCCCAATGCTGTTTAAATGTTGACAAGCATTCCTACTTAAGGCATCAGCAACTTTATTTTCTTTTCCCTTGATATGTTTTATGTCCATATCAAATTCACTTAGAAAAGACAGCCATCTAGCTTGTCTTGCATTCAGGTCAGTTTGGGAAAAGAAATATTTAAGGCTGATATGATCAGTCATCAATGTGAACTTCTTCCCCAACAGATAGTGCCTCCACATTTTTAAAGCATGAATAATAGCTGCAAATTCCAAATCATATGCACTATAATTCTGTTCATGAGTTTTTAATTTCCTAGACTCATAGGCAATAACTGAATTTTCTTGCAATAGGACTCCTCCTAGCCCCTCTCTGCAAGCATCTGTACATACCACAAACTCTTTATCAGGATCAACAATTTTTAATATAGGAGCTGAAATAAGTTTCTGTTTTAATTGTTCGAAACTGTTCTGGCATTTTTCAGTCCACACAAACTTGACACCCTTCCTTTGTAATGAGGTTATGGGATTTGCTATAGCAGAAAATCTCTCCACAAATCTGCGATAATAGCCTGCCATTCCCATAAATGATCTTACTGCTGAGACATCAGTGGGAACTAGCCATTCTTTAATGGCTTTTATCTTTTCAGGATCAACAGCAAGCCCTTTTTCGGAAATAATATGGCCTAAATATTGAATTTTATCTTTATAAAATTCACATTTACTGAACTTGGAATATAGCTGGTTTTCTTTTAAAGTCTGCAACACTATTCTCAGATGTTCCTTGTGTTCCTCTTCGTTTTTAGAATAGACTAAGATATCATCTATGAACACAAGAACAAATTTTTCCAAATACTTATTCAACACACTGTTCATCAGACACATAAAGGTGGCAGGGGCATTCGTCAAACCAAAAGGTAGGACTACAAATTCGTAATGCCCATACCTGGTTCGAAATGTTGTTTTGCTGATGTCTTCTTCTTTAATTTTGAGCTGGTGATACCCAGTCCTTAGGTCTATCTTGGAGAAGACTGAAGCTCCTCTCACTTCATCAAAAAGATCATCAATTCTAGGAAGTGGATATCTATTCTTAATGGTCAACTTGTTCAGTTGACGATAGTCAATGCACATCCTAAAAGTTCCATCCTTCTTTTTCACGAATAAGACCGGTGCTCCCCATGGAGACACACTTGGTCTAATGTACCCTTTATCCAATAATTCTTGCAGCTGCATCTTCAATTCCATCAGTTCTGGAGGACTCATCCGATAAGGAGCTCGGGAAATAGGTGTAGCTCCCGGCACCAGATCTATAGAAAAGTCAATCTCTCTTTTGGGGGGAAGATGAGGGATTTCCTTGGGAAAAACTTCTTTAAATTTTCTGATGACTGGTATAGCATCCAGTAACTCTTCCTCAGTTTGCTGTTCTATTTCTTCTACCTGCACTGCATAGACTTGGTATCCTTTTCTAGCTGTTCTTTTCAATTTTAAGGCTGATATTTGTCTTACTACAATGGGTTTTGGTTTCCCTTTTAGTGTAAAAGGTTTCCCTTCCTCATCTACACAATGCAGGGTTTTATCCCAACAGTTCATCAGGGCTTTCTTCTTTTCCATCCAATCCATTCCTATCAGCAGATCATAGGATCCTAATGGAAATATGTTTAGATTTACTTCTGTTGGGAACCCATCTAATTCTATTGCTGTTTTGGGCAACTTATGTGTGACTTTTCTCTTAGTTCCAGTGGCCAGCTGTACCAACCATGACTGCTGAAATTTTTCAGGTTTAATTTTACATTTTTCTACAATTCCAAGACTAATATAACTCAAAGAAGCACCTGGATCAATCAAAACAGTAACAGGGAGGTCAGAAATCTTACCCTCCATTTCCACCATGGTTGCTTGATGTTCTGCTTGCCTATTTTCCAATGCTGCACTGATAGTTGGTATGTTTCTGGCTATGTCATTGACTGTTGTTGCCTCTCGCTCTCTGCTGATCATATGAATATTTCGATGGGGACAGTCCCTCATCATATGGGGTTCTCCATAGCCCCAACATTTCAGAGGTTCCTTCATTCTGACTGTCCCTTCCTTTTTATTGTTCCCTTCCACTGGTTTTGAAACCACTTGGGACTGAGCAGTTTGACTTTCTTTTGGTTTGCTGAACTTTTTCCTTTGATGGTCTCTACCAAAATTCCTTAAATATGTTGGTTTTGGTCTCTTTCCTTTGAACTCACCCTTGTTCATCCAGCTCTTCCCTTGTTCATCTTTACCTTTAAACTGCTGATAGCATAATATCGCTTTTCTCACAGCTTCATCCATGGTCTTTGGGTTGTCAAACTCAATCTTCTCCTTGTACACAGTAGGCAAACAATTTAAAAACATTTGCACCTTTGCTTTTTCTTCCCTAATGTAAGGAAAATACCTCAGTAAGTTAGTAAACTTAGTGACAAACTCATCAATAGTGAGTTGTCCTAATCTCAGTTCATGGAATTCTTTGGCTTTATCATCATAATAACGTTCATTCAAATAACGACTCTTGAACTTAGTCTGAAAATCTTCCCAAGTAACTGTCTTTTCATCAATGGCATGCACCATTTTCGTCTCTTCCCACCAGAGTGTAGCTTTTCCTTGTAGCTAGTACACATCTAGTCTAGCCTTCAGATTGCTCTCATATTCATAAACTTGGAAATACTTGATCATGTTCAGCAACCAAGCTTCAGCATCCTCCTCCTTCTCCCCATCATAGGAGGGTGGTTTGATCTTCCTAAATTCTCCCTGCAACTCTCTTTTCTGCTTATGTTGATTTCTAGCTGCATCCTCATCCTCAGATTCATCCATCTTTCTTTTTCCAGAGCCTTCGCCTTCCTGGCTGTTCCTGGAAGTTAGCTCCCTGATGAGCTTTTCCTGCTCCTTACTGGCTTATGACAACATGTCATTTTGGCTTCTTAATTCAGCCAACTCTCGTTGCATCCGGTGCAACATAGCCAGTACTGGGGCATTGGGATCTGGAGTAGCAAACTCATCCCGCAGATCCACATAAATCCCTTCACCTTCAGCCATTTCCACTGTACACACTTACAACACAGATTAGCAAAGTTTATAAACTTCAGAAAACAAAATATATAATAAGCAGTGAGCACAAAACAACAGCCCAATTTGTTGTAACTATACTCGGATACCATTTGTCACACCTCTCGTTAGGAATTTTTTTTTTTTTTTTCTCTAACACACATGTGTTCCCTACGATTATCTGGGGATGTATATATATATACATCTATTAATTTCATATATACTTATATATATATCTCTGTATAACATATATGTCCAACCTACATTTATCAAACATATCCTTTTGAGTATTTTTTTCTCTTTCCCGGATATAGGTGAAGTACACCTCTTATTAAGATATCTGACCCATATTTATATAACCATATAAATATTAGATATAATAGCTTCTTCATGGATACATTTTTTTTTCGAATCTCAAAGTATTACATCCATCTTATAGATATCTATTTGTGATAATGCCTCTTACCATCTTTTAGTTTATCTACAATCATACACCTATATCTCTGTATCTATGTATATGTATATAGATTGGTGGTATACTAATCCTTTCCACCATTTATGAGAAATGATGATTTCTCTTAAGTACCCATACAATATATCTATACTTATAACTATAGGTTTTTTTTTTTTTTTAAATTAAACCCAACCCTTTATGTATAACTAATCTTCCACGAACTCCAACACCTATACATATTCTCCGGTTAATTCATTTGCATTTATATCATTCTATCGTAAGATAGAGGAGTTTCCCCTTTTCTTACACGTAAAAGGTACCTCTTGATCATCCGGCACATTATATTCATACTGGTTTAACTAAGCCTTAACATATATCTATATATTCTTGCATTATATGTATATAATTAATAATTATTCCTATGGGCGCCGAACAGCTTCAATGTACCTATATATATATTCGCGCATGATATATATATATATATACCATCATTTCGTTATCATTTAACTCGGCTAGTGGAATAGACGTGTAAACGAAATAATTACATACCCCGTCCAGATCATAAAATGGTATAGTTACTATACGAATGTTGTATAACCATCGGCTTACTGTTTCATACTACTTGAATGATATCGTTATTTTGAAATCAATCGTTAGTGGCTCGTTTCCATTTCCTGCACTGTCATTATTAACTATTTTCTTGGGTTCGTATCACAGGTACGAAGGCGGTTTACGTTTGGTTGGAGGGTTTGTGTGGGTAACTTTCCACAGCCAGGTTCTCTATGATTGGTGCGAGCACCCAACCACCACTCATCACTTCTCCCTCGCCACCTCTGCAAGTTTCCAGGTACGCTGTGGAATCGTAGCTATGGTACCTTGAATGGAAACCCTCGACGGGTGTCCACACCAGTAAGTGTGCCGATGGTTTGGCTTACCTCGGCGAGGACGGAAACAGTGCTTGAGCCGGATTTATCTGCACGGTCCTGACAATTTCAGGGTTAAAGAATTCCGAGTACTCTATCCAGGTACAGATTTATCTGCACGCTAAGATCGGTAAGATCCCGCCCTCGTGATTTTTTTGTACCAAAGCTTGGCACCTGCAATTAGGGTTTCAGGTTTCTGTCCTTACCCGTTCAATCAGCAACGACGATCTGCCTCCTTAAAACCCCGTATGCCTATTACGATTTCATTTCCCCGGTCTTTTGTTTCCATTGAGTTCCTCATCCACTGGTTTTACGGTTCCTCCAATCTGCACCGCTTGGTAGGGAGACCAGGGTGAACGTGTTGAAGCCCAACCGTCTGGCCGAGTATTTCTTTTGTTGATCTCATGCTATGGTTTTAGGACTGCATGATTGTGGGGTTATTCGCTTTGAATATTTGTTTTCTGGAGTTTTTGTTTTTTTTTCTTTGATTTCTCTGACTTGGGTGGTGGTGTTTGTGTACAGGTATTATCTCTCAACCACGCTGTCCCTGGTTACCATTGGCCGTGCGGCCAACTCAACCAACTCCACCTCGTCTGCATGCGGGCGTCAAGAGCTGAGGGTGGTTTACAGGCCTCGCCCTCATCTACTCAGCTCACGATCTCAACTTTTACTACCCTACAGTTACTTTCGGTTTATTTTTATGCCCTGATGTATATCTGATCGATTGATCACTGTGAATGTTAATCTGGTATAGTTTTTATAGCCGGTCGAATAGGAATTATTGTTCTCTGTTCATGCTGGTCGTTTTGATTTCGTTTATCCGATACAATAGAAGAAAATGCTGTTTAATATTGAGTAACATGGCTACGCATTTTCCACTGGGGAGTACTGCTGCGCATCTACTGCACATGGTACTCTGTAAGTTTACATTGATTTAAACCTATCTGATTTCAAAGCATTAGAGTTAAATATAGTGTTGGCTTATCACTGCAATTTATGATATTGTTCTTTTTCGTTCTATTCTACACAGAACAAACCACAGAATTGGAACTGTCGGGTTAACCGAGTTCGTTCTGGTATTAACATACGACCCATAGTCTGATAACACAGAGTCCCGTAGAGATCCTCTTTACCATACGCATGTACTCATACTTACTCTCTGGTTTTGCACAGGGTTCAGCTATATTTACGCGCCACATTCTTCTTTGATAACTCAATGTTATCAGCGTGACTAGTTTAACTCACGATTTATTTTGACAGTTTGATTTTTAAATGTTCTATGTATATCGTTATGATTAAACCTTCATGGCACGTAATTTTCATGTTTCTGTGATATATATATATACCTTGCCCTTTTTATATACGTAGGTCGTTCCGATCGGTCAATATCCATGTATCGGAATCGCATGTCCATTGTTTGATTATAGTCGAGGTAAATAATTTGTTGGTTTAGCACCCGATGCTTATTCACGATTTTTAAACCCAGTTACATCGTATTAGTTATTAAGTTTAGATGTGGATTAAGCCTCTTAACTGACTTTTTTCCCGACCCTTAGGGCTAATGTTAACATGCAATTTTTCTTATAGTTATTACGAATGGTACTTCAACGATGTAGGCTGTTATAAGAGCTAATATTCCCATTTCATTTATTTTTTTCGTGTTGTGTAGATGCGCATGTAAAGGTATTCGATATATATATATTGTTTGCATACCTAAGCATTGGATTTCTCCATTTCCCTAGGGCTTATTTGTCAAGTTAGAGATAAAGCTAGAATACAACTAATCTATAAGTGTTAGGAGTATTCTAACTCTTTTATAATGGTAATCTACTTTGGGATTTACTAAGAAGTAAAGTTTTATGTTGTAGAGTACTTACTCTTAACTTTCATTTTTTTTTCTTATGGAGGCATGCTATTAAGTAATTACTAGTGCTGGCCCAAAGAGCCTTCATTGAAATTCCAAAAGTTGCTCTAATTCAAGTTTTTCAAGGACAAGAGTAGGTTTAAGGATAGAATTTATACAATTATAAATGTTATAATGCTCTTACATTTTGGAATGACTCTTTTTCTAGCACCATCTTTTTATCACATTCTAATACACTGCTTTCTTTGTTTTGTTATATACCATGTATACATCAGTACTATTATACCATTTGTCTAGCATACATAAGAGCATAAAATATCCCATGTGTATATATAGGAATAGAATAATATTTCATGATTCAGGGGGACTAAGTAACTTCAGATTTAAGCCAACCTTGGTTTAAAGATTCTGGAGTTTTCTACTCTATGAACTTTCTGGTCTGCAACTAAACAAAATATGGAAGGTGAATGCCTCACGATATATTTTGTTAAATGTGGTAACAAAATTTCTCAATGCCATAAAATTAGATTTTTATATGTAGTCAATTCATACTGTAATAAGACATATAAACACGAATTTCAGAACATACCACAAGTCTGCAAAATGACCAACCTCCCAACCTTAGAATCCTCTTTATCTCCCAGGATTCACCCCCGAGCAGAGATCACCTTCTAGCACAGATCAACCCCTGATCAGTCTAGGAGCAGCTTATTTAAGCTCATAATTCCCCAAAGCATGTTTCTAATTCTGCGTCCAGAATAGCAGGATGCTTTCTTTCCTGTTTAGCCTAGGCTTCCCATTCTGGGATTCTTTAAAGCTGCTTTAAGCTTTTCCTCAGCTTTTCCAGCTTTTTCTCACCTCTTCCCAACTACTCCTCTTCATTGGGGAAATTTAGATTCCTCCTCAAATCTAAATAAATTTCTTTCAAGGATTTTTGAAAGATTTTTGGGGATTTGTTGCCTTATCCATCCTCATGGATTTGGCAAGTGATCTCTAATTCTCTTTTTGGTCAAAATGCACAATTATTTTATTTATTTCCTCAAATAAAATATGCAATTACATTCACACCATATTCATCCCTTGGGGTCCACCCCCTTAGGATTAAAGTTCAAATGTCTAACTTTAAAAATTCAACACACAAATTGGGGGTGTTACACCTTCTATGTCCAAAAAAAACTTGAACAAGTAACCTAAAATTCGAAGACATAAATTTCTTTCCAAAAATGAAATGAAGTATCTTTATATTAATGTTATAAAATATTAACTTGATATAAATTGTTTGATACATAGTGACTTAGTGATACATATTGACTCAGTCCAAACTTTCTTCTGAGTTTTGATTCTGAAAAAGGTGATTGGCATGCGAAACTGCTGCGAAATCTATGGCGGGAATGAAGAAAATAAAAAATAGGGTTTTTAGATTGAGGTCCCTTGACCAGGCCAACAACACTTATTATGTCTATGATGGCCGAGGAATTAAATTCCCGGTACTTCTCTTAGCTTCTGGTAGGACTGCAGATCGAAACGTGCAGGACCAACAACAAAACCTGAAGCCCCTCATCACCCATGGGCTTTAATGGAAGCAACAACAGTAGCATGAGCGGTAAGGATAATGATCTGTTTAGTATTTCAGGCTGTTTTTGGTTGGATTGGTGCCAACGAGAGGTTTTGGGCAGGCCATAAGCCTCATATGAGGACTGGTGGCGGAAATTTTGCAAAGAGATTAGCTACCCGAGAGGATTCAATGCGCCCAGATTGAATACAGCTCATTTTAATTGCTTTCTGTCAGTTTCTTCACCTATGGGGTGAGATATTCTTATTTGACCATCCCCCTGGTCTCAGCCCTACTACAGGAATGGAGGCTTCGGCTTTGTAAGTTCCTTTAAGTTCTCCATAATTTGTCTAAACTCTTTATGCATTTCAATTTTTCTTTAATGTACCAGCAGGGTCTTTTTATGAACTCCTGTAACGCATTATTTATACATGATTTTTCTAGCATCACAATGTAACCTCCTGGTTCGGTTCAGTGTACAGGTTCCTTCACAAATCAAGAAGCCAAAGCCATGGAAATAGTGACGCTCACGGAATAAATTCAAGTTAGAAAATGCCCAGTAAGAGAAAACTGCAAGTTACCCTGCTGTGAAGAAAAACAAGAACCTAGGCACCTCTGTTTTGGAGAAAATTTCTTCTGAACCTTCCAAAACAGGGCATCCTGCATTTAATTCCAATTTGGTAGCAGCACTCTTAAAGCTCAGCGCTGAAGCTGGTAGAGAAGAGAGATTTTATTCTCTGTTGCATAGATTGAGAGCTAGTATTCAACATGTATCTCCATCGACGACAAATGTTATAGAGCAATGGTTCAAGAGAAAAGTGGCGAAAGAGGTGGGTACTACTAGTTCGGATACTAGAAAAATAGAGAAGCCAGTGTAACTAGAGGAGGAGGGTGGCATGGGCAGGGCTGGTTTAATAAAGGGGAATGGAAAATTAGGCACACCATTATGACCCATAAGGGGGTTTGCAGATGCTGCAGGGACAATTAGTTACAATTGATATTGATCCATCAGAGACTGAAAAAATTGCCAAATCTATTGCACCTTTAGCTCTTGAGAGGGAGCCCAAATTCGAGTTAACCACATATCAGGAGTGGTTGGATAATCGTGGACCATATGAACCGCTTATTGATGGGGAAAATTCCAGCGGTTCCTTCAAATGCTCTGCTTCAGATTCCAGCGGTTCAGCTCCAAATAATGGGAGGAGGAACCGGGCAGAGGCAATGGAAAAGGAATGACATGAGTGCCTTTCAATAACATGAAGATGGGCCACTTCTAGTGACTGACATGTTTGTGCAGGCGCTTTGAGCTCGAACAATCAATCATATAAGTAAGCATCATTCAATCATTCATTCTGTACTTGTTATGTTTGTGTTTTTTCTCTCCAGTATTATCAATTATTTTGTGACTGAGATGGTTTCATGTCCTCTAAACAAGGAGATTATATCGAAGAATGGTGCAATGTGTGCTTCTGAAATAATTTTGACCTCTTTTTGAAGCAATATTTCTGCTGGTTTTCAAAGGTTGCAGGTGAAGATGATGGGTGCTAGGGCATTGCCTATGGTTTTTTTGTCTTATTGTCGATTGCTGCCCTCATGGATAATAATAGTACATGAAATGGGCATTTAAAGTCTGAACTCCTGACCACTAGCTGGCATGTGCTTCACAATACCCATTAGGTCAACACATATGCTTATCTTTCGCGTGAAAGATAAAAAACAATTGCGGAAAAGTGAAATGGTGGAGGCCTTTAGCTTCAAACCGGCTATTTTTTATTCTCAGTGCCTCAGCCCTTTGGTTTGTGGTTGTTATTCATGTTGTGTTTTTTATTACAAACTATCACCAGTGTTATTTCCCTATGATAGGGTTCCCTTCCACATTAATAATACTTCTTCCTAGACTTGCCATGGATGTGTTATGAATGATTATACATGAATAAATTTGGAATACATAGTTGGTTTATAAGTTATTACCTGCGCTATAGGCTTTGCCAATTTATAATTTGACTTTAGGATGCAAATCCTTGGGTTGATGTGATAGTATCATCCATTACCTCTATACTAAGATCCCCAATGATTTTGGTGTCAACCCTGTTGGGCCCTTCAACCACGGATGGAATTTGATGGGCAATTCATGGGCAATTTTTCCTGTCAAATACAGCCAAAATTTTTTCATGCCCATCAACATTATTTGTTAAAATCATCAAAATGGGTACTAGAGTTGCAGAAACTGTCAAATTTGGTGGGTGTTTCAGATATGAAATCCCTACCCTACCTTCAACTTATATTCCTTATATGCTTATCCATGCTCTGTTTGTTTTTATATACCACTATGCAGTTTCCCAGCGTGCATACACATTATTTAAGGTGCATGATAGCTGTGCAAGACAGAAGTGAAAGTGAAGAAAACATATTCGAAGCGTACCTTGATACCTTTTTTTGGGTTTTATCTCACCTTATCCCAGCCTGCCTTTGCTTTGTCTATCATGGAGTGGTTTGTCATACTCATTAACGGGGTGGCTTCAATACCACTCGAACATCAAACTTCTGCAGCAAGGATCAATTGGGTAGCTACTACACCACTCCAACATCAGATCTCAGCAGCAGTGATCAATGCACCCCAAATATTTTTGCATTATCTTTTAGCTTATGATAGTCAGTTGCAATTTAGGAATTAACAGCCAATAAAAATCCCCTCTCATTGGTTGTGACGGGATTTATCTTGCGTGTGCAGGAGTGTGTGGCTAGTGGTCGTCGTCCAAAAACTAACAGAAAAAACCTTCGTCATACATACAATTCCATTTGAAAATTTTCCCAATAGCTTGTGATTGCCACCCAATATAAGTTATAACTATGAATCAAATTCATCTCCTCCATGGTTCTACGACATATGTGGAAACTTGCACTTGTGCTTACCAATCCATCATTTCCCATCATTCTTGGCATGAATCCCACTTCAAGCACTACTGTCAGTGACAATGTTGTATGCCCGAGACAAATAACTAATCACCAGAGAATTTGGTTTGCAGTGAAAAGTCAATAGATGCCAGGTTGCCAACGTATAATTTCTAGGTTGTAGTGGTTGTGCCTTTGCTTGTCTGCATTAGTATTTGAACTCATAACTGGAGTTTGATAACTGCATCGAGATTCTTCTCAATAATCACTAGAGTAGTTCATTTATGTTATGTACCTCCAAAATAACTAATGAATAGAAAATTTAGTTTGCAGTAAAAAGCCAACAGATGCCAAAGTTGCCAACGCATTATTTCTAGGCTGTGGTTGCTACGCCTTTGCTTGTCTGGATTATGATTTAAACTTATAACTGCATTTTGATTACTGCATTAAGATTCCTCTCAATAATTAGTATAGTACAATTTTTTAATGTGTCTTGTATACTAAATCATCAAAATAGTGCCTAATGGTTTAGGAGTAGTTCAATTTTGTAATATATCTTATATATTGATTCATCAATAGAGGGCCTAATGGTGTGCTGCGATTTTCCTATAGCAATTGATTACTTATAGGTTTCGTTTAATTCCAAGGGAATGCCCAACAGGGCTATAACTTGTCTAATAGAAATCAATTATCTGAAGGATAATGCAAATCGATTTGTGTTGGGAGTAATTCAACTCAAAACATTCAACCCAAAGGATATTGACTCTATGTTTTGCATACGATAATCACAAAATAAACTTTGCTCAATAATTCTTTCATAAAAAACGATTTATTTAAATATAAGAATGACAAGAAAAATTTTAAACTAACGACTCTTCCACATAGGCAGCAATTCATCCTTGATATCATATGAGTTCAACCCTCGATGAACACAAAATTTACAAGAAAAGAATGGCATTTATGCAGCCAAGTGCCCTTCTGAGCAGTGATTTACTTGTCACATTGAAACTTTTTCTAGGAGTCATTGACATGTTTCTTTAAATACTTTGCAAGTTTGAGTCATGTATTTATGCAGAGAGACAAAGACTATCTTTTGGCCTGCAATTAGTGAGGCTCATTGATCTATTTGAGGCATGATAAACCAAGATACCCAATATTAGTGCTACAAAATTTTGACAAAGAAATTTAGTATTGATAGTAAATGAATATTGTTAATTTAGTATTGAATATTATCACCAACAGTCACCAGCAGTCCTAAATAACGACTCTAGTATAGCCCTAAAAAATAGTTCAGATACAAAGTTGAGCAACAACTTTCTCTTGGTGGGAACAATTTCGCCACCAGGATTCATTCTCGCTACTCCATATGTGATGTCCTCATGGAGAAACAGTTGAGTATTTCCTTCACTGTGGACATCAATGTCTCCTCTGGACTCCCCCACCTTGATGACATCTTGCATCTTGACAACCTAATAGGATGTTTGTTATGGATAACGTATCCAATGTGGAGTTCAATTCATCAAATGTCTTTGATGGGTATGAATTGAGATTCCCATCTAGTGCAATGAAGTATATGCCAGTTTTGTTAAATATTTTGGATCTCAAATTTCTGACAATGCTATCTCATTTTGAAGGGAGCTGATACTTTGTGGCAATCTCGAACTGCATATTGTATCCTGATCCCTTTTATGGAAACTATGTCATAGCATATGGTGCACAAGTGATTTTTGTAAATAGTTTGGTTGATTGGGTTGAAGTCAGTGGTTGAGATATCCTGTCCACTTATGCTTTCCTTGCAGATGTTGAATTATGGTATTTGGATGCCAAAAATTGCCCTCCTAGCATTTTTTCCTCTTTATGTTTTAGTATGTTACAAAATCAACTACTTCTAAGAAAAATATTATGATTTATTGGAGTTTCCTAAATGATAAATATTGTGTAGATTCCTCATATTATGGGTAAATTTCTCTATCCTATGCTTTTTATGGATTTCATTGTCTCCATTCTTGGTTTTCTCTATGGGATGTGTCCTGGAATTTTGTTATTTATAATTTGTTCAAAAAAATATTATCTTTTTTTTCAAAAGATATACTTTTATTTCCATCTTTCTGCCCTACTTCCTGTATACATCACTCATTATTTATGTCCAACAATGATCCTCATATTCACATACTTTTATTCCAAAATCATTTTCATTATTCACATAGACACAAATTCATGACATATTCATATTTACATAGACAATTTATAGTGCCTATCTAGGGATGACACAAAAAAAATATGTTTCACAATTTAAAAGCCAATATTCCATATCGTCACAAACTTGTTCTTTTCATAAAATTCCTCTTTCAATGTCAGTGTCAAATACAGCCAAATTTTTTAATGCCCATCAATATTATTTGTTAAAATCATCAAAATGGGTACTAGAGTTGCAGAAACTGTCAAATTTGATGGATGTTTCAGATATGAAATCCCTACCCTGCCTTCAACTTATATTCCTTATATGTTTATTCGTGCGTTGTTTGTTGTTATATGCCATTATACAGTTTCCCACCATGCATACCCATTATTTAAGGTGCATGATAGCTGTGCAAGATAGAAGTGAAAGTGAAGAAAACATATTCGAAGCGTACCTTGATACCTTTTTGTGGGTTTTATCTCACCTTATCCCAGCCTGCCTTTGCTCTGACTATCACGGAGTGGTTTGTCATACTCATTAACGGGGTGGCTTCAATACCACTCGAACATTGAACTTCTGCAACAATGATCAATTGGGTAGCTACTACACCACTCCAACATCAAATTTCAGCAGCAGTGATCAATGCACCCCAAATATTTTTGCATTGTCTTTCAGCTTATGATAGTCAGTTTCAACTTGGGAATTAACAGCCAATAAAAAGGCAGAAAAGAATACGAATCTTTGGACATTAGCAAGCTATAGTGTGTAGAATATTCAGTGCACTCCTAACCTCGCCCCTATCATTTCTGCTATAGATAGTGCGAGGAGTATTTTCTATTGTATGATAGTAAAGGATTTCTAAAAATAACAAATATAAAGATAAAACTAAAAACTAAAAGAAGAAGAAGAAAAGAGAGAGTGGGATATCCACCTTGCCCTTACCCTTGTGTTTATTATTTGGTTTATATAATTACATTTTGGCAATGAAATCAAGAAAAGAAATATTTTTCATTCCGTGAGTTAAACTGCTTGTTGTGGTGATTGTACTCAATTTAGTAAATAGAATTTATTCTGAAAGTTATATTCTGGATGTGAAAATTTTTTACCACAAACTTTAAAGTTTAAAGCTGTTAAAAGTCACTTTTTACAGTTTCTTAGTTGATTTCGAGGTTTAACTTAAACATTATCTATAATTCCATTTCCAGACTCCCAATAAGCAAATTGATTGATTAAGCAGCTATGAGGAAATTCCTCCAAAACTCAAAACCCTTGTTCTTTTCATCTGCCCAGTAACTATGTATCAGTTGTGGTACACCACAGCTTTTTAGGTGATACCACCAGTCTAGGTAGCAAACAACAGATATCAGTTGTGCTACTGCCACTTCAGAAAGCATACCACAGGTATCAGATGCAGTACCGCTGGGTCAACCCATGATGATGATACTCTTAGAAAAATTGCACAGTAAACTTCGGTGCCCAGGAACTGAGAGTTTTCTTTATCAAAGACACATGTTAACCAAAACCAGGCATTAAACCATTGGCAGTCCTACGGTACGATTTGTTAACTATTTTTGCAACGGATGTGTGTGAACACACTTTATTGAATGAAAAGTAATCCCCTTGAAACCCAAACCCTAATTAAGAAAACAATAGCAGAGAATAGAAAAATTAGTGATCTGATTAAGAGTTGGAGTGGGCACATCCACCCTCCCACCTCATAAATCCAATTAAGAGTTGGATTAGGCAAATCTACCCTTCCATCACATAAATTCAAAACGTAAGAAAGGCTAAACATTGATAAAACCCTAAGTTATCCACTCAGACAGTCGTGTGTATCTTCATGATGTGGTCACTTTAGTTGTACAAGTGCCAACTTAATCAATTTACCTGAAAGCTTACACATACTATTACTCAATTAATTCAAAAAATGTGTGGTTGAATTTGGATTTCAGTAATAGTGACGCCACACTCTTATTGAGGTGTCTATTGGCTTGCTGTAGAAACTTTAATCAGCACAATGTACCTCACCAGAAAAATTGCTGGAAGACTAATGTTCACTATAATGCTTATCTTCAATATCGCTCCCGAGGAGAGGAATAATTGTTTGCACTTTTATGACATAGTTATACAACAAAAGGGTGTAGATATTGACTAACAACATGAAAATATACATACTACATAGAACATGGTATATAAGAAAGCCACATACACATAGAATCCCAAGTCGAATATGAAAAAATTATAATTATCCAAAACAATTGGTAACTTCAAGCTAGGATTGTGATATGACAAGGCAAACTTAATAAGCGTAGTGCTTACTCTTGTTAGCTTCTACTAAATCAAGCAATCTCAAATACCTTATTGTAAACTACTAG
Organism: Pinus albicaulis; assembly: GCA_034641835.2. Lineage (NCBI taxonomy): Eukaryota > Viridiplantae > Streptophyta > Pinopsida > Pinales > Pinaceae > Pinus > Pinus albicaulis. The sequence continues at coordinate 1,128,621,173 of CM076584.1, read as the reverse complement.
CCCAAGGAGAAATGGTAATATCCACTCAAAATACTAGCCTCAAGTATAAACTTATGCACGAAAGACTCCTTGCTTGAAACTGCAGACTAAGGGAACATCATGCAAACAAGCTCTATTCAACCTTGCCAACCTACGATATCATAAGATCGGTTACTAGACTTCACAGCACTAGAAAATGGTTGCTCAAGACTTCTGTCAAAAAATTTTTGCACTCAAGAACTTTTTGCTAGCATTTGCTAAATCAAGGGAATGAACAGCTAATACCCACCATTTCTAGTAGCAACAAGACCAAAGAGAAAATATGAAAAACCTATAATTTCATTATTACAACAAGACTTCCAACATACATCTCTATTTGTGTAGATGATGCAGACTTCTTGGTCACTAGAGCATCAGCAAGCATATACCTGCTCTATTTCAAGAATTTCTTCATATCACACAAGCATAGGCTTCTCGATCCAGTAACGTAATGATAGCAAGACTCAATCAGGAATCAACCTTTATATAAAAAGTAGTCAATTTATAAAAACGTGCTACAATAAAGAAAAAAGGAAGGCATAGGGATTTACAACATGAATCCCAGTAATTCACCAGATAGAGATTGGACTCCATCTGTCAAGTCACAACTTTCCCATTAATTGTCCAAGACAATCTTGAATTTTCAGTTATTAAAAATTGAACTCACACACAATGAAAAGAATTAAAAATTTAAGATGTGGTTGCATCCTGCAACAAAGGGTGAATTTGAACTTGAACTCCCACTCTTACAATAATTTGATGTATCTTTGATTGGGTCCTTCAAAAGTAAGGATCAAAAGATATCTTTGTCTTTGTTTTCGGTTAATTGTCAAGATGTGGGTCTGCATTCATATTCACTGTATCTGCCCGACTGTTTCCTGCAAAATTTAAATGTCGTGGGCACAAGTATTTGCATGAGATATATTATATTGATCTTGTGATTATCTTAATCTGTTTTCATGTGCTTCAATCTAGGTTAGTCCAGATCTTGCTACACGATACTGTTGATATTTTGCATTTTCTGTTTGCAGTGGTGTTCTATTGCTTTAGCCAGTACTCAAACTGGGTCATTCTAGCAAGCTTGAAGCTAATTTTATTTTGTTAATTTCCAAATTTAATTATGGCTTTAAATTTTAAATAATGAATTTCTATTAATAATCATTGATCTTTAGTCAATCCTAATCTTTTTTTGACATGGTTTCCTTTGGACTCTTGTAGGCTAAGAAATCCTAAAAGTTTGGAAGCTGTTGTGGAAGCAACAATAGAATTTCTAAATGCAACCGTGAAGACAATGTTGGTAGGTGGTCCAAATATGAGGGTTGTTTATCATAATGCATTTTTAAAATTAAAATACGAATATTTATATACTAAAATACAAATATTAATTAGGTCGATAGGCTTTCTCTTTTGAATCAATACACTTGTTTTTTCGTCTACCTTTCTTCTCTCCAAATGACATGTGTACACACATTTTTTAGACTACTATTTTCTTGTACAACTTTTTTGATTTAAAAATCCTATCGGCCTCTCTTTCCACCTTTTGGGGCAAATGTTAGTTTTATTTGTGAGATTTAATTGCAGTATGATTTAGGAATTTTGAAGCATGCTAAAGTGCATTGATCTGGGTATGCATAGTACTATACTTAGTTCTCTTTGGTTATCTTGTTTTGGTTTCTAATTGATATTTGTTTTGATAACCTTTTGTCCTCTGGGATTAAATGAGATCCGCTATGTGCCTGCCTTCCTTTTGTCTTGGAAAGAAATGTTATGGAAATTACCTGGCATGAAATTTGTTTTATTTTTGAGATCTAACTGCAGTATGAATAAGGAATTCCGAAGCATACTAAAGTGCACTGACCTAGGTATGTATCTTACTGTGCTTCTCTTTGGTGAGTTATTTGTGGTTATGGTTTAGCAGTATGGTTGTATATCCATGCTATTCTGATTCTTTTAATGTGGTTTGTGTATTCTGATTTTTATTCATCAATTTTGGGACACTTGTGTCTTTCGTGTGTAAATTTATACTTTGATGATCAAATATCACCATTATCACTATGCGTCATTTGTTTTTTTTTTTTATTTGTTTTCTGTGACTTCTAATTTTATAGCTTCATGGCCATCTCTTGCTCTTGTGCCTGTGGATTCTGTGTTCATATTTGTGTCCTGCAAAAAACAGTAAGAAAATTTCAGATATGTACTTGTATGTTCCAATATTTTTCCCTCAGCGATGTCTGTAGCTTTTGTAGAGTTCAGTTCAAGGGATATATCCTCCAATAACTTCCTACTTACAAAGTAATCTTGGGCACCATTCTAATAAACTGTGCCAAGTTGGTGGAAACAAAAGGAGTATTTGTTGCTGGAATATCTAAATCAAGGTTCAAGTGAAGGACAATGAAATTTGTATAAATTTGACTTTTTGAAATGGAATTTGGATTAGATTTGACATCAAGTTTATCTATATACAAAGAGAACATCCATATTATTGCTGTTACCCCCATCCATTGACTCATCATGAGCCAGGCTTGTCATTTGTTGTTCTGTTAGTTTTCTGTCTTATGTGCCAATGGTTGGTCCCTGGTTGGGAATGTCCCAACACCCACCTTATTGTTCCAGTTATGCCAGACACTAATGGTTTTTCAGTTTTAACAGATCCCTGAATGCTTCATTCTAGGTAGATACATGAAGTTCATGGAGTGTAAAGACATACATGTTAGCATTGTGTACCTACACAAAAACTTAGTTTATGATTTAATGATTAGCTAGCAAACGCCATTCTTATCCTAAAATGTCACGTGCTTATATTTTAAGCAAAGAAAATATATAATATCTTATTTCAAGTTGGGAATTATGTGAATATATATGATATCTAATGGCTAGAAGAAGTGGAACTATGAAAAAATCATGAGTTGTTTTTTCTACATGATTAGTCAAGTTCTCTTTATGTTGTACATTTGATGAGATGAATGATTTCTGTAGTATGGTACATGTAAACAGTCTGAAATAAAGGACTCAAAATTGCGACAAATAGTTCACAAATACATGTGGAAACTAAATCCATATGCTTGCGCTTTTATCCTTAAATTGTGAGATTTCAGATAGTGATTTATGCTTACGGCTAAGGCACTGTGTTCCTTGACTATAATCCTTGAAATTCAAAATTTAGCTTGAATTTAATCATGGTGTTTTGTTCTAACATTAGTTGAGCATGAACATGAACCAGGTGACTTCTTACAGGGACAATGATACACATATAATGTTATAGGTAGTTGTCACTTTTGCAATTGGAATAGGGAAATAAAAAAAACTAAGGGTTCTTGATTTTAATATCTTTTATATTGTCACTGTAGTTTGGCACTATAGTTTACTGTCTGTGTTGTTATGTTGCAGAGAGCAGCAGCAGAGCATATATTGTGAGATTTACAGGCTCATCTAGATACATGGCTGCAAGTTGTTAGCATTCTGTAGAACTTGCAGAATCTGAATACAAAGTTCTTTTCACTTCAGGTAATATTGTGCTTTCTTCTTTTTAGACACAGATACACTTGCTGAAATTGATAACTCATCTTTGATGCAATGCCTTTAGACTTCTTAGCGCATAATTCTAGCCCAAGATTACTATATTGGATAACAATTGAAAATGCATAGAACTGTTGCTTTGTAGACCTTGTAAAATCTTTTCACATGGTTCCTAGGTGGACTTCCTATGGCTTCTATTTTACATCAGTAAAATTAAATTTCATTTTCAACCTTGTGACTTTAGGTGATTGAAGGTGCATACGGCTTTTAGTTACATTAGTAAAACTTTTAATTTCTAGCTTAAGTTAATCTTGTTTCTTGTGATTTTAAGTGATTGAAGTTGTAATCAAATATCGATGGAATTCTTTGCTAGTTGAACAACGGGGTGGGATAAAGAATTACATATCAGATCTCATTGTTCAGGTCAATCTAATGCACGTGTCTTATGTTATTTGGTAGACATTGATTATTGTTTTTATTATATACATCTTGTTTAGGTTTCTATTTCATTGTCTTTTTCCAGTGGATATATTAACTTCTATATGTATTGTTATTCAGCTTTCAAGTAACGAAGCTTATTTTCGCAGTGGGAGGCTTTATGTAAACAAACTTAATGTAATCTTGGTTCAGGTAAGTAATAGAATCATCTCAATGTTTCTTTTTCTCCACCTTTTTGTTTATGACTTCTCAAAGCTACACTTTACTCATTGAGGTTTTGTGTGCATACTTTTGTTCGCATTGATCAATGTGTTATTTCCCATGTGTCTTATCTTCATTTAATTTCATCTTAAGGGAGTGAAGTGTATCCTAGATAGGAAAATCTAAATATGGTATTGTGTATGGTTTATTTGGTTAATTAGTTAAACCATTATGCATGTTCATTTTGTCTGTTTGTTTGCTTAAATATTTATCCTTTGTTCTTCTTTTTTTTGTAAATGTATTAGCTTGTCCATGCTCTTTGAGAGGGTGTTGTTTGTAAGTAATTTCTATATATTGGCAGCTTTTCTTCCTACATTTTGAACATGTATCCCATATTCCAGGTTGAAGGTGATTGAAAGGTTAATAGTAAATACTAGGATGCTTATTCTTTTCTTGATTAAATAGATAATGCTACAATAGTGCTGCCAATGTTGTAGGTGTTGAATCATGAATGACCAAGTAGATGACCTGGATTTATTCCTGAGCTTGCTTTCGCTGCTAAGAGTAGTGAAACAATATGTGAAAATTGCATGGCTATTTTGAAGGTGAAATTTTTAACAATACACCAAGAATCATTTTACTTCTTTCTCTTTGATTGTTGCCAATATTTACTTGAATTGGTTGTATACTACTTATGCTTAGCTCCTTAGTGAAGAATTTTTTGACTTTTCTAGAGGTGAGACGACGCAGCAGAAAATAAAAGAACTCAAGCAGTCCTTGAACAGGTAAAACAAAATTTTTTATGTGTACCTTTTTAATTGGGATATAGTCACGGGTTTTATGTAAACTGACTTATATGTATTTGGTGTTCTGCAGTGAGTTTCGGCTCATACATGAGTTATTTTTTTATGTATTGTTGATATCACAGCGTCCTGAACTTATAAGGGCGACTTTGGCCACACTGAATGCTTTTTTATCATGGATCCCTTGGTTATATTTTTTAGTCTCCTCTGGTTTGCACCTTATCCATTATATTATTGTGTCTGTATATTCTAGACCATTTGATGTTATAAATGATATATATTGGAAGCTAGCTGTATAGATTGATGCTTTCAATGAGTTGAAAACACAATTTTCTTTTTCCTTGTATCTCAGTTTTCTCAATTCTGTGTAAGGTCACTAACCATATGTTTTATTTTTGTTACTGTGATTCTTAAAATTTGATACCCTACTAAATATTTTCCCTGTGGCTACCTATAGAAATTAGGCAAGCATTAAAAATTAGAAGACATTTTTTTTTTTTTTCTGAAAACTGAAAGAGGATTAATGTCATTCTCATCTCTCTTCAATTTGATACGCTGGAGATAAGTAATTTTAAGACTGATATGAAATGTTGAACCTTTATTTTCTGATGAGGAAAACTTTACGTTGCCTTTTAAGCAGTTGCTGATTATGAAGCCCTACTGTAGGATGAAGACAAACTCTTCCTAAGACTACTCCTACTGTAAGAGATTCATACTTGATGAAGTAAGAATTTTGATATCACAAGAATTCAACGACTGTTTTGAAGATAATTCCATTGAGTATAGATTTAAATTCTACTTCTCATACTTAATAAAACATCTTTAGGAGACATGGCAGCTTCATCAATCTAGAGGTAGGCTTGGCTGGGACTTCAAGTAAGCTAATAAGCTACCATCAGTTGGTCCAATTCCAGGCATTGAAATTTACTCAAGATCTGTTCATAATAATTAAGAAAACATACCTCTAAAATTTGCACTGTCAATTTCTGGAGAGCAACGATTTCATGTTATTGACTCATTAGTATATGAAAACTAGCATCTGCAAATTTGGTTCAAAATGAAAGTTCCACCATTAAAAAGATAGGTTCGCAACCTTAAAATCAGAGGAGAATGTTGATGGAAGTGAAGTACTCAAGTCATCCTGTGTTTTCATCCATTATTTTTTGTCTTCCATTTAATATGATATATAATCAGTCCTTAAATTTATATGCTCTTGCCTTTGCAGGTCAAACCTGCTGCTGTTTCACTACAAGAGAGGCCTCGGACCCTGAGTGTGCTATAAGATACTCAGTGATGAGTTTTGTGTTTTCATGTTCTACAGTTGTTCCTAATCGGATTATATTTTTTCTTTTGGAACTATTGGTTTACTGAATTTATTTTTGTGGATTTCAGTTTTTTGTCAAGAGAGGTATTTGCAAGTATATGGTGCCAAGTGTAAGTTTGATCTTCCAAAGAACAAAGGGGAATATTTAAAAATATTAGAACACAAAGGGGATGGGGCTGCTGCTGTAACTGTAGGAACATAGCAACAAGGGGTTTCTAGAGTTGTAAATGGAAAAAAAATGGTCACACCTATAAAGCTTGCTATCATGCACAATTCCAAGGGCTTACAAATTAGACCTGTGAGTATTTCTCTGGATTTATCTAGTGCTTAATGTATGGATAAAGGATTCTGTCATCAGTAATTGCGAATTAAATTTTTGTCATTTCAAAGTCACTTTGAGTTACTGTGTTATATGGTTATTAGTGTTGTCTATATCTCTCTAATGATGAAAACTTAGGTTGGACATCCCTTATTTGTTCTACTTGATGTAATTCATTGGAATCTAGTTGGATTCATTGCCTTCTGTATATACTTGTGGTTTTGTATTAAGATTGTTCGGGCTTGCTGTCAGTGTTTTTCACTTCTGAGAATGCTTTGGTTTTTTTTTCTCTAATTATGTGTTGAACATTTTTTAAAAATCAATGCCTATTATACAATTTCAAGGACTGCCATAACTCCTCACATAATTTATTTAAAGGGTGCTAGCTCATTGGAAGAGCACCTGCTATGCAGGAGGTTGGTGGTTCGATTCCACTGTACCCTAACATGAATTATTCAATGATATTGTTGATTCTTTTAATTAAATCTTTTTATATTGATTTATTTTAATTGTGAGATATTTTTCCAGGTTCATTGTTTTATATTGTCTCTATAGAGACAATAGATATTATTAAAGACATTGTCTCCATAAAGAAAATATATCTTTAATTCCAACTATTGTCTTTGGAGAGACAAAAATGAAATTGTCTCAACTTAAGACAATTTACCGAAAAATTGTCTTAAAAGCCCCCTTTGTGTTTTAGTGCAACTATTGTCTTAGGAAAGACAAAAATGAAATTGTCTCTGGAGAGACAAAAATGATTGTGTTATATATTGTCTTTATAGAGACAATATTTTAAGACAATTTAATTTTAAGACGATTTAATTTGATACACCCGCTTAAAGACAATATTTAAGACAATACACAAGTTTTCTTTTGTCTCAAATTAAGACAATTTACCCAAAAATTGTCTTAAATATTGTCTTAAAACCCCCCTTTATGTTGTAGTGTGAATGTGGAAAATAATTTTGGGATCAGACAATATCGAGGTTGCAACTGAAAGGTCAGATGAGAGGGGAAAATAGAGTAGCATGATTACCTAGAAAATAAGTCAACGAAAGAACTTTAAAAATAGGAATCGAATTCAAGTGTCAATAACCATTCTCAATACTTGTTCAAGATGGAAGTGAATTTTGACATCATGTTGTATCAAGGTTATATTGATGCTATAAAATCAAATAACTACTTGCAACAACTAGAATTATATTTCAACATTCTCCACATGGCTGAGGAGTAGAAAATATCATTTTCAATGTTGAAGTTAAAGTGCCATGCCCCTAACCTAGTGGGAAATCCATATGGAGACACTTAGTGTTGAAAATGGCACGAAAAAAGGTTTCAAATTTAATTTTCTCTTGAATTAAATTAGAATACAATTGTAATTCCACATCACATGACAAGTTATATGAGTTAACTAAGGTAGGATGACTTAGTTGGTTTAGTTAATTCGAGCTGAGGGTCAAACTAGAGGCATGTAGAGTGTCCTACATTATAGGAGCCCTAGTGAATTTATTTTGAGTGGTAATTAATTAACTCAGTTTATCTTAGTTAAAGTCAGTTTAACTAGTTATAACTAATGGAGGAATTGGAAAGACGTCAAAGTGTGGAAATTAGATTTAATTCACATGTAATGATCAATTAGATAGCTAATAATTCACTCATAAATAACTCATGCATGTCATTTCTAAGAAATACCTAGTTGAGATTAGAATTCAAATCAGTTGTATAATTATTTGAATTGTACACATGGTGCATAGAGTCATAGGATGGCCCCTAATGGATTGTATGGTATGGACTAGTAATTTCCCTAATTAATAGAGCCTAATGACCTAAGAAAATGGTGCAAGGAAATAGGGACTGGGAAAATCGAAAAATTGTTTAAATATTGAACTGGGATTGTCTAGGAATCATTGAGACATATATAGATAGTCTAGACGTTTCTTCGATTGGAGGAAATAATTGCAATCTTCTCATATTATTTGTCTTATGTAATATACAAATAGAGGAGTTTTTATTTGAGGCTTTCCCGAGGAAATAATTGTGTGTTGTGAAATTTAAATTCTTTCTCTTTCATGTTTTGTGATTTCAAGATCTAAACTGGTTTCCGCAATTAGTAGAGTAGATACAAGTATAATTTTTTAGAATATTACAATTATCAGTTGAATATACGTAGATTTTCTACACTTAGGTTTGAGGTTAATCCCCCAATAACTAAGTGGTAGGACTTTAAAACTCTCAAAATAGTCTCAATCCTACCCTATCAAGTATGTATAGGACGAATGGATTTTATGGAACTACTTCAATTACAGGTAAGGAAAGAGAGTACAAGAGTACACTGTCGAATTTAGGAATATGGACATCATGCTAGATATCTCTCCCAAGAGACTAAAGATATTCTTTAAGTATTTTTTGGGTCTATACAACCATCTATGAAAGTAGGTGATTTTTTTCAAGCGAAGGATAATGGATGAGGCCTATGTATATACATAGTGGCTAGAAAAAATAGGCCACAAGAAAGGGTAGTCATAATTCCCAAGCTCATAGTTTTGGAGGTTTTGGTCACAGTTCCTAAGTCATAGCTCCTAAGTTCACAATGCATGAGTTCATAGTTCTATACTTTCTAAGGTCATAATTTCCAATGTGAAGGTCATAGTTATTGAGGAAAATTTTCAATTCCTGAGGACATTTCTAAGTTCTCAAGGTCATATTTCATGTGGACATAGTTTTGAAAGGCTAAGGTCATTATTCTTGAGCTCACAGTTCTCAAGGACAATTACTAGTGCAAGGTCACAATTGTTGAGGTCATAGTTCTTGATTTTTTTACGTCACAATTCTCAAGGCCATGGTCATAGTTCCTTATGTTACAATTCCTAAGGTTATATTTCTTAGGGTCATAGTTCTTGAGGTTCTAGTTCCTAAGGCCAAAATTATCGAGGTTGATGTCATAGTTCCCAAGGATGAGCGCATAATTATTGATGTCATAATCCCTAAGGATGAGCTCATAATTCTTTATGTCATAATTCTCGAGGTCATAGTTCCCAAGGGTGAACTCATAATTCTTGATATCATAGTTCTTGAGGTCACAATTTTTCATATCAAAGGTTAGTTCCTAATTTCTTGAGATAAAAGTTATCGAGGTCAAAATTTCTAAGTTCTTGAGGTCAAATTTCTTGAGAGAATTATTTTAGAGGCCAAGGTGACAATTCTAAGGTTACAACTCATTATGAAACAATGAATTGTGAAAATAATATGCATTCCAAACTACAACCAACTGAATTATCTCTTGCTGGAAATCACTCAATTTTCCATCACTTGATTTCAACTTCCTCGCGGTTTCCTATTACACATCTGGCAACATCTCTGCAGAATTAAATTATGCAATCAACCGATGTTCGAATCACAACAAAAAAATAAAATAAAATGAGATTTTGAAAAACAAATATCAAGGAAATCATTCCACGGATAAAAAAAATACCAGGGCAATCATTCCACGAATTTTCCTGCAAGCTCACCATGCCTTCAAATGTTGTAGCCCCGGCATCTCTTTGAGTGAGAAAATTCTTGGATATATTCCATAGTTCTTGATAGTTGCACGAATCGATGAATGGCTTAGCAATGCATCGATGGTAGGAGCTATGAGCTATAAATTGTATGGCTAGAAATTGTACCACATGTTGTAAAAGAAACACCTGGCTATGAGCTATAAATTGTATGACTAGCAATTGCACCACATGTTGCAAAAGAAACACAGTAAAACAGTAGCATATGAAAGAGTAGTGTAAAATAAATATTTTGATTAGTTTTATCAATCCCTCGAGGGAACAAGGACGACCATGATGAGGAAGGTGATGATGGAGTAGAATGAAAGACTAAAACCTCTGTTGAGGTTGCTCAAAAGAGGATCAAGGAGAATCTGACTATGAAATGGTGATGTTAATTATACCTAAAGAAAATAAAAAGAAATATACTCATATGAAGGTTATAGGGAATACCATTTCAAAAAACAAAATGGTTGAGTATGAGAACAAGCATGTTGTTGAGAATGATAAGAAACCCATAGAACTTATGCCATAAAGTGATGATAAGGAGGAAGAGAACGATGTTGATGAGAAAAAAATGAAGACATTTAAATGGCTACTTATTCACACTAAGATTTTGCTGATTTTAATGTTTTTTCTTCAAAGGGGGCGTCTCTTAATCAGTTGTTGGAGTACATACAATCTCTTAGTTTTTCTCCTCAAGAAGTGATGAATACATTGTGAGAGGCCATTTTAAAGGTTGTTGGCAAGGGATTTTCCAAGGAGGTTGCAAAAAGAAATATTTACTTGTCCAAAGCTCTTGAGAATGAAAATTCTCTATTGTTTTTTTTTTTTTTTGTAAATTCGATGGGTCCATTCCATTTTCTATTTATATTAAAAGCAGGTTACATAATATAAAAGTTAAACTGTGGCCTCAACCTGCCCGCAGGAAACTAGGTCTGTTGGCCATCTAAATGCATGATAAGCAGTCCAAAACTGAAATTGTTTCATACGCCTAAACTTCTCCTGAGTTGTCTGTTCTATGATTCCTATACTTTCTTTCCTAGAGCATTTTGCAGATTGATTTCTAAACAGCAATATCATCAAAATTTAAAACAAAACTAACTTCATTGTTTCTAAAAGACATAAATATTATAGTTCTGAAGGAGAGACTGGGGCTGGGTCCTTGGCAGTGGTGCCAGGCATGTCTGTTTGTTGTATCTGATGTAAGATATGTTGAAGGATTTTTTCCATCCTTCCCACTTTATCATCCAATCTACTAACTCTGTCAACAGTCTGATATTGGGTTATATTTATGTGCTGAAGTTGGTCCTGGATTTCTAGAATCTGAGCCTGTAAACTTGTCCCCTGCTTTACTGTTTCTGCCTGGGTGTGCACTGGATGAAAGCTCTGAATGGCTTTCGCTATTAAGCATTTCCCTATCCAATATGTGTGGATAGTCTGATTGAAATAGGTGAGGTGGCCTCTCGTGTTACCTCGATCTTGGATAAAATCCAAAATGTCTGCTTCTGTCTCATTATCCTCAGGATCAGTTTGGATATCCTTCTCCCATCCTCGAATGACTTGCCTTGTGTTAGAAGAATTGCCTATAACATAGGTAGCAGCTAACGTTTCCAAATGTTCCTGGTTGGTCTTGCGTCCTCTTTTCTTCGGGGCTGGTTCAGCTTGCTCTGGCTGTTTTCCTTTAGCAACCTCTATTTTTGCTCTGCGTTTTCCCATGTCTGCTGAGCACCGTGATAGAAACGCTTGAAAATTCGACTGGATGTTGTAGCTTCCGTCTCCAAACAAGCGTATGCACAAGCTCATGCATGAATGAATGGAAGGGCGGATGAATACCTCTTACCTTCACGGTGGTTTGCCATCCGTGAGTTGTCCAAACAGCCTGGCCACCTTTCCCCATGATAGAATGATGTGATTTTTCCTGTCCTGCCATCATAAAACCTCTTAATGACTCGGAGTTGGATCGTGTGCCCAGTTGCCACGGCGTATATTTCCGAATGTCGGTTGAGCACCCCGATCGGGGGGTTGGAGATCTTTGTTGACGATCAGTTGAAGAGAGTGTAGTTCTACATTCCAGATTGGGTCCACAGGGCGCCCTTCTATTGGACGTTCCACATTTTGACATCCCCAATTGGCCAGGTAATCCGCTGCTGTTTTGCCTTTTCGACGCACATGAGTAGGGATGAGATACTCTATACGTTTCACTAGATGACTGATGTCTTCTATAAGGCCTGTTGTTCTCCAACTTTGTGAGATTTTCTCCCAGGGAGTGCCTTTTTGAAGCTTTTTCAGGATCTCTGTGACCATTGCTGAATCTCCCTCCACTATAATTCTCTGATAAGCTTCTCTTATTGTGATCTCGAGGCCTTGTTTTACCGCCATTAATTCTGCTTCATTATTAGTAGCATGACCCAAGTCAAAAGCATAAAATCTGCATACTATTCCTTGAGAATTTCGGAAGAGTCCGCCTGCCCCAGCCTGCCCTGGGTTCCCTTTCGAGGCCCCATCATAATTGAGGTTTAGAAAGCCTTGTTGTGGGGGTGTCCATTGTTCTTGACTTGATTGATTGGGAGGTCTGAATTTCCATAAGCCCTCGTTCAGCATTTGCGGTTTCAAATTGAGAGTTTCTAGAATATGGGATTCAATCCCCACAGTTTTCCAATCTTCATCTGACCAGTTTTCTGTTAGAATGGTTTCTCTGATGTTTCCTATTGAATGTTGCCAAATATTATTCATTGGTTTCTCTTTATCTTGGAAGATTCTTTGATTTCTCTCTTTCCAAATGTTCCAGACTAGGAATTCATATGAAAGGGTCCATGCTCTATTTATAACCTGACAATGAAATCTTCCTTTTCTCCAATTGACTATTGTTTCCTTTATGCCATCATTGCTCTTATCTGTCTGTCGGAAAAGTTGAGCTAGATTCTCCCAAAGTGTTTGTACCTTTGTACATAGGATAAGAAGGTGTTCTGTCGTCTCTTCTTCAATGGTACAGAAAGGGCATCGAGAGGGACCTATCATACCTCTTTTTCTGAGGTGCTCCCATGTTAAAATTCTGCTATGACTTAGAAGCCATAAGAAATATGTCACCTTTGGCCAGTGTCGCATTTCCCATATTTTTTTCCATATTAGGTGAGCATTGTCCTGCATTTGCTGAGTTTGAATATGGTAACCTTCCTTGATGGTAAACAGTCCTCTAGGTTGATGGCCCCAGCGCAGAATGTCTGGGCCTGAGATGTTACGTAGCTTTCGAGTGCTGAGTTCTTTATCAAAATTATTCCATTGCTGCGTTGGTGGGGCTTGAGGCCAGCTATTTTTGTCTTTCCATTGTCGCCATATTCCATTTAGATTGTTTGACCAATACTGGTGTACTAGCCTGTTGTTAGGAGTGTTCGTATATAGGAATATTTCCCCCAGTTCCAACCGCGTAAACAGTTTATCATGTTGTTGCCATGAATCTTCCCAGAACAGAGCTGTTTTACCATCCCTTATTTCCCAAAAAATGTGTATATGTATTAAGTTTCTGTTCAGGGCTGCGAGATTCCATATTGTGGAGCCTTTTGGTGTCCTGTCTATTTTCAAGCGTCCTGCTATTGTTGTTGGCATTTCATATTTCATTTGCCAAATTTTCTTCAAGAGATCTTTCCCTCCCATAAGCCAGCGCCACCAGAGTTTTGCACCCAACACATTGTTGAGGATGAAGGGGTCGCGAAGTCCCAGTCCACCTGCTCCCTTCGATCTTTGTAATTTGTCCCAAGAGAGAAGCGCCCACTTTCTATTGGCTTGGGCTCCTTGCCACAAGAATTTTTTAAAGATGTCTATTAATTGAGTACAGATTCCTTTCGGGCATGCCCGCCCCGATAACTGGTAGATTGGTAATGCTTGCAGCACTGATTTTAATAGTATGAGGCGACCTGGTGCATTCAGAGTTCTGAAGGACCAGTTTTGAATTCTTTTCTCTATTCTTAATATTATTTCTTTCCAATCTATGAGGCGCGTTGGTCCTGGATTTAAGAGCATACCAAGGTATTTGAGGGGGAAAGATCCCCTTTGAAATCCTAAGGTTCTGGCTAGGTGATTCTGCAACTCAATTGGAAAATTAAAGAAATACAGATTGGACTTATCTTTGGTCATTTCGGTGCCCGAGGCTTCCATAAAAACTTCCAGAACTTTGAGAATAATTTTGCATTCTTTGAGTGAGGCCATACAAAATAGGAGGGTATCATCAACAAATTGTTGATGAGTTAACGGGAGCTGAGGTCCCCACAGTTGTAATCCCTGTAGTTGTCCTTCTGCGACTTTAGCTTTAATTAATCTTCCTAAACCTTCTGCTGCAATGATGAAGAGAAAAGGAGACAGGGGGTCTCCTTGTCTTAGGCCTCTAGAGTTGTTAAACAGCATTGATGGACTACCATTCAAGAGTATTGAGAAATGTGGAGACGAGATGAATGAGTGTAACCATTGCAACCATCTTTCTTCGAACCCAAAAGCACGCATCACTTCTCTGAGGTATTGCCAACTGATGTGGTCATATGCTTTTGATAAATCCAATTTAATTAGCAATCCTCTCTTTTTATCCTTCTTTAAAGTATGTATAGCTTCCTGTGCCACTACTATTCCATCCAAGATTTGCCTCCCTTGCACAAAACCTGTTTGTTCCAGGGCTATTAGCACTGGCATCAAGGGCTTGAGTGGGTTAACCATAATTGTTGAGAGGATTTTATAGATGACATTACAGAGTGCAATCGGTCGAAAGCCAACTGGAGTATATGCATTTTGTTGCTTAGGGATAAGAGTCAGAAAGGTTGCATTTAGAGCTGGGGATACCTTTTTATTTCTCCGGGATTCCTCCACAACTTCTAATATATCCTGACCCATAAATGGCCATGCTCCTTTGAAAAATTCACTGGTGAATCCATCCGGCCCCGGGGCTTTGTTCTGTGGTAACTGCATTACCACTTCTTCAACCTCTTGTAGTGTAACAGCTCTTAGCAGCGCAAGGTTTTGTTCTCTAGTTATCACTTGAGGGATGTTGTTGAATGAAATTGATTTTTTTTGCAACCATGCTAGTGTAGATGCAGTCAAGGAGGTTGCTTTGGTTCTGAATGTTTTATATGATGATGGAATATTAGAAGAAGATGTTATTTTCCAGTGGTAGGATAATCATACTTTGGGTTCCCAAGGCAATAACTCTTCAATCTAGACAAATTTTACACCATTTATTAAGTAGCTCAGAAGTAGTAGGTCTAAATCTAAAGAGGATTAGTTAGTGAACTAAATATGTTTTATTGTTTTAAGTTGGGTCACCGAAGAGATTAACATAGTGTTTCCAAATTTTTGATGATTTTATATCCTCAGGTTGCTTATATACATTATGCATCCAAGTTGAATGAAGGTATTTTTTGTGAACAATCAATTTCTACTACACTTTTCCATGTGATATCAATCACCAAATAATTTTCACCTCCAATGTCCTAATTTAATATATGTAAAAATTGTTTTATATATGTGAACAGATTATGTTAGGTTAAATATATATGTCTATTGATGACAGTTTGGTGATATAGGAGGTTTCTTCTCTTCTAAGTGCTTTTCCATGCATCTTCCCACCATTTATGGAGTTTCTATATGTTGATCACTCTTATCATCAATGTCTTTGAAACCTCCATGACCTGGTTCCATGGAAGAAAAATTCACTTCTCATTTCTTCATGGTGACTCCTTCTATGTGACATCTTCTTTCTTTTATGCTACTCTTCCCTGATGACTCCTTCTATGTGACATCTTCTTTCTTTTAAGCTACTCTTCCCTTTGCTACGAAGTTTCTCTTGCAGCATATGTTGCAATTGCTAATTAACATAGTATTTAAACAAACCATACTTAACTGCTTTCATTTAGGGTATTGCATCCTCTATATGGGAATTCCAAATGGTTTCCATGGTGGTTGGGAATTGATAGAGATTTTTAAGGTAAATATTATAGTTTCTCAGGGGAATCAAATGACTTTGTCCATGATGGTTACGAATAGTTTGGTTACAAAAGTATTTTATTCAATTAGCCGACTAATGTAGCTTGATTTTAAAGATACAATAATTTCATAAGTTTGCTATATCTAAAACATTGTCGCGAAGGTGTGAGAACATAGGAGAGAGGTCATTTAAATAATTTGAGTTTGACCGATTATTGATTTATTAGTATCGGTTGAGCCTAAAGACACGAGGCTGTCCTGATCTAAATCCGAAGGATTTCTTCAGAGCATAACAACATGGTGTTCGCCCAAGAGACAAATTTGAGAGTACTGAAAGTTAGATTGCCAGCTTCATCTACACAGACCACTGTTAAAATGCAGGCAGGTTGGAAATCTGAAAGTTCATTCACACATAGCAGTGTCAAAATGTAGGTGGGTATTCCGAAATCTGAATGTTCATTCACACAGAGCAGTGTTATATCTGAAAGCTCATACACACAGGGCAGTGTTAAGTCTCAAAGTTTATTCACACAGTGCAGTGTTATATCTGAGAGTTCATTCACACAGCCCAGTGTTATATCAGAAACTTCATCCACACAAAGCAGTGTTAAAATGCCTGTAGGTCCAAAATTTGAAAGTTCATCCACAAGGAGCAGTGTTAAAATGCAGGTGGGTCCGAAATTTGAAAGTTCATCTACAAAGAACAGTTTTAAAATGCCGGTGAGTACAAAATCTGTAACGTCTTGTGGAAGATTCAGGAGCCTACATTAAAATTAAAAGAGAATTCTAAAAACCCTAATTCGAAGACTTCTAGGTATGCTGCAGAAAGGGTGTCTTCCAAAATCCCTCAGTCGCCTAAGCCAAAGCAAGGATTTAATTTATGTGGTCCTATTTTAGCAGTTGATTCATTTAATGATGTGGATGATCAGCCTGACTTGGATCTTTTCAAAGGTCAACACTGTGACCGGGCATTGGCAGAGATGAATTTGCAGTCACCTTATATCATCTCCTCTGTTGTTACAGATGAGAAACCAGAAATTTTGTCTCTCATTGATGGATGCAGGTACAACCCAATTCAAGAGGCTGGAAATGTGGTTGTGAATGGAGAGAAAGGTAATACGGATATAGATTCACAAGACAATAGAGTTGGTGACCATCTCCTTTCTTGCTCACATTGACAAGACAAATGTTTCACTCCTTCCAAGGAGAGCATTGCCTCAAACAATATATTTTAAATTGCATATACTCCTTATGTACGTCAAACAATATATTGTCACAAGATTTGGATGGGACTGAGGCGGAGCTTGGAGAGTTCAACCCAAATGGATTAAGTTTTGATGATTTTTTGAGTGAAGGGAATAGATTTGGTGGTCATCTCCTTTCTTGCTCTCATGTCTCTCTATCGCATTGTAAATCTTATAGTTACTATCATGAAGAGTCACAATCGCATTGCAAATCTACTTATTACAGTGATGACAAAATTGCTCCTAGATGTCTAGACTACCAGGATGAAACATGTTTCGATTCCATAATGGGAAAATCTCTCATGCAGCAGCTGGATAATGAAACGGGTCGTCTGATGTTGAAGACGTTACAGGACGAGCTGAAGAACAACAACGATAGACAGGATCCTTTCTACTGACCTCTTAATCCGGAATAATACTGGACCATCGAAGGATGCTGCGGCAACTAGGGTTCCCTCCTTGATTATATATTATAAATGTAAATTCAAATGACACTGAATAGGAGCACAAAGGAGGCCTTTAAATGAATATGGTTCTATGTTGAATAGTTATTAATTGGACGTTTGCTTCTCATTTTTATTTATTTTTAATTCATATGAAATATGTTGGCTGACCAAATAAATAATGGGAGAAGTAATGGAAATGCATCCATCTTTATATAAATAGTGTAATTTGAATATTTATATATATGATATTATTATATATTTATATTTATACAGTTTGAGTGGGTTTAATGGTTAAGACTATGTGTTTTTTCTTAAGAGGTCAAGTTCAAAAATTAGAGAAATAGAATATGCATGCCATAGTAAATGGCAACAGATTGTATCTTTTTTCCTTAAATTAATATATAAATATAACCATAAGGTCAACCTATTGTATTTTCTTCTTTAATAAAAAAAACAATTCAATTATTAAAAAAACTCAAAAACTGGTTATTCCTTTCTTCTATAAATTCAATTAAATTATATTTATTTAATGTCTTTGAAAAGAAAAAATAAAATATAAATATAAAATATAATTATATCTTATGCTAAAGGCTTGTTAGGGTAATGTCTCCACGAATTTCCTCAAATCAAAAAAAGGAAATTAATTGTCACTATCCCTTCATCATTCCCAATTTTTCCCAATTACGCAGTCACTCTACACCAAGATCTCCTCCTTTTATTATATTTAATATAACTATATTAAATATAATTGTTGTATACCTTCATACCTATAAGTGATAGGTTATGAGTAAGAGTATTAAAATTATTTTTGTTTTATATTTAAATAATATGCTCCTTATTTTACTACCCATGTGATTTATTTGTTATCATGGTCTTAATATCTTATGAAATGTCGAGTTACTATGCCAGCATCGTTTGCCCCACACTTAGGCTTATATATATGTGTATATGTATATGTATAGGAGTTTAATATCCTTGTCACTTGGAGTGAGAATTACTCCTAACGGGAGGAATTTATACTTAGCTCTAACGAAATTTCATTATACATGTAACTATATGATCGTATGCAGATATGAGCTACCGAGGAATCTTCAACGTATAGTGTTTGGGTTCTTGTGTGATCTTTATGGTACATAGCACTTAAATTTGTCTTGTTCACGACTGCATCGTCAACCATCAAGTTTTCAATGCGTATCGATTTTAATCATGTACCGATTTTAATCATGTTCGTTCAATGATAGCGAGATTTCTATCTCATCTAGAGCCACAGAAACAATAATATTTTATTGACCTGAGTTTCATTTCAACTATAGCAGTAAGTTTGGTATTAAATTTTTTATCAGTCCCTTTGTTAACTCCGTAATTATGCTTGGATCCATGGAACCATTGGTCGATCGTGGATGGTGGGATTTATCTTAGGGTTTTTCTACTAGTCTTAGAGGCTATACACCAAGAGGGTTCTGGTTGGGTTCAAGGATGTAATGTCAAGCTTTTGACAATTTTTTGTTGTGAGAATATCGATTTCTGCTCCTAGGTCAACTAATGCATTGGAAAATGAGCACCAGTTTATTTGCACAATGACTATAGGGTTTCTTGGGTCCTCATATTTTACTAGTGTTTCTCTGCATGATAATAAATCAGACAAAGTACCAATGACATGGATAGTTGGAGTTGTTTTTGTTTTCCTCTTTGGATTTTTCATACATAATTCTCTGAGGAAGAACAAGAGCCAAGTGAGTGAGGATTACAAGAAGAGTGAGGAGTGGTTTGAAGGGCCAAGAGCCAAGAGACCGCCCAATATAATATTTGGCCAGAGAAATTTATATTCTATATCTGTATTTGTTTTGAATAGCTCTTTCTCCTTCATGTAAATTTTGAGCTGAATGTTTTCATGGTATTATTCGAAGAAAATTTGAGCATTTTCAAATGGACTGAAGCAGTGAGTTTTTATAGACTAGGATCTACTTTCTAGCAAAATTCATGCATCAGATGACTTCCAAATAATATGATTAGAGAGTTATGAACCCGGAAGGAAATGCTGAGAAAAAAAAAAATGAAATGAAACATGTGTTACAAATGTGAGCTGCGAAGTGAACCGAAAATGAAATTCCGAGACAAAAATGAAATGAAACATTTGTTACAAACGTGAGCTGTGAAGGAAATGCTGACACGGAAACGCATTGAAACATCTTTTACAAACAAAACCCTAAGAAAATTGGTAAATCCCAAAAGTCCATGCATAAATAGATCGTGGTGATCCCTCAGATCAAAGCGTTGAAAAATGGGCATGAGAGACCATGTGAATTGGTTCGCATCACTCAATGAACTAAGATCCTGAGAAATCTCCAGCCAACAGTCGATATAATCACTGGAAGCTATAATATCTCGAATGCGCTGAAGTTCAAGACCCATCGGGTAGTTGATTTAATGTCGATATACTAAACAGGTATAAGTACTACCATGAAAAAAAATATTTCTATATGCTTTAAGGTAAGAGGTTAAGTTAAGAGTTTTAAATTTTCTTAAATATTCAATGGTTTTGAAAAGGTTGAGAATTATATTCTTGATATTAAGGATGGTTAAAACTTAATGAAATCTCCTCAACGAATTTTATCTATTTCAAATTTCATTTTGCACCATGTGTTAGAAAGGGTTTAACCCTAATGTGAGTTCAAATTATACTAAGGGTGGTGGAGATGAAATAAAGGGGTAAATTGGTGGAGGCCATAAAGACCTAATCAACTTCATTTAAATTTGGAATAAGATGGAATCAAAATTCAGGGTAAATTGGTGGAGGCCATAAAGACCTAATCAACTTCATTTAAATTTGGAACAAGATGGAGTCAAAATTCCATTGAGGATATAATATAATTGTTAGATGTAAGTGATTAAGTCAAATAGGATTTGACTTAATTCACCCACGTAAGTGAAAGTTTATAGTTAGGGACAAATGTTAAATATAACATGGAAAGTAGTAAGATAGAAGTGCTTGTGATGGTTGATTTTTGGTATATCACACTCCATGTTAATAAACTATTATGTAATCAAAACCATAGGGTAAAAATATTACATAGTAACCTTATATTACTAAAGTAAATTGGTGAGATAAGTTATTTCATCTCCATATTAATAAAGTAGAAAGAATATTCGTTTGAGGAGTAAATAAACAATGTGGAATATGGTTTGAGGAATATCCATGTGGTTTTAATAAAATGTCTAATGAATAATAATACCAACAAATAAGGATGGTTAATATATGTGTGGAAAAATTAAATATAATTAAAAATGGTTAGAAATTTAAGTTCAAAATTATTGTTACATTTATTAACGTTGTGAGGGTAAGAACTAGGTATAGAATGACATCATTTATAAAAGGCTTTAGGTTGGACTAAGATGTAGTTGCAAACCTTAAGTCCGTTTTATATGCTACATCAAAAAATAAAGTAAGGCATCGAATTACACTCATTTGTGTCAAATAGGGTTTGACTTGATCCAATTATGTATGTGGAAACATACATATTAAAAAAATAGAGTGAAAGGTATTAAATTAAATATTATTTCAAAATGGATGGTTGGGTTTAATAATCCATGATTATGCACTTGTATATAATTACAACCAATGTAAATGGAAAAAGGTGAGGCATGTTAGAATATCAGATCCATATGAATTAGGGAGAAGGAATCTCCTCTTAGAGGACAGTTGTAATTGAAGGTTGAATATGCTCTTATTAGTAAATAAACAAAGTGAAGTAAATAAAGTGATCAGAGACAGAAATAAGTCAGGGTGCAATAAATCATATTGTACTTTCAAAATGAGAGGTGTTACAATAATTTTGTGACCAACATGGAGGAGTAGTGCACATATACGCCTCATAGTATGGCAAGGCGAGTAATAATGAGGCGGAACTTAACGCCATGAAACATGGACTTATCATTTCAAGAAGAAAAATTTTCCATAGACTGCTGGTAGAGGGAGATTCTTCACTTGTCATAGATGTAATCAAAAAGCTACAACAAGGATCCCAATAGGAAAATATCAGCAAGAGACTAGAGGATGGATAGAGTAATACAGGGGATAAAGGAACTCATTTCGTGGATTGAATATATTATTCCTGCCAATGTTCGACATTCGGGCAATGCAACATTGGATTTTTTGGCCAACTGGGGATGCAGGGATCTTGAAAAGTACCTTGAGATGATAGGGGAAGGGGAATATTAGGAAGTGGGCTTGGAACCATCGCATAAAATCATAGATAACGATAGAAACCCTAAGTAATCCCCTATTGGGGTGAGAGGACATTGTGATTCACCTAGGGATCATGACAATGATCATTTGCATGGAAAGTGTCATTTGGAGTGGAATATCTGAAATACATGATCAGGTGATCATGGTTAATTTAAACCTTGGGAGTCTGATGCAGGAGCATCAAGCTCAATTTTTATTAATTAATTGTGTGAAATAGGGGTTGAGACTTTTTAATTATTTTATTAATTATTTCATTCATTTTCATAATTTAAGAGAGAAAAATGTAAAGGTGGGGACTAATGTATATATTCTTTTAATAATTAAAAGGATATGAGTTAGGTAGCTAATTTAGGGAGTAGCAATTCTATGTACGGGACTTTGTTGAGTCCACACCTATAATGAATCTAATTTAGATTTAGTTGAGGATTGGGTGGAGAAATATGTGGGGTGAAATAAATACATTATTTATGTATAAATAGGAGTGTTTTTGTGAGGAACAACAAGAGCTAAGTGCGTGAGGAGTATAGGAAGAGTGAGGAGTGGTTTGAAGGGTCAAGAGCGAAGAGGCCACCCAATGTAATATTTGGCCAAAGAAATTTTATATTTTATATCTGTAGTTGTTTTCAATAGCTCTTTCTCCTTCATGTAAATTTTGAGCTGAATTTTTTCATGGTTTTATATGCTAGGAGTGAAGTAGTGAAGTTTTGAGTTTTTCAAATGGAGTGAAGTAGTGAGTTTTTATATGCTAGGATCTACTTTCTAGTAGAATCCCTGCATCAGATGAATTCCAAATAATATGATCGGAACTACATTATGAACCGGGAAGGAAATTCCGAGACAAAAAAAAAAAACGAAATGAAACATCGGTTACAAATGTGAGCTATAATGTGAACCGAAAATGAAATTCCGAGAAAAAAATGAAATGAAACATTTGTTACAAACGTGAGCTGTGAAGGAAATGATGACACAGAAACACATTGAAATAGGTTTTACAAATGAAACCCTAATAAATTTGGTAAATCCCAAACATCCACATGTAAATATATCGTGGTGATCCCTCAGATCGATGCAATGAAAAATAGGCATGAGAGACCATGGGAATTGGTACGAATCATTGAATGAACTAAGATCCTGATAAATATCCAGCCAACAGTCGATATAATCACTGGAAGCTGTAATATCTCGGATGCGTTGAAGTTTGAGACCCATAAGATAGTTGAATTAATGTCGATATACGAAAAAGGTATAAGTACTACCATGAAAAAAAAATTGTGTATGATTTAAGGTAAGAGGTTAAGTTAAGATCTAAAATATTCAATGGTTTCAACAAGGTTGAGAATTATATTCCTCAACGAATTTTATCTCTTTCAAATTTCATTTTCCACCATGGGTGAGAAAGGATTTAACCCTAATGTGAGTTCAAATTATACTAAGGGTGGTCGAGATGAAATAAAGGGGTAAATTGGTGGAGGCCATAAAGACCTAATCAACTTCATTTAAATTTGGAATAAGATGGAATCAAAATTCTATTGAGGATATAAAATAATCATTAGATTTAAGTGATTAAGTCAAAGAGGATTTGACTTAATTGACCTGCGTAAGTGAAAGTATATAGTTAGGGACAAATGTTAAATATAACATGGAAAGTAGTAAGATAGAGGTGCTTATGATGGTGGATTTGTAGTATATCACAGTCCATGTTAATAAACTTATATGCAATCAAAACCATAGGGTAAAAATATTACATAGTAACGTTATCTTTCTAAGGTAAATTGGTGAGATAAGTTATTTCATCTTCATATTAATAAAGGAGAAAGAATATTCGTTCGAGGAGTAAATAAACAATGTGGAATATGGGTTGAGGCATATCCATGTGGTTTTAATAAAATTTCTAATGAATAAAAATACCAACGAATAAGGATGGTTAATATACGTGTGGACAAATTAAATATAATTAAAAATGGTTAGAAATCTAAGTTCAAAATTATTTTTATGCTTATTAACGTTGTGAGGGTAAGAACTGGGTATAGAATGACATCATTTATAAAAGGCCTTAGGTTGCACTAAGATGTAGTTGCAAATCTTATAGCCGTTTTATATGCCACGTCAAGAAATAAAGTGAAGGCATCGAATTACACTCATTTGTGTCAAAGAGGGTTTGACTCAATCCAATTATGCATGTGGAAACATACATATTAAAAAAATAGAGTGAAAGGTATTAAATTAAAGATTATTTCAAAATGGATGGTTGGGTTTAATAATCCATGATTATTCACTTATATATAATTACAACCATTGTAAATGGAAAAAGCTGAGGTATGATAGAATATCAGATCCATATTAATTAGGGAGAAGGAATCTCATTTTAGAGGACTATTGTAATTGAAGGTTGAATATGCTCTTATCAGTAAATAAACAAAGTGAAGTAAATAAAGTTATGAGCGATAGAAATAAGTCAAGGTGCGTCGAATCATATTGTACTTTCAATAGATATATTACTGTAATTAGAAAAAAAATATTGGCGAAATGAAAGGTGTTAGAATAATTTCGTGACCAACATGGAAGATTAGTGCACATATACATCTCATATTGTGGCAAGGCAAGTAATAATGAGGCTGAAACTAACGCCATGAAACATGATCTTATCATTGCAAGAAGAAAAAGTTTCCATAGACTAGTGGTAGAGGGAGATTCTTCTCTTGTCATAGATATACTCAAAAATCTACAACAAGGATCCCAATGGGAAAATATGAGCAAGAGACTAGAGGATGGATAAAGTAATACAGGAGATAAAGGAACTCATTTCATGGATTGAATATATTATTCCTGCACATGTCTGACATTCGGGCAATGCAACAGTGGATTTTTTGGCCTAATGTGGATGCAGTGATCTTGAAAAGTACCTTGAGATGATAGGGGAAGGAGAATATTAGGAAGCGAGCTTCGAACGATCACATAAAATCATAGATAATTATATAAACCATAAAAAATCCCCTATAGGGGTGAGAGGACTTTGTGATTCACCTAGGGATCATGAAAATGGTCATTCACATGGAAGGTAGAGCAAGTGGGAGAGCTTCCTGGCACCACCACACGCTTGGAGTTAAGGAGGAGAGGAGATGGGTATGGTGGGTCTAAAATGGAAGGCAATGAATGGTTAACATCTCTCTCCAGGTGGTGTATTCTCCATTCTGAATGAAAGCTCCAATTAAGTGGTACACAATTCATTGCATCCTATGGGAGATAGTAGGTACTTCACGTTGGTTCGAAAAGTTGAAGAGCCAGAGGATCCAAGTGTGAGATGGCATAGCCTTTTGATATGTATCCTTTTCCTACTAAGATAAGGGAATGGAGGATCCATCTGATTTATTGAGGCAAGATGGGAAGGGTTGGAAGAGAATTATTCTTTGGTTTTGTAGACTATTGATTTATTTGTATTTACCTATATTATTCGTCAATTTGTCTCTTTTTTATGGCACCTGTTATTAAAAATGGGAATTTACAAACTTCAATGGTCCATGTTTGAAGTTGGTAGGTTCCATGACTTCCTCAATATCTATGTGCCACCATGGAACACTAGAGAGAGCACAAGACAATTGAGTCTTCAAAAATAATGGGAAATTGACTCCGTTTACGGATTGATGGTTGAGTCTGTTGTCATTACTATGACACAGTTGGTAAATAGAGGAAAGTGGGGGTAAATGCACCCTATAAAACCAAGTTATGAGTTTCAAGAGGAAGCACAAATAGTGCATAGATCCACATTGAAAACCATGCAGAGAATCATTACTAAGTAGTGGATTTTTTGGCTCAATACAGGTCTGCCTAAGTCATGTGCATCGACTCCTGCACGGAGGGTCTCTTCTCTGGTGTGGGCATGTGTGGTCCTGAAGGTGAAGTGTGGTTGGTTGAAAGTGGGTATGGGGAAGGTCCTAGGTAATGGAAAGAGGTGGCGATGTGGTCGCGATGGCACTCAGCAAGAGGCAAACAAGAAAGGGAAGGGGACTTCTACTAGCATATCATGGAAGAGAGTTAGAAAGTCTGATGTGGAGAACATGCATACCATATTGCATTAATTCAGTGCCAATACTCCAACCCAATTCAAAACTATAATATCAGTGTGGGAAGAAAAACTGAAAACAGAAGAAGCAGCAAATCCATCTGTCAAGGAATGGCATAATTTGATTACAGACCAGGGGAACACCTGGGGCCGACTTACCATGTATAAAAAAATAGTACATCTATATTGGTTGATGAAATGCATCATCGTGAAAGTCATCACTGAAAGTCATCCACACAGAGCAGTGTTAAATCTAAAAGCTCATACACACAGCGCAATGATAAATCTGAAATTTCATCCACAAGAAGCAGTGTTAAAATGGTTGTAGGTCCAAAATTTGAAAGTGCATCCACAAGGAGAAGTGTTAAAACGAAGGTGGGTCCGAAATGTGAAGGTTCATCTACAAAGAGCAGTGTTAAAATGCCGGTGGGCCCAAAATTTTTAACGTCTTGTGGAAGATTCGAGGAACGTACATTAAAAGAGAATTCTACAAACCCTAATTCAAAAACTTCTAGATATGTTGCAAAAAGGGTTTTGTACAAAATCCCTCTGCCGCCCAAGCCAAAGAAAGAATTTAATTTATGTGATCCATCGGATGCCACTAGAGATATGTCATGTGGAAATGTGGCTATGAATTGGGAGAAAGGTCAGACTAATATTGATTCACAAGACAAATTTTTCATTCCTTCAAAGGAGAGTATTTTCTCAAACAATATATTGTACACTGTTACTCCTTTATGTCAAACAGTATATTTGGATGTGACTGAGGGGGATATTGAAGAGTTCAACTCAACTGGATTATGTTTTGATCATTTTTTGAGTGATGTCAATAGACTTGGTGACCATCTCTTTTCTTTCTCACATGTCTCTCGAGAGTTCAACTCAAATGAATTAAGTTTTGATGATTTTTTGAGTGAAGCCAATACAGTTGGTGACCATATCCTTTCTTTCTCACAAGTCTCTGTATCACATTGTAAAGCTACTAGTTACATTCTTGACAAACTTGCTCCTAGATGTCTAGACTACGAAGATGAAACCAGATTTGATTCCACAATGGAAAAATATCTGATGCAACTGGATGATGAAATGGGTCATATAATGTTGAAGGAGAACAATAGCCATAGACATGATCCTCTCTACTGGCCTCTTAATCTGGAATCATATTGGACTATTGAAGGATGCTGCTGAAACTAGGGTTTCCTCCTTGAATAACATGGTACTTGAGAAAAAATGGTGGAACCAAGACCATTGTATCAAGTTCCAATAAGGCAACTGTAAAGACGTCCCTCCAAATAAATAATGGGAAGAGGTAATCCTTATAATATGTTCGAATTATATATATATATTATTCAATTTAAATTAAAAATTAAAGTTTACAGTATAGTTATTAAATTCCAATTTCATTTCATAAAATAGTTATTAAATTCCAATTCCATTTTATAAAAAAAAATGAGTTGTATTCAATTCAATACTAAAAAATTTTGAAAATACATTATTTTTTATTTATATTAATTTTTTTTAATTTTAGTTTTCAAGATGGATCCTCTTTGGAATTAGAAACTTGAACTTATGTTTTATAATACTTCCTGGGGTATGTCACCACTGTTTGAAGGTTGTTTTATGATACTTCCTAGGGTATGTCAACACTATTTGAAGGCTGGGGAAAATAATTATCATCTCTTTTATGAATGTATTTTCACTAGGGAAGTAACCGCAATTGATTTGTACACAGTTCAAAATCATTGCACCACACTTCCAAAGTACCATTATATGCTATGAATGGTGGGGTGGACAAGGGAAATATTTTCGAATCATCCCCATCATTTATCACTAGTTTATGTGGATTAGCAGGAACAGATGGCTATTTGATGGAAAACCAAGCCATCCTTCTTTGCTTAACAAACATATTCTACAAATTTGGGGGCTCGAAGATAAAGTAGAAACCTCCATGGGACCTTTCAATTACAAACATCCCACATTAGATTCTCTACCCTACTAGTTTTTTGATGGGGTGGCACAAAACTCTAAATGTGGGTGTGGTGCGTGGTTGATGCTTTCCTCTTCCTGTCATTATAAAATTAATTGGGCAGGCAGCCAAGGTACCAATATAAGGGTGGAGTCCCCGGCTCTTTGGGGACTGTTATGGTTTTCTCGTCACCTCTATATTGATTCCTTATCTATTTTTGGGGACTCATGGGTCCTAATCAACCACCCTAATCAAAGGTACCAGATTTAACCCTATTCTACTGGAGGTTTGGATGGATAGAATCAAGGAGCTTCAAATGAAGTTTTCATCTATATCATTCACCCACATCTACAGAGACAAAAAATATAAGGCAGATCGGCTATCTAACTTGGGACTATCTGGTCGATATGGGGAGATGCATTACGAGTTGTTTGATGCTGATGGAAAAGATGCAAGAGGAACTATTATTATTTTCTAATCCTTTTTTCTATATTGCGAGTACTAGTGGAGAGAGTGGCTTCTCCCCTCCCTTAGCTTATGGATACTTTTAGCTTTTTATTTCTTTTCCCTTTCATTTAGTCCAAACAGGTGATTTTTTACAGGAAATATCCTTCGAATATTTTTCCAGCAAGCCGATTGCAGGATCTGGATATCCTCAGGGTTTGCCTTTGAAATTATTTTGGTGTTTCAGAACACTTCTGGGCCGTTTTTTTGATTTCAATACTATGTACCACTGTATCCTAAGTTTGGATAGAATGGTGTCTCTAGAATTTTTTTTGGTCACTATTGGTCACTTTATGTTTTTTGGTTCTTCAGCAATGTCGGACTGAAAACTATGTATAAGTGTTTTGATGATATATATAGGCTTATTGAAACTACAATAGAACAAATTCAATGATGGATTGATGTAAACGTGGAAATAATGTCAAAGTATGATTATTGATTTGTTGTGATGGTACAAAATATAAACTAGTTGCTTTTTCTTCTGGAAAAAAAAAGTATTTACTATTTATAGATTTCAGATTTTTGTGGTGAGAGTTTTGTGTTGTTGAGTTCGGAATCTCCACATTCAACATTTTTACGTCTACGTTTCAGGTCTAGAACAAGACCCATCATCAAGACCAATTCTATTGAAAAGAGAGGAGGAAAATTCCATATATATATATATATATATATATATATATATATATATATATATATATATATATATATATAACTAAAGCGTGCATCAATGCCAGCCGACCACCATCTAATAATTAGTAATTTCATTTTGAAGAAAAATTAAAATCAAAGATTTCTGTTATACGCTCTATGTGAAGAATATTGATTATTATATTACCTTGCCTTTATTCATGTAATATATATATTAACGAGAAATACCTAACTAAGGAATGCTAAAGGCACTCAAAGCATAGCTAAGGATGAACTAAATTAAATAAATTAAACTATGGAACTACTATAGGAGGGTTTAGCTAGCTATTAGGTTTGTATATAAAGTTTAATAATATTATTTTTATATTTAATTTAATTATAGCTAT
Source organism: Pinus albicaulis (assembly GCA_034641835.2). Classification (NCBI taxonomy): domain Eukaryota; kingdom Viridiplantae; phylum Streptophyta; class Pinopsida; order Pinales; family Pinaceae; genus Pinus; species Pinus albicaulis. The sequence goes on along the minus strand of CM076584.1, from coordinate 1,128,591,548 downwards.
AATAAAGCTTAAAAGGGTTTGAAAAACACACCAAGGATCAAGGATAACAAAATTTTAGCTAAGGGACAATTTTTCATTTAATAAAAATAGTATTAGTTAAGATAACTAATACTAATGTTACTAAATTAAAATCTTTCTATTAGTAAGGAAGGAAAGGATTTAAGGGGGTGAAAGGGGAAAGTTAAAGATAAGAAATGAGGGGGTGTAATAATTAAAACACAGACAAGGGGTGATATAAGCTACATGAATTCTAAAGTTTTAGTAATATAAAATAGAATTAAGAAATAAAATCCTAAGCAAGAGGGAGGTTAATAGGGTTAAATTTTAAATAAGGCAGGGATACTAATGGAGAAGAAAGGATAGAGGAAAGAAAAGAAGGGGGAGGAGGGTTTAAGAGCGACAAGGGATACAAAAAGGAAGGGAAGAGTCAAAAGATCATTCGGAGCTTATAAAGGAAGAGACGCTGCGAGAGGAGATAAGGAAGAACGACCAGGTTGAAACCTATAAGAAGGCCAAGTTATTTACGAGTGGGAAAACAAGGGGACCCAGTTTCTGCTGACTTCTAAACCTCCATCCCTATTAAGGTTTTCCGCATGCTTGATAATTTCAAGGGCTTCTCGAATTTTTCTTTTGTAATACTGATTTTCATTGGTTATTATTTTAGCATCTTCTAGGCAGATGCGGTGGAGAGTTTTATTTGAGTGATCTGCCAGTGCTGAGGTTTTGGTTCTCCCGATCCTAATGTCTGCACCATGTTCTTTGAGCCTGATCTTGAAAGATCTTCCAGTTTCTCCTATATAACATTTTCCGCAGGAACAATTTATACGGTAAACACCTTTTTGCTGGAACGGATCAGGGTTGTGTTTGATAGATTTCATCACCTATTTTATTGTCCTGACGGGCTTAAATTAGGTTTCGATGTTATTTTTAGCGAGGAATTTGGCTAGCTTATCAGTGACCCCTTGGATGTAAGGGAGGTAAGCTTTAGTTTTTAGGGTTTCATCACAGGGATTTCTTTTGTTTCTGGATTTGGCTCTTTGTATGGCTTTGAGGATGTCCTTGTTACTATATCCCATATTAGTGAATTCCTTTTTTAAGTATTCAATTTCTTCCTTTATGTGACTGTCATCAAATATTTTGAAGGCTCGAGTAAAAAGTGTCACAAGTACCCCCATATTTTGTGTCGGATGATGGTGTGATTTTGCATGGAGATAATTATCTGTGTGTGCCTTCTTTCTAAATACTTTATGTCCAATGGAACCATATTTATTTCTGATGAGAAGTATGTCCAAGAATGGGATACAGTTTTTTTCCTCATCCTCCATGGTGAACTACATATCCTTGGATAAGCTGTTAAGGTGGTTTTGGAACTTTTTTAGTTCCTCGTCTCCATGCGGCCAATCAAAACTAGTGTCATCCATGAATCTAACCCAGAATTTAGGTTTAATATGGTAAGATTCTAGTGCCCTTTTCTCAAATTTTTCCATGAAGAGATTGGCCACTATAGGAGATAGTGGAGAGCCCCGTGTCGAATTCGGAATGAGGAAATAGTAAGTAGCATTGAAGATGGTATCAAGAATTTTGGAGACAATTATAAATATTTAATAAGGCAAGAATGTGCCATCATACTCAAAAAATAAATACCTCCCAAAAGCAATTTAAATAAGGAACACCTGAAGGCCATTAAAAACCTTAGGTGTAATGAAAACATCATAATTCTTAAAGCTAATAAAGGAGGGGAAACGGTGGTTATGGACAAGGAGGATTATATTAATAAGATGAGAGACCACCTCTACAATAGTCGTAGTTATAAGAAACTCACAGCAAACCCTATTTCTAATGTTATAAGAACTGTAAAAAAAGCCATCAAAGAGTCTAACCTGGACGAAAAAACAAAAAAGCACCTCTCACCAGACAATGAAATAACCCCCAGAATCTATGGAGAACCAAAAATCCACAAAGATGGAGTCCCTCTGAGACCCATTTTCAACACTATTGGAGCTCCTACTTATGAACTAGTGAAATACGTAGCTAACACCTTAGCACCTCTAGTAGGAAAAACTAGCTCTTACATTAAAGACTCCAAACATTATGTGGATTTCATTAGAAATGCTAATTTGGAACCTCGTGACAAAATAGTAAGTTTCGATGTGGTCCAGCTCTTTACTAAGATACCCTTAGATGAAGCCGTGGAAGTTGTCAAGGAAGTTATTGATCCCCAAACTGCTAAGTTAGCAGAAATCTGTTTGCGATCAACATTCTTCACATTCCAAGCAGAGATTTTTGAGAAAACGTCAGAAGCAGCCATGGGCTCTCCACTATCTCCTATAGTGGCCAATCTCTTCATGGAAAAATTTGAGAAAAGGGCACTAGAATCGTACCATCTTAAACCTAAATTTTGGGTTAGATTCGTGGATGACACCAGTGTTGATTGGCCGCATGGAGACGAGGAACTAAAAAAGTTCCAAAACCACCTTAACAGCTTATCCAAGGATATACAGTTCACCATGGAGGATGAGGAAAAAAACTGTATCCTATTCTTGGACAACTTCTCATAAAAAATAAATATGGTTCCATTGGACATAAAGTATTTAGAAAAAAGGCACACACAGATAATTATCTCCATGCAAAATCACGCTGTCATCCAGCACAAAAGATGGGGGTACTTGCGACTCTTTTTACTCGGGCCTTCATAATTTCTGATGACAATCACATAAAGGAAGAAATTGAATACTTAAAAAGGCATTCACTAATATGCGATATAGTAACAAGGACATCATCAAAGCCATACAAAGAGCCAGATCTGGAAACAAAAGAAATCCCCGTGATGAAACCCTAAAAACTAAAGCTTACCTCCCTTACATCTAAGGGTTCACTGCTAAGCTAGCCAAAGTCCTCACTAAAAATAACATCAAAACCTCATTTTAGCCCCTCTGGACATTCAAACAAGTGATGAAATCTGTCAAATACAACCCTAATCTGTTCCAGCAAAAAGGTGTTTACCGTATAAATTGTTCCTGCGGAAAATGTTATATAGGAGAAACTGGAAGATCTTTCAAGATCAAGCTCAAAGAACATGGTGCAGACATTAGGATCGGGAGAACCAAAACCTCAACACTAGAAAATCACTCAAATAAAACTCTCCACCACATCTGCCTAAAAGATGCTAAAATAATAGCCAATGAAAATCACTATTACAAAAGAAAAATTCGAGAAGCCCTTGAAATTATCAAGCATCCAAAAAAGCTTAATATGGATGGAGGTTTAGAAGTCAGCAGAAACTGGGTCCCCTTGTTTTCCCACTTGTAAATAACTTGGCCTTCTTATAGGTGTTAACCTGGTCGTTCTTCCTTATCTCCTCCCGCAGCGTCTCTTCCTTTATAAGCTCTGAATGATCTTTTTACTTTTCCCTTCCTTTTTGTATCCTTGTCGCTCTTAAACCCTCCACCCCCTTCTTTTCTTTCCTCTATCCTTTCTTCTCCATTAGTATCCCTACCTTACTTAAAATTTAACCCTAGTAGCCTCCCTCTTGCTTAGGATTTTATTTCTTAATTCTATTCTATATTACTAAAACTTTAGAATTCATGTAGCTTATATCACCCCCATCCTGTGTTTTAATTGTTATACCCCTTAATTTCTTATCTTTAACTTTCCCCTTTCACCCCCTTAAAATCCTTTTCTTAGTAATAGAAAGATTTTAATTTAGTAACATTAGTATTAGTTATCTTAACTAATACTATTTTTATTAAATGAAAATTTGTCCCTTAGCTAAAATTTTGTTATCCTTGATCCTTGGTGCATTTTTCAAACCTTTTTAAGCTTTATTATAGCTATAATTAAATTAAATATAAAAATAATATTATTAAACTTTATATACAAACCTATTAGCTAGCTAAATCCTCCTATAGTAGTTCCATAGTTTAATTTATTTAATTTATTTCATCCTTAGCTATGCTTTGAGTGCCTTTAGCATTCCTTAGTTAGGTCTTTATCGTTAATATATATATTACATGACTAAAGGCAAGGTAATATAATAATAAATATTCTTCACATAGAGCGTATAACAGAAATCTCTTATTTTAATTTTTCTTCAAAATGAAATTACTAATTATTAGATGGTGGTCAGCTGGCATCCATGCACGCTTTATTTTTATATATATATATGATTTTTCCTCCTCTCTTTTCAACAGAATTAGTCCTGATGATGGGTATTTTTCTAGACCTGAAACGTAGACGTAAAAATGTTGACTATGGAGATTCCAAACTCAACAACACAAAAGTATTTACTAATTTAGTTGGCTGCAGTTTCGAATGCATATTAATTTCTCAAGAACTTATTTTTAATGACGAGGGAGTGTTTGGGAGGTCAATGAAAGTGAAGTAAATAGGGTAGTATGCAAACAATAGCATGGCACATAGCTCGCTTCATGTAAGTAGGTAGAGATGGCTTAAACCTAGGGGCATCAGATTCTGCGATATGAAACCTTCGTTCGCATCCAGAAAGACCATTCCTAATATGTAGTTTTTTATTACCCATGTATTGGTGTTGATTTCTGAAGCCCTCCATAAAATTTCTTCTGCTTAGATGTATGGTGTCTGTATTTTTAATATGATTTTCATAAAATCTATGTTTTTGATAAATATAAAATAGTAAGAAACTACCAAATTAACAATATGTGTGTGTGTGTGTGTGTGTGATTAAGGAGTGACTTCACAAGCTTAAAACATAAAGTGAAAATGTACGTTAATCCTTACTAGTTTGGCACATTTTTTGTTTTGGAGTTTTTAATGATTTTGATTATCTAAATGAGTTAGTTTAATAAAAAAAAATTATAAGTTTTTAGATAAAATTTAATTTATCATAATATATTTATAAATTTTAATATATATATAATAATTTTTTAACTATAATATTTGATAACCATATATTTATATGATTTATATTAAACTGTTTAGGATTTATATTGAATCATTTATTATTTATATTGAATCATTTCATATATATATATATATATATATATATATATATATATATATATATATATATATTAGTTAATAAGGTTGGTAAGATTAGTATTATATTTCTTATTACAAATTAACTTTAAGCTTTGAATATTAGTAATTATGTGAGATTTTATTATGTAATACTTGTTTTTAATCGTTAAAACATATTTTCTATTGACATATCTTAATAGTAAAAATATCTCTATAATTAACTTATATTTATTTAGTATGTATTGTAAATATTTCATTTTTTTCCATAATAAAAATTAAACATATTTAAGTGGATTGAAATTTGTAATTTGTTAAGATTATAATTAATGTCACAAATATCACCAATAAAAAAAAAAATCAGATTTTAATTTAATAAAATTACTATGTAATAATTTCAGTGTTATTATTATCCAATTCTAAGGTCATTGCTATGCTAGACACCAAATTGATGTATGATACCCCCTTTTTTGTGGGACAACACCAAATTGGTGAATGATACCCCCTTGTTTGTGGGACAAGGGACCTAGACCCGCCTACTAAGGAATACATACTTTAGCCCCTCTGGTTTTGAACCTATGACCTCTCAGGAGGAAACACATGCTCTTAATCTTATCCATTAGGCCCACTCAAATTGTGTATAAATATCACCAATTACATAATAAATTTACTTTGCGTCATAATTTGTATCAGCAACATTTCCATTTGCATCACAAAAAAATTCCTATAATTCCTATTGCATTGTAATTTGCCTCACCCTTGTGTAAATTATCTCATGTTTTTTAATGCATTGTATACATTTTGTAACATTGCATTTGTATAATTTGCATCACCCTTGTCTAAATATCTCATGTTTGTGAATGCATTCTATATATTTTGTAACATTGCATTTCTGTAATTTGAATCACCCTTTCTTACTTTCACTTTTCTGTTTGCATTGTAAACATTGCATTTTTGTCTCTGTATCAAAATTTTCATTGCTTTAATTATGTTAAAAAAATACTACTATGCTACTTTGCAACTTTGTATATTGATATTAGTGGTGCATAAGAAAAAATGGAGTTTCTCATTGGTAATGTGCAAAAAAAAAAAAGTTTCATGATTAACACATTAGCAACATTGGAATGGTATTGTATGAGTAGTTTAATAACAATGCATCAAATGTTATGTATGGTTAAAGTATCTTATAAAAAAAATCGGATTCATATTTTAATTCATATTTGAAATAAGTATTATATTTTTGACTAACACAAATATATAAATTAAATGTCTAGTAGATGTTAATTGTCATCAATAACTTATTATAACATAAGTTAGACCTATTTATAATTAATAATAATCTTAACCATGGAGATTTACTATCATTTACTTTCCTTTTAACATGGATATTATTACAATGTCATGGGCCAATACCCTAGATTATCATTATCACATGCCAAAAAAATTATTACTCACTTCATATGACACTTATTCATATGGCATTTTTTTAATTAAAAAGAAAAAGGGGATAACTACTTTGGAGATAAGTCTCAACCTTTAATTTGGTAATTGTCAATCTATTATAAGTTTTGAAGCATTTGGGCGAATATTTTCTAATTGAAACAAGGATTTGAACTCTCCACAATCCAAGTGACCCAAGAGTTTCTAAAGATTATATCTCCATAGATGTAGCCAAAAACTCATTTTAAACAACAAAAATTGAAGGTTTGACCAAAAATTATTTTGTGGGATAGTGCCCAAAAAAATATAAATTATAGTTAGAGAATGAATTTTATTTGCATATACGAGTGACTATTATAAAATATTTCATGGATTTTAAATTTCTACCATTGACATAATAATGATTGACAATTCTATTAAAACAAGGCATGATTTAGAATAATTAACTAAATAGTAAAATGCTCTGCTTTTACGAGAATACATGTGAATTTCATCCTGTAAATATAAGTATAAATATATTTAAATTAAAAACTCAACTGAATATATTCATAGAATTATCCCGTGGGATATCAGAAAAATAATTATTTAGAATATTAAAATGATATTTAATTAAAATATTTCTGAATAATTATATAAAAGTCGTAATAAGTTTGGCAGACTTTTGGAAATAATCAAAAGTAGGAAATAAATTACTGGAATAATATTAGTAAATAGAAATGTTGCCAAGATTCATTTTAAATGAATCTTTAAATTGTTGTTCATATAAATTACACATTAAACTGTGTAAACTTTCAAGATAAATTAATTAGGGTTATCTTTCCCTAGAAACTATTAATACACTCGGGAATTATTATTTCAAACACGAAATTAGAAAGAGTCGCACAGACTCACCTGTGACAAACGAGAGAAGTATTGTTATCAGTGGTTCCATGTAAAAGTTTACATGATTTTTTTAACTAAAACCAAAACCACCGCAGAGGAGGAATTTACCTGCAAAAAAATAGAGACAAATAAATATTCATGAATATATAGATAAGTATATAAACAAAATTCCATGATAACAAAATCTAATAGAGATTAAGGAAATACGAATGGGAGTATACGTACCCCATTAACCATAGTTGAAGAGTTAAATGTCTCTGTGAGAGAACGCGAGGAGTTAGACACCTAAAATGACTACCATAATTTGAAAATAGCAGTAAAACTATGAATAAGTATACCATTGGAATTTAATTCACCTGAGAAATTTCTTGCTGAAGACAAATGCAAGTAGAGCCACGGTAATCATGTAGAAATTAATCACTGACATTGAGTTCAAGCTTAGGAAATCATCTTTAAAGGCTCGACTTCAGTGGCGGGAATGTTCATCAAAGATGCCCCAATTTTCCAAGGAAGAAACCATAAACAATGTAAGGAACAAATAGAGTAAATAGGAAGAGATTTCCTTTCAAAATCACAAAATAAAAAATTTATATCTACACAAATATGGGACGAGAACTAAACAGTGGATAAATTCTAAATCGTCAGAAATGAATCTATACAATAAAATGTTTCGACGTAGAGAGAGGGAAGAGCCATTCTTGTTGAGAACTGAATAAGAAAACGAAAATTGCTTACAAGCCAAATTGAGAGATTCATTACCTGTGACAACACCAAGTCATATAGAGATGAAGCTTGCGGACAAACGATGGAAATCATAAGCTGGAAAGAGAAACAGAATGAAGGCAAGAGAATTTTATGGTAAATCAAAACCCAATTCAGCATATAGATCCCACCATCCACGTGTAAGAATCTGGGAAGATAGGTGTGGATCGAGGTATGACCTCTGGTGTGGATAACGTGTTAACCAACCCTACCGATGAACAACTATAAGAATCGCACGGAGCAGATTTACAAATTTATGATACATTACTCGTTCACATGGGAAAGTGACATAAAAAAATAAAGTATTACCATTCCAACCGTTCACTCTTGTCACATAAATGAAACAAGAACACCATGGTACGAGTAACATAAAACCTCATACGGATTTCAGATGCCAAGGCGTACTAATACGCAAATCCTGGTGGTTTAACGAAAACCATGGTAACATCACTTAAATGAAAAATCAAAAATTCTATTGGACAAAGATCCTTCGCATTAAAAGTCTGACATTATGCAAACCATTATCGTATAGAGTAATTAAATTTAAAGTCATAACAGTTGAACGAAACACTATATAGATATCTGCATCGAATTCATAACGCTTCTATATATGAATCGAATTCATAATACATGTATCGAATTCATATATGATCACAAAGGTGATCATTTGTATATCTATATAAAAGGCAAATGAAATGATTTTTCAATGATATATGTATAGAAAGATACGTAAGGAAGATAAAAGTATGTGCCACCTTAGAAGCGCAAGAAGATTAATATTGGTTTTCAATACAATGTGTTTAGGAGTAGTGAAATAACACATAACGGTAGAATTAAAAACGAGATTTTCTAAGGGACCATTTTTAGGTATATTACCTTTATTCTATAATGAAATGAAGAAGAGGAAAAAGGTAGACTTTGAACATGAAAATCATTTGGAAAAAGAAGTATATTATTAATTAATATACCTCTTTAAAAACAAAAATTATTAATACAAGGGTTAAATAGTAATATTGAAAGATATCAGGGATGAATTTAAAAGAGTAAGTTTCTCTCTTCTTTATTAAGCACGTTTTTTTTAACTAGTAAAGAACTAAGAGAAGAATAAAAATGGCCATAGGTGAGAACACTTGAAAGAAAAAAAAAATGTGTTGTTTGAGAGTCGTGACAATTATAGAGGGACTCGAGAAGCTAATAAATAAAAATAAATAATCTAAATGGATACCATCTCAAACATGATGTTGCATCAATGCCCATTATTCATGCAAAAGGGACTATCCATATGGGGAATTGGAATAAAACTATAGAAGGGTCAAGTTTGTAACTCTACTTGAGGGTTAAAGGATTCAAACTTATCCACCACGAGGAAAAGGAGTTCCATTCATTATTATTTTATCTTTTTCCACAATATAGAAAAAAAATTGGGAGTTGGAGTGAGGGGGTGTAAAATAGGAATCTATTGTTCCATAGTACTCTATTTAGCCAAAGTTTCAAGGTGACTCCATGGAGAGTGTCGTTTCCTTTGTACTTGCCTTATTTACATTCCAATAGGAAAAGGAGAGCAGAGCAGCCTCACTTTCTAGTTGGGTTTGATCCCATAAGGGTTTTCTAAAGCATGTCTTGTGTTCATTATGGATGGTGTGTGATTATATTTTAATGTTCTTTATTTTTTACATTTTTACTTGATACATGAATAAGAAGAAAAAAAATAATTAATAAATATGGAATCTAAGGAAATTATCCCTCATAGTATATATTTAAATTTATTCTTATCAAAAATATGGTGAAAAACTATTCAATGGAATATCTACGACAATTTACGAATCATATTGGTAACGTAACACTTTTTTGAAAGGAATATTGAGAGAAGTTGAATGGGATCTAAGAAGAAATTTAGACAAAAAATTGTAGAACCCTAGCCATGCCTAAGGAATCTATTTACAATACCGTAATATACCAGAGGATATTCTTGGTTTTGGAAGCATAGGTCATGAATATCAGTTGCAATATGAACCTCGTTAAGGTGAATCTGGAAACTAATTTTGGGATCAGACAATATCGAGGTTCCAACTGAAAGGTCAGATAAGAGGGGACAATAGAGTAGCATGATTACCTAGAAAATAAGTCAATGAAAGAACTTTAAAAATAGGAATCGAATTCAAGTGTCAATAACAGTTCACAATACTTGTTCAAGATGGAAGTGAATTTTGACATCATGTTGTATCAAGGTTATATTGATGCTATAAAATCAAATAACTAGTTGCAACAACTAGAATTATATTTTAGCATTCACCACATGGATGAGGAGTAGAAAATATCATTTTCTATGTTGAAGTTAAAGGGCCATGCCCCTAACCTAGTGGTAAATCCATATGGAGACACTTATTGTTGAAAATGGCACCAAAAAAGGTTTCTAATTTAATTTTCCCTTGAATTAAATTAGAATACAATTGTAATTCCACATCACATGAAAACTTATACGAGTTAACTAAGTTAGGATGACTTAGTTGGTTTAGTTAATTCGAGTTCAGGGTCAAACTAGAGGCATGTAGAGCGTGTCCTACATTATAGGAGCCCTAGTGAATTTATTTTGAGTTGTAATTAATTAACTCAATTTATCTCAGTTAAAGTCAGTTTAACTAGTTCTAACTAATGGAGGAATTGGAAAGAGGTCAAAGTGTGGAAATTAGATTTAATTTGTTAGAGTCGGTCCTTACAGCCCTCCGTCAGAGATCATTTCGCTTTTTTCATATCATTTTTAGGTGTCTCGCTCATTCCACTTCGTTGCATTTCGCTAGGGGCATGCCATTGACTCATGAGAGGGTCTGGTCGTCTTGTATTTCCTCATGCTTGTACTTGCAGGGCTAATTAAAATTCCTCAAAAAATCATTGAAGTTCAGGTCACGTCATTCATGGTCATAAATGATTATTTTTGTCAAAAAGAGTCTTTAGTCCTAGATTCTAGGGTTTTTAGTCTTTTGATACATGTAATAAAAGCCCGCAGGCCATGAGGTTGTTTTCGAAAAGGTTCCTATTTCATATTTTTATTCTCAAAAACATTTGAAGACATTTCTAGTCCAAAACTCTGTTTTGAACTAGAAACTGTCAATTTTATTTTTGTAATAATTTTGTATTTGTTTCACCATAAAAAGTTCAAATAAAGGTTCTGGCCTTCTCCAAAGCCAAAATGCCAAAATCCCTGCAAAAAAAACCAAGTTTCATCAATCCAAGACTCAGAAAAAACAGTGAAAAACCAAAGACAGAATTGCATTAAATGACAAAGTGCCAAGATTTCCAAACATTACAAAGTGGGTTATGGATAAAATTAAAATCAAATCTGATTCTTGTGAGATATTTTCCAACCTATATAAAGCATTGAAGACAAATAATTTTCACAAATTTCCAAAGCAAAATCGAGTTTGGAGGGTTGGAGAGCAAAAAACTCGTTTTCAGAGCCGTGGAGTTGAAGTGAAGTGCACGCGGCGCATACAGGTGGCGTACGACGCACATACCGTGTGTGATGCACTGGGCATCACAGGCCTGTGCAATTTTGCACGCGCGCGGCACATAGAATTTCAGGGCCGAAAATTTTAGTTCATCACCCAGATTCGTGCTAAATCACTTCATTTACTTGCAAGTAAGTCATTCATGCCTACTTAGTGACTCATAAACATGTTGTGGTGTTTCGGAAGTGGAGAAAAAAAAATTTTTATGGGGTGAAATGTAAACCCTATATTCATTGAAAATTCACTTCTTAGGGTTTTGAAACAAATGTTAGTGATATTGTGGGGGTTTCCAAACTTGTGTTATTGATATATATGTTCATACCATTTGCTGTCAGTGGTGTCCCTGCTTATTACCTTAGCCTCACGCTCTCTCTCCTTTTCAAATCACTGCTGTCATTACCATTGTCATTGTCACACTGTTTATCATTCATATTGTAACACAGTCCCATATTCACTTTTCCCTATTCTCCATTGACAAAGCCTAAATATCATTGCAAAGGTTGTACGCTACACTATATTTCTTCCTACTCACTTGTCAAAATCCCCATGTAGTCAAAGCAGTGATTTTTTTCCATTTCAAACTCATTTGTCAGAACCTTTATCACTGTGGCTTTCCTATAACATTTTGATACACATGTGACACATTTGGGATTAGAGAATACACTGAACTCTTGTTTTCACTATACCTATATCAACATATATTTTGCAAACATCTTGATTTCAGCGCCATGTCAGAGACGGATTCAGTTTATGAGTAGGAGTATGACAGTGATTCCACAGTAGAGGTTAATGTGCCACGGAGGTCTCACAAAAGTGGCAAAAGTGGTAGGCATGTCAGGGAGGAGCCTACTTCTTTGGTTCAATTGCAGGCTTGCCCGCTTGTAATGGATTTTTTTCAGCATCAGTCATGTTTCCAGTACTGTGAGATGATTTCACAAACCCAGCATCATCATGAGCTAGCTCGTCTATTTTTTCTACATTTACATGATGGCCATGTAAACCTTGCCGGAGTTAACTTCATTCTGTCACCATAGACTATTGCTCAAGCCACCGGGATACCAAACATAGGAGAGGAATGGAACAAACGAAATCAGCTAGAGAAATCCTACTATGAGCCATACATCAAACCTGGGTATATGAGGCAACTGAGCAGGGTATTTCCATTCAGATTTATGAAGGATGAGTTTGCACCATTGATGAAACTCATCATTCGATATTTCAGTTGCAAGGGCAGATTCTCACGCCTCTATGCATACCATATCTGTTTGTTGATGCATTTCACAAGGGTACGTATGATGAGCATTCCATACTTCATGTATCGCAACATAGAGCGGATGAAATTTCTTGTACAGAAGAAGACCCCAACACAGTAGCATAGCAGCATATATCATTACGCGTTGATCAAAATCATGGTGGTACATCAGCTCACACGGCAGGGCATCGCATGGGATGAGTTCATCTCCCGTGACTACTTTGGAGTGCACAACTGCCTCCCGAGGTAGTTCATGATGAGGGAGAGCCTTCACACCAGCTTGACATTCCTGAGACCGAGCATATCAGTGCTCCAATGTATGTGACATATCAGTGAGGCCACAGAGCCTTATTTGCAGCTACACGACGAGTACTATCTCCACCCGAGGTGGAAGGGGTCTCGTTGACTTCATCAGCAGAGCGAGTATTATCTCTATATGGTGTGGAAGGGGTCTCGCCTTCGACTTCATCATAGGTACAGATTCAGGATAGAGGCAAGAGCCCTATGCACGATGATGGCCCCTCAGGAGGCCAAGATATTGAATTCACATTGATTGATGTTGATGCGAGCTCTCCTAGCTCGAAACTGAAAGAGATCGTCCAGGAGTAGAAGGCCGAGATTGACACGCTGAATGTTAAGTTGCAGAGAGCTGAGTGGGTGATAAAATACCTGGATCAATGTAACAAATAGCTAGAGGATCAACATACACTTGTAGAGCTGCGGCGAATCCATGAAGATCGAAAATTGGCCCGAAAGAGACCTGGTGACATGACACCAATTGAGCGAGAGACCGAATTCATGCATGTTAACATTCATCTAGAAAAGTTTTTGGAAAAGGCTAATAGAGACAGGGACATGCTCCGTCACATGAAAGGTCATTATCGGGCCTGCATGCATGTCTGCAAAGCAAAAATGAAGATTCTGAAGAGGAGGTTGAGCAGATTACTAAAACGACGGAAGAGGCCTGATCCACTCTGTATTTTGGCCGAAGCTTCGTTGGATGAGCATGATACATGATGGAGGGTCTTTGCTCTAAATTTGAGCAAATTTGGAGAATTTTTTGTCATTTTGGAAAATTTTGGTCTCAAAACAGGTTTTTCAGCCCAACGCGTAGCGCATCACGACACGCGCTTATGATTGGGACACTTGCTGGAGGAAAAATTTGTATTTTTGGATTTTTCATGGTAATTTATGCATTCTCAGAAATGGCCGAAGTATTTCACCAAGTTCTGGATGATCAAAAGGGCCAAAAACACCATGAAAGTCACCTTTCTGCCACCTTTTGCACCAGCAGGAAGTACTTGTGGGAGAATGAAGTTTTGGAGCGGCAAATGAGCTCCAAATTGGGAAATTCCACATGGGTTGGATAGAAGAGATCTAGGGCTTTCTAAAAATCTATCATGAGATTGATGTTAATGTCGAGAAGTGCCCCAAAAGCAGGCTGAAAGGCACGCGACACATAGAGCTCAAGCGCGCGGCTCATAGAGAAAATTGGTCAATTTTTCATTTTCCAGCTCAGGATTTCCGCCAGTTGGACCAGTTTTGATTGTGGATGTAATTTTTGAGTTATCTTGATGTAATTTTGTGGTTTTAATGTAACTTTGATTCAATTTTACCTGTTCTAAATGATTCACTCCCAAAAAAAGTGAAAATCAAGTGAAAGAATCAGTTTCCTTCCTTTTAGAGGCAATTTGTTTGGTTGCCTAGATTCTAGCTCCTTGTTTAGAATTAGTTGAAACTGCTCCTAGAAGGAGGAATTCGACCCCTAGAGGCATGGGAAGGGGTTAGGATGGTCTATATGATGTAATTTCTGAGACACTATCAGGGTTGGACTCTTGGGAAAAGTTTAGCACATTATTGTACATATTTTCCACATTTTGGCTAAGGAAAGATCAGAGGTTTTGCAGCACCTGTTGGGATTCTTGTGGCTTTCAGTTTTGACGGTGTGTTCTCTCAGTTATTTGTAAATTCTTTAATGTTTAATGTATGCCATTCCCTTCTTTTGCTGCTGAAACTAAATGAATGAGTAAATGAGGTTGAATCCATTGTTTCCAGTGCTCTCCCTTTAAATTTTTTTAGTTTTACATGTTTTCGCCTGTTTAGAGAGGATTCCTGTTCTCCCTTGCCCTCTTCAGCTCCTTGTCATTCTGATCCATCCATACACCTAATCAAAAAGCATCAAGACTATTGCCTACCTTGCCCCAACTCGAATTCTGCAAAGATCTCGCCTCATCCCCGAGCCCAAAATTGTTTTTCCCATTTTTTCAGCAAAAACAAAAAAAAATCAAAATCAAACTTTCCTATCTCTTTACTAGCCTAAAATCAATATTCATTATAAGTCATCTTAGCCCCTTTGAAGACCTTTTTCCGAGATAGACCCGGAGAGAGCCCTTTCCTGTCCTCGTAGGGCTAGCTACGAGGCTGAGCGTGGTTTGATGTTGCCTTGAGTTTTACCTTATTTCAGCCTAAGGTAGATTTGAGCGCTAACATAATTCACATGCAATTATCAATTAGATAACTAATAATTCACTCATAAATAACTCATGCATGTCATTTCAAAGAAACACCTAGTTGAGATTAGAATTCAAAGGCAGTGTACTATCAGTTGTATAATTATTTGAATTGTACAGGTGGTGCATATAGTCATAGGATGGCCCCTAATGGATTTTATGTTATGGACTGGTAATTTCCCTAATTAATAGAGCCTAATTACCTAAGTAAATGGTGCAAGGAAATAGGGACTTGGAAAATCAAAAAATTTCTTAAATATTGAACTGGGATTGTCTAGGAATCATTGAGACATATATAGATACTCCAAAAGTTTCTCAGATTGGAGAAAATAATTGTAATATTTTGATATTATTTTTCTTATGTAATATACAAATATAGGAGTTTTTATTTGAGGCTTTCCCCAGGAAATAATTGTGTGTTGTGCAATTGAAATTCTTTCTCTTTCATGTTTTTTGATTTCAAGATCTAAATTGGTTTCCGCAATTAGTAGAGTAGGTACAAGTATAATGTTTTAGAATATTACAATTATCAGTTGAATAGACGTATATTTTCTACACTTAGGTTGGAGGGTAATCCCCCAATAACTAAGTGGTAGGACTTTAAAACTTTCAAAATAGTCTCAATCCTACCCTATCAAGTATGTATAGGACCAATGGATTTTATGGAACTACTTCAAATAGAGGTAAGGAAAGAGAGTACAAGAGTACACTGTAGAATTTAGGAATATGGACATCATGCTAGATATCTCTCCCAAGAGACTAAAGATACTCTTTAAGTATTTTTTGGGTCTATACAACCATCTATGAAAGTAGGTGATTTTTTTCAAGCTAAGGATAATGGATGGGGCCTATGTATATACATAGTGGCTAGAAAAAATAGACCACAAGAAAGGGTAGTCATAATTCCCAAGCTCATAGTTTTGGAGGTTCTCTTCACAGTTCCGAAGTCATAGCTCCTAAGTTCACAATACATGAGTTCATAGTTCTATACTTTCGAAGGTCATAATTTCCAATGTCAAGGTCATATTTATTGAGGAAAATTTTCAATTCGTGAGGACATTTCTAAGTTCTCAAGGTCATATTTCATGTGGACATAGTTTGAAAGCCTAAGGACATCGTTCTTGAGCTCACAGTTCTCAAGGAAAATAACTAGTGCAAGGTCACAATTGTTGAGGTACTAGTTCTTGATTTTTTTAGGTCACAATTCTCAAGGCCATGGTCATAGTTCCTTATGTTACAATTCCTAAGGTTATATTTATTAGGGTCATAGTTCTTGAGGTTCCAGTTCCTAAAGCCAAAATTATGGAGGTTGATGTCATAGTTCCCAAGGATGAGTGCATAATTATTGGTGTCATAATCCCTAAGGATGAGCTCATAATTCTTTATGTCATAATTCTCGAGGTCATATTTCCCAAGGATGAACTCATAATTCTTGATGTCATAGTTCTTGAGGTCACAATTCTTCATATCAAAGGTTAGTTCCTAATTTCTTGAGATAAAAGTTCTCGAGGTCACAATTTCTAAGTTCTTGAGGTCACATTTCTAAAGAGAATTATTTTAGAGGCTAAGGTGACAATTCTAAGGTTACAATTCATTATGAAACAATGAGTTGTGATCAAATTTATTTTATTAAAAAAAAAATTATTGGTAATGAATTTTAAGTACTTTCAACCAAATATATTCAATAGTATATTTCATTACTCGTTATATAAAAGAATTTTAACTCTTAATGTCATATTGATTGAACATTAAAAAATTTCAAATATATATATAAACAAATTTCTCAATATAAATTTATTTTTTTCTTAATTTTATTTTAATTTCACAATTTATTTGTATTATAAATATGTGTAACCAAATTATTTTCTACATGCAACCGAAAAGTACCTCCTTACATAATATAACATCAAAATAATAAGTAACTCCTTACATAATATAACATGGAAATAATAATTTATGTTCAAAACTTAAAATTATTTTTTAACAAAAAAATATAATACCAACTATATCCACTAAGAAATAATGAAGACATTGTTTTTTGAAGTTTCAATAAATTTCTTGAAATTTTTTTATAACAATTTAGTTGTTAGAGTGTCATTTTTTTTATTTTTTTTCAAGTTAAAATGGATTTAGTGCAATCCCAATATCCTAAAGCTTGAAAATTGTAACTTGTATTTATAAACTTAATTATGACTAGAGTGATAAGCATAATTTAATATATTATTTAACATTAAAATAAATAAATGAAATTATTTAATACTAATACAATATTTAAAATATTAATACATTTGACACTATTTGAAAGTATTGTTATCAAATATTACCATTTAAAACAAAAGAAATTCATTATATACATATTAAAATTTTATTTAGTAAAAATTATATTTTATGTTAAAAAAAATCTAAAATTTTATACAACTCTATGCTAAGAAGTTTATCCCATTGAAATAATCGTAGAATCAAAATCATTAAACAGATGCTCTAAATAAAAAAAAAAACTTTCAAACCAGTAATAACCCGCATAAATTTTCATATAATATTCCATATTATGCTTTTCAATTTGTGAATTCACTCCCTTAATCATATTGGAAATGTAGAGGCCATACACCTGGGAAAAAATTTACACTTCGTTTAACAAAATCATATTAAAATTTCAGAGGACATATAGCTCGACAGAAATTTGTTTTAACCACCTATGGAGGGCTTTATAAAATCAACACCAACACCAACACCAATACATGGGTAAGGAAACAATACTTATCATGGAATGGTCTTTCTGGATGTGAGCGAATGTTTCATACCGCAGAATCCGATGCCCCAAGGTTTAAGGCATCTCTACCTGGCTCCATGAAGCGAGCTATGTGCCATGTTATTCTTTGCATACTACCTTGTTCGCTTCATCTTCATCGACCTCCCAAACATTCCCTCGTTGGGAAAATTAAATTATTGAGCAAATAATATGCATTCAAAACTACAACCAACTGAACTAGAAAATAATATGCATTCCAAACTACAACCAACTGAACTATCTCTTGCTGAAAATCACTCAATTTTCCATCACTTGATTTCAACTTCCTCACGGTTTCCTATTACACATCTGGCAACATCTCTGCGGAATTAAATTATGCAGTCAACTGATGTTCGAATCGCAACTAAAAAATAAAATAAAATGAGATTTGGAAAAACAAATAGCAAGGAAATCATTCGACAGATAAAACAAATACCAGGGCAACCATTCCACGGATTTTCCTGCAATCTCACCATGCCTTCGAATGTTGTAGCCCTGGCATCTCTTTGAGTGAGAAAATTCTTGGAGATATTGCATAGTTCTTGATATTTGCACGAAAATATGAATGGATTAGAAATGCATCGATGGCTGAATCTATGAGCTATAAATTGTATGATTAGCAATTGCACCACATGTTGTAAAGGAAACACTCGCTATGAGCTATAAATTGTATGACTAGAAATTGCACCACATGTTGCAAAGGACCACATGTTGCAAAGGAAACACCCTAAAAA
The DNA here is from genome assembly GCA_034641835.2 of Pinus albicaulis. Classification (NCBI taxonomy): domain Eukaryota; kingdom Viridiplantae; phylum Streptophyta; class Pinopsida; order Pinales; family Pinaceae; genus Pinus; species Pinus albicaulis. Next base: position 1,128,572,682 of record CM076584.1, on the reverse strand, counting down.
AGTAGCATATGAAAGAGTAGTGTAGAATAAATATTCTGATGAATTTGATCAATCCCCTCAAGGGAACAAGGACGACCATGATGAGGAAGGTGATGATGGAGTGGAATGGAAGACTAAAACATCTGTTGAAGTTGCTCAAAAGAGGATCAAGAAGAATCTGACTGTGAAATGGTGATGTTAATTATACCTAAAAAAGATAAAAAGCAACGTACTCATATGAAGGTTATAGGGAATACCATTTAAAAAAAAAAATATTGAGTATGAGAAAAAGCATGCCGTTGACAATGATAAGAAACCCATAGAACTTATTCCATAGAGTGATGATTCCATAGAGTGATGATAAGGAGGAAGAGAGTGATGTTGATGAGAGAAAAATGAAGACATTTAAATGGCTACGCATTCACACTAAACTTCTTGCTGATTTTAATTTTTTTCTTCAAAGGGGGCGTCTCTTAATCATTTGGTGGAGTACATACAATCTCTTAGTTGGCAACGGATTTTCCAAGGAGGTTGCAAAGAGAAATATTTACTTGTCCAAAGCTCTTGAGAATGAAAGTTCTCGATTGTTGTTGTTGAATGAAATCGATTTTTTGCAAGCATGCTAGTGTAGATGTAGTCAAGGAGGTTACTTTGGTTCTGAATGTTTTATATGATGATGGAATATTAGAAGAAGATTTTATTTTCCAATGGTAGGATAATCATACTTTGGGTTCCCAAGGCAATAAATCTTCAATCTGGACAAATTTTAAGCCATTTATTGAGTAGGTTAGAAGTACTGAGTCTGAATCTAAAGAGGATTAGTTAGCAAACTAAATATGTTTTATTTTTTTAAGTTGGGTCACCGAAGAGGTTAAAATAGTGTTTCCAAATTTTGATGATTTTATATCCTCATGTTGCATATAGAAATTATGCATCCAAGTTGAATGAAGGTATTTTTTTTGAACAATCAATTTCTACTAGGCTTTTCCATCTGATATCAATCACCAAATAATTTTCACCCCCAATCTCCTAATTTAATATATGTAACAATTGTTTTATATATGTGAACAGATTATGTTGGGTTACATATATATGTCTATTGATGAGAGTTTGGTGATATAGGAGGTTTCATCTCTTCTAAGTGTTTTTTCCATGCATCTTCCCACCATTTATGGAGTTTCTATATGTTGATCACTCTTATCATCAATGTCTTTAAAACCTCCATGACCTCCTTCCATGGAAGAAAAATTCTTCTTCAGGATGACTCCTTCTATGTGACATCTTCTTTCTTCTATGCTACTCTTCCCTTTGCTACAAAGTTTCTTTTGCAACATGTGTTGCAATTGCTAGTTAACATAGTATTAAAACAAACCATACTTAACTGCTTTCATTTTGGGCATTGCATCCTATATATGGGAATTCAAAATGGTTTCCATGGTGGTTGGGAATTGATAGAGATCTTTAAGGTAAATATTATAGTTTCTCAAGGGAATCAAATGACTTTGTCCATGATGGTTACAAATATTTTGGTTGTAAAAGTATTTTATACAATTAGCCGACTAATGTAGCTTGATTTTAAAGATACAATAATTTCATAAGTTTGCTATATCTACAACATTGTCGCGAAGGTGTGAGAACATAGGAGAGAGGTCATTTAAATAATTTGATTTTGACCGATTATCGATTTATTAGTATCGGTTGAGGCTAAAGGCACGAGGTTGTCCTGATCTAAATCCGAAGGATTTCTTGAGAGCATAACAACATGGTGTTAGCCCAGAAGATAAATTTGAGAGTACCGAAAGCTAGATTGCCAGCTTCATCTACAAAGAGCACTGTTAAAATGCAGGCGGGTTCAAAATCTAAAAGTTCATTCACACATAGCAGTGTCAAGATGTAGGTGGGTATTCCGAAATCTGAATGTTCATCCACGCAGAGAAGTGTTATATCTGAAAGCAGCTCATACACACAGGGGCAGTGTTAAGTCTCAAAGTTCATTCACACAGCGCAGTGTTATATCCGAAACTTCATCCACACAAAGCCGTGTTAAAATTCCTGTAGGTCCAAAATTTGAAAGTGCATCCACAAGGAGCAGTGTTAAAATGTAGGTGGGTCCGAGATGTGAAATTTCATTTACAAAGAATAGTTTTAAAATGCCAGTGGGTACAAAATCTGTAACGTCTTGTTGAAGATTCAGGAGCATACATTAAAATTAAAAGAGAATTCTACAAACCCTAATTCGAAGACTTCTAGGTATGCTGCAGAAAGGGTGTTGTCCAAAATCCCTCAGTAGCCTAAGCCAAAGCCAGGATTTAATTTGTGTGGTCCAATTTTAGCAGTTGATTTAGTTAATGATGCGGATGATCAGCTTGACTTGGATCTTTTCAAAGGTCAACACTATGACACGGCCTTGGCAGAGATGAATGTGCAGTCACCTAATATCATCTCCTCTGTTGTTACACATCAGAAACCAGAAATTTTGTCTCTCATTGATGGATGCAGGTACAACCCAATTCAAGAGGCTAGAAATGTGGTTGTGAATGGAGAGAAAGGTAATACTGATATAGATTCACAAGACAATAGAGTTGGTGACCATCTACTTTCTTGCTCACATTCACAAGACAAATGTTTCACTCCTTCCAAGGAGAGAATTGCCTCAAACAGTATATTTTAAATTTCTTATACTCCTTATGTACGTCAAAGAATATATTGTCCACAAGATTTGGATGCTACTCAGGCAGAACTTGGAGAGTTCAACTCAAATGGATTAAGTTTTGATGATTTTTTGAGTGAAGCGAATAGATTTGTTGGCCATCTCCTTTATTGCTCTCATGTCTCTCTATCGCATTGTAAATCTTATAGTAGTTGAAAATAATTATATTATTTTGTATTAATGGAGAAAAGGTTACACAAGTTGTAACGTATCTCCTTAGAGTAGGATTTGTTCCTATAGTTTAGGAGTCTGTTTGCAACTTCCTGATTTATAGTAATGTACTTAATGATATAATTTCTCATTCATGAATGTAGAGTGAACGGGGAGTGATATCTCAGTTTGAGTGTAGTCTCCATGTGCAATACTCACCTCAAAGATACAACTCCTTCTTTTCAATTCTCTGCATATTTTATCTTGGTATCAAAGCTCAGATTGGGTGAGCCTCATCTTTTATCGCCTTTGTGGCCAGTTTGTCTTTTTGGAAAAATTGCCTTCATGGCTAAAAGTGCCTTTGTGGCTGCATGTACACGAGAGCTGTGTGCTCACAGAGCTTTGTGCTCGACCGAGCAGGTGGACTGCAGTAACACCTGGCTCACAGACTCAGATTTTTTTTAAAAATTTATGAGCAGAAGGGGGTTGGCGTGATTTCTGCACTCACATTCATGCCCAGAAGCGCAATTGGCGCATCTATTCAGCCCATAACTGCGCCAACGTGGCAAATCACTGGATTGGTGCGGAAACACATGGAAAACTCGTGCCAAGGATTTTTCCTTGCACCGTTTTTTATCTGGGCGTGGATTTTTCGCTCGGAAGGGCACCACCTCACCTTTAGTGGAAGATCTACAGGAAGCCTCACCTTCGCTGGAAGATCTGCAGGAGTTGCAGATCAGAGAAGTTGCGGATCTGTCTAGGAGAGGCATATTGAATCAGTTTTTTGGTTGGATTGGGAAATAGCGAATTTTCTAATTGGAGCGGGATTATTTTTGTAGGTTTTCCAGATATTGCTGGATCTATATCGAAGATATAGTGGGTGGATCAGGAGAACCAGAAGAGCAGTGGCAGATCGGTTGTCAAGATCTGACAGGTATTCATTTTTTTCTCTAAATCAATTCGGTAGATTCATTTATTTGTAGATCAGTTCAAAATGAGTAATACTATGGAAACTTATCTCCACGAGTCTGGAAAACTCAATGGATCTAACTTCACGAATTGGAATTTTAAGATTCAGACCTTGGTTGAGGGTGCGAATACATGGTCGATAGTAACAAGAGATGAGCAGAGGCCAAATTCAAACACAGGGGCAAATACGCAGGAGAAAGAATGGGATAAGCGATAAAACAAGGCTAAAGTTTTGTTGAAGATGTCCGTCAAGGACAACATTATTCCTCACATCAGAGAATGTAAAACGTCCTATGAGATCTGGACGACCATCAAAAGTTTATATCAGACCCAGAATACAAGTCAAATTATGGCACTCAAAAGCAAGTTGTTTTCAATGAAGATGGATGAAAGTGAGACTGCTGTTGCATTCATCACGTGAATTAAAGATGTGAAAGATAGATTGGGAGACATCAGAGAGAAGGTGTCTGATTCCGATCTCGTCACAATCACTCTAAATGGGATGAGAGATGAATATCAAATTTTCATCACTGGATTGGCGGCAAGGGAGAAAGTGCCTACATTTGAATATCTGACAGGGATCTTGCTACAAGAAGACGAGCGGCGGAAAAATTTGAAACCCTAGAGCGATGATCTTGCTCTGATGGCGAAACGGAAATCATTCAGAGGGAAGTAGCCACAGCAGCAATCACATTCGCAACTGCAGCAGAGAGGAGGTACATTGCAGAAGAGTCTGTATAAAGGTATGTCTGTAAATAATCCTATAAGAAGATGTTATTACTGTGGAAATAAGGGTCATATACAGATGGAATGCCTTAAGAAGCAGGAAGATTATGCAAAGAAAAAGTTCGCGATAGCAAAGCACAGAGGATATTTTGTTGAAGAGGATGAATATCTCAGTCACGAATTTCGATTGTTCACAGCTGACTATGCCCTTTCAGCATCCAATGAGGATGACATCTAGTATATCGATTTTCGTGCATCCTCTCACATGACAGGTAAAAAGGAATGTTTTGAAAATCTTGAAGAAAGTACATATGTATATTCCAGATTAGAGGCTATGGGGATATTCTAGTAAAGTTACCAAATGGTGACATCATTTGTATTAAAAATGTTTTATATGTACCTGGAATTAAGAAAAATCTGATATATATATCCATGATAACTGATCAAGATATTCAAGTCAAATTATTCAAGACTCATTGTGTCTTAAAGGATTTCAAGAAAGAAATTTTTGCAACATGCATGCGCGTAGGAAGCCTATACAGACTGGATGTAAAGAGTATACCACAACGAGCCATGGTTGCAGGTGGATCGACAGCCGAACAACTCTGGCACCAGAGATTCAGTCATCTGAATTTGTAGGACCTCATGTTATTGTAGAGAAAACTTTACAGTGCCACACACACCACAACAGAATGGAGTAGCAGAGCCCAAGAACAGAACCTTAGTGGAGTGCGCAAGTAGCATGTTACAAGGGATGTAGTGTTTCATGAACAAGTTCAAGAAGGGAAAGATGACATTGGTGATGATTGGCAAATTCCATTGCTGATGGATGAAAGCAATGAGGATGAACGAGAGCAGGAGCAGAAACAGGAGAAAAAAGAAGAACAGGAAGAAGGGAATAATGCAAGCCCAAATAGATCTGAAGAAAACATATTTGAGGTAAGTCCCCTACCAAGGAGATCAGGTAGGAGGACTCAAAAAGCATCCAGATTGAAAGACTATGATTTGATGTCAAATATTTTGAACATTGTAGATCCCACTAATTACAAAGAAGCTAGTCAATATGAGGCATGGACTTAGATAAAATCTATTCTTAGAAATAATACTTGGGACTTAGTTGAACTGCCTAAGAATAAAACACCCATAGGATGTAAATGGTTGTTTAAACCAAAAATGAATGCAGATGGAAGTATAGAAAAACTAAAAGCTAGGTTGGTTGCAAAGGGGTACTCATAGCAAGAAGGCATAGATTTTGATGATACCTTTTCACCTGTAGCAAAGTTAAACAGTATGAGAATTCTTATTTCTTTAGCAACTAAACATAATTGGGAGCTACACCAGCTTGATGTCAAATTTACATTTTTAAATGGTGAATTAAAAGAAGAAATTTACTTAGTACAACCAGAAGGGTTTGTAAAGCAGGCGCAAGAAAATCTTGTTTGCAAATTGAAAAAGGAACTATATGGCTTAAAGCAATCACCCAAGTCTTGGTACGAAAAAATTGATTCTTTCTTTTTAGAGAATGGTTTTCATAGGAGTTTGAATGACCCAAATTTGTATGCCAAGTACAATAAGCAGGGGCAGATTATTTTGATTTATTTGTATGTAGATGACATGATTATAACAGGAAATGCAAATAATTTAATCAAAGAAATCAACAGGCTTATGGCACAAGTTTTTGAAATGAAAGATCTCGGAAGTCTCCATTACTATTTGGGATTAGAAGTATGGAGAGATACTGGACAAACTTTTCTTACCCAAGGAAATTATGCCAAAAGTGTGCTGTAAAATTTTTTCATGGATCAATGTAGGTCAAAAGTGACACCATTGTAGCAGAATTTGAAGTTTTGTAGTGACGATGGCACTAAGGAGGTGGATGCCAATATGTATAGATAGCTGGTTGGGAGTTTGATATATCTCACAACAACTAGACCAGACTAGGCATACTCTGTCAGTGTGTTGAGCCAATTCATGTCAAAACCGCTTGAAAGTCACTGGGTAGAAGAAAAAAGCGTGTTGAGGTATCTTTGTGGTACTATTAATCATGGCATTTTATACACTGACACATCTAATGTTGTTCTAGTAGGTTTTTCAGATACAGACTGGGCAGGTAACCTGGATGATCGAAGGTCTATCACATGTTACACATTCAGAATAGGATCTAGGGTCATAGCATGGAGCAGCAAAAAGCAGAGTACTGTAGAACTATATTCATCTGAAGCTAAGTACCAAGAATTGTGTGCAGCAACGTGTGAAGCGATCTGGTTTAGAAGGCTTCTCAATGATGCAGGAGAAGAACAAAAGAACTCTACTTCCATCAAAACCGACAACGAGAGCACTATTAAATTAGCATACAATCCAGTGTTTCATAAAAACACCAAACATATAGACACTCAGTTCCATTTTGTCAGAGAGAAACTATAGTCAAAAGAAATTATTGTTGAATATTGTAAAACTTGTGACAATGTGGCTGATATTTTTACTAAGCCTCTTGCACGTGTGAAGTTTGAATTGTTTAGAAGGATGCTAGGAGTTCAGGATAATCCTTTCTCCATTAAGGGGGGGAGTTGAAAATAATTATATTATTTTGTATTAATGGAGAAAATGTTACACAAGTTGTAACGTATCTCCTTAGTTTAGGATTTGTTCCTAGATTTTAGGAGTTTGTTTGCAACTTCCTGATTTCTGGTGATGTACTTAATGATGTAATTTCTCATTCATGAATGTAGAGTGATCGGAGGGTGATCTCTCAGTTTGAGTGTAGTCTCCAGGTGCAGTACTCACCTGTGAGCTACAACTCCATATTTTCAATTACCGCGGATATTTTATGTTTATAGTTACTATCATGAAGAGTGAGTAAATCTGCTTATTACGGTGATGACAAAATTTCTCTAGATGTCTAGACTACCCCGAGGATGGGAGCTTCGATTCCACAATGGGAAAATCTCTCATGCAGCCGCTAGATAATGAAACGGGTCGTCTGATGATGAAGACGTTACAGGACGAGCTGAAGAACAACAACGATAGACAGGATCCTTTCTACTGGCCTCTTAATCCAGAATAATACTGGACTATCGAAGGATGCTGCGGCAACTAGGGTTTCCTCCTTGATTATAGATTATAAATGTAAATTCAAATAACACTGAATAGGAGCACAAAGGAGGCCTTTGTATGAATATGGTTCTATGTTGAATAGTTATTAATTGGACATTTTCTTCTAATTTTTATTTATTTTTAGTTCATATGAAATATGTTGGCTGACCAAATAAATAATGGGAAGAAGTAATGGAAATGCATTCATCTTTATATAAATAGTGTAATTTACATATTTATATAAGTATGACATCATTATATATTTATAGAGTTTGAGTGGGTTTAATGGTTAAGACTATGTGTTTTTTTTTAAGAGGTCAAGTTTAAAAATTAGAGAAGTAGATTATGTATGCCTTAGTAGATGGCAAAAGATTGTATTTTTTTTCCTTAAATTAGTATATAGATATAGGCATAAGGTCACCCTATTGTATTTTCTCCTTTAATAAGAAAACAATTCAATTATTAAAAAAACTTAGAAATAGGGTATTCCTCTTTTCTATAAATTCAATTAAATTATATTTATTTAATGTCTTTGAAAGGCAGAAAGAAAAATAATAATAATAATAATAATAAATAAATAAATAAAATAAAAATAAAATAAAATTAAGAAATATTGAAATGAAAAAGTAATTAAAGAAATATTGAAATCACAAGTTTGATGGGTAAACCCTGCACAATAGAAGTGCCTTAACCCAATAGTCAAAAAACCAATTTAAATAACACAATACAAAATTTCACCTCAAATTTTTTCACAAGATTCAGCACCAAAAAGTCCAAAAATGACACTAAAAACAACTCCATGCTAAATACCTGTCATATATATTACATCAAAATTTGACAAATTTTAGAGCTTGTAATCAATTCTATATGGACCTTTCAATTAAAAATCTCGTTACATCATAATTTTGGATGCTTAACACTTACTTGTAAACAACTCCATGCTAAATGCTTCTCACCCAATTTACATTAGAATTTGACAAGTTTTAGAGCTTGTGGTCAATTCTATCTTGGCCTTTCAATTAAAAATCCTATTACATTAGAATTTTGGATGCTTAAAACTTGTCAATTATATCTTATGCTAATGGCTTGTTATGCATGTTACATCAGAATTTGGGAGGTTTTAAAGCTTGTGGTTAATTTTATGTTTAGTATGTTCAATATTTGTCTTGGTATTATTTTATTTTGCAAGTGTTATATAGTTTTGTTTTTTTTAATTGATTAGTAATTTTAATTTAATTATGTGATTAAAGATTTTTGATAAGTTGGATTAGCTTTTTTTTAAAAGTTTGGTAGGACAATATCTTCATCATGTTCAATATATCACTTTCATGGGGAATTGAGTTAGTGACTTCACAAGGAGTACCTTAATATAACAGTGGATCCTCTATCCAAGACCTAGTGGAGTTGATAAATTAGTTTAATTAAAATTGTTATTATTTATATAATTTTAAAAATTAAAGTTTCAAAGGACATTTTATTTGGTCTAGTATTTGTTGAGTACCTCTTCTACTAGTTTTTGTTGAGTACGTAGTCTATCTTGAAGTCACGGGGTCAAATCTCATGTCCTTGGAGTTCGGCCTTGTTAGTTTGGCTAACTGATAAATCCTTTCAGATTAATCTACCTTAATTTTCTGGTAGATATAACTGCAAGTAAATATATTTAAAAGATATTAAAAAAATATATTAAACTACGTTAAAAAATTATATTAAAAAATTATTAAAAAAACTATTTCAAAAAAACCACAACAAAATCCATATCGAGATAAAAAAATCATTATTCAAAAAAAAAAAATTTGTATTGGATGGTTTTTATCATCTAAAATGAGAGACGATAAGAGAATGGTTAGACATAAAGGACAATTATGTTTCAGTTTTCTCAATTACGATCGGATAAGAGAATGGTTAGACATAAAGGACAATTATGTTTCAGTTTTCTCCATTGCGATCGGATTGCTAAGCAGAATAATTTGCAAATTGTCAGCCTCGTGGTTACAAGTACTAAACCCTCTCTGCTCCGTGTGTTAATGTCTTCGGTGTTTCGACTCAGTGATGCACTGGTCCGCTAGCGTAGATGGAACGAGTTACTTTGTTTGAATTTGAAATCGTATTGCTTTACTGAAAAAGTGGGGTATATCTTCTTCGAAAGGACCACCATTCATTGAGCCCATATCAACCCGTCTAGGGGTCAAGGACGCTGACTTTATTTATTTGTGTTCAAAAGTTCCACAACCATACCTAAGACGTCAATATTATGGAAGGGAATGTGAAGATTCTAATAATTGTTTTTTGCCAATACAAGATTATGTTATTACTTTGATGTCATATTGTAATTTTTACAATTAATTTCTATTTTTAATTTAATTTTTATTTTTAATTGGAGTTGAGGGAATGAGGTTGCGGTGGCTAGTTCATATTGTATTTTTTACAATTAATTTTTATTTTTAATTGGAGTTAAAGTAGCAAGGTTAGGGTGGTTAACTCTAGTTGTTTCAACCTCAATTGTGTCTCTCTTTCTTTTTTTCTCTTTTTCATAGTATTGTTTTATTCTTTGAGATGATGCTCCTGGTTTCTAGAGCCACTTTCATGACATCACAGATGATTATCGTGGTTTGCTAGGCTACATTTGTCTGTGGTAGTGTAGTTGCCTAGTTCAAGGTATATGAGTCTAAGGGGCGCAGGGTTGGGTGTCTATATGTTTCTTGGAATTCTATTCGCGCCTTTTTTTATTATGGATTTTGTAATCGAATTTTAAATGGGATTTATTTGTGGTGGGTTCTAGTTATTTGGGCATTTTTCCTCTTCGCAGAGCCTTTGCACCGTTGCCACTGCCTTTTAACTTCGGCTTTAGTTCTGCTCAGGTTTTCTGGAAATCCCTCATCTCGACCTCCTCTCACCACATAGCATACCCTCTCTGGTGTCTTTTTCTCAATTCTCTGTGTGGATTCTAATGCATTTTTGTCCATGGGTTTGGTGGCCAAACTTTTTTTCCGTGAGGCGGTCTCTTTTTTGAGTTAGTCACGTAGCTTATGCTTGAATGTTGTTTATTTTTTCATATTGCTAGGTCTTTATTCCCATTTTTTATTTTATTTTTTGGCATGGGTTTTTATCACACTCTTTTCTAATCTATCCAGTGTTGGTTGGTTTTAAGTGTTGGAAATTCCCCCTATTTGGGTTTTCTATGGAGGTGCGTGCCGTGCTACTACATTTGGTTGAGCTTGCGTGCCTAGTCTCGGGATATTTTACCCTAGGGTTTCATACCATAAACCTTTTTCGCAAGATAATTGTGATTTTTTTTATTAAATTTTTCAATCGAAATTGCATACACATATGGCGTGTCTACTTGATATAATTTCATTCTATATTTACATTTTTTCAAAAATAAATAAATAAAATAATTTTTTTATTCTTAATTAGGGTAAAGTTATTTTTATTTTTTACATAAATAATATATATAATAATATTAAATTTTCTATTTAAAAAAAATGGTTATATAAATTTATTAAAATTATGAGAGGATTATTATACATTGAGTGAAAATTATTTGAGTTTCTATTTATAATTTAACTTTTAAGTAATTTATATCTTTAATTTATCATTTGTATTTAACATATAAATTAATTCATTATTATTTTATTAATATATTATATATTATATAAGTAATAATATTAATTTTTTTATATATAGAAAAAGAATAGTATATAAATTTATTAAATTTATGTGAAAGTTATTTGAGTTTTTATCTATAATTATTATTAAGTAAAAAATAATTATCGTAAATTTAATATCTTATTTTCGGCAAAAAAATATTTTTACTATTAAAACTAGGTTAACTATTAATACAAGATGAAAATAATAATTAATTAACACAAATTGATGGGAAGCTTAAACTTATAAGTTTAAGGAGACATAAAAGTGAGATTATCTCATCTTTGGCTTTTACCCAAGAGAAACTAGAAATTGGGTCTCCCATTGATGGATCGAGGTTCAATCCAATTCAAGAGGGAGTACTTGTATTTAATCCATCGGAACCACTATATATATCTCATGTGGAAATATGGCTGAGAATTGGGAGAATGGTTTGAGGCATATAAATTTAGAAGATAAATGGTTCACTCTTTCAAAGGAGAGTAATAGCTTAAAGAAAATATTGTTTAGTGCTTTTTCTATATGTCTAAATGACTATTTAAGTGACTACGCATGTGAGAAGCTCTATTTTTTGAAACAATAATGTCAAGTGTGTTAGAGTTACTAAAGCGAATTTCTTTTTAATCTCTTGTGGGTAAACTCATATAGGTATTATTATCTACCCAACTCATATTTCACAACTTTTATAGCTTTTATTAGTTTTTATCTCTTATCCACCTGGCTTTTTTGAAGTGTTGTTTTTATCCATCCAAATTTCTCACTTCTATAAATACATTACTTCATTTTAATAATATGAAAAAAAAACTTATTTCTACATGGTATCATAGCAGGTCTTGGCTTAATTCCCTCACTAAACGGCCCAAGATCATTGTCACCTTAATTTCCCTTATGAGATCTCAATTTGCATATGCTCTCCATATCTAAGTATGTCGTCTTTAATTGTTGTGAATCAAGATCCAGATCATTCATTTTCAAGTGGTATGTACCCCTTTCAAAATTTGTAGAGATTGTGTTAATATAGTTGTAGCTCTCCTAGTTTGTAGAGCTCAGTCTTGAAGGAGGAAACTTGTTTGCATGTGTTGAGGCATAGCCAAAAAAATTACTCTTTCTTTTCAAATGAATGCTTGTATGTCAATATGAATTTCCTCATTATTTTTCGGGATTATATATGTGTTGATTCTGTAGTTGTAAATATGTGTCTAAATTTTCCTTGTTTTTCATAACCCTTATTGAAGATTGCAATCCATGATGGTCTTATTGGTACCTCTCTTGCACAATTGATGAGTGGATTTCATGCTACTCATGAAAATATTTTAGATTGTGTCTAGGCGATTGACTCCATATTTATCATTTGTTTTAGTGATCTTGGATATAACCAATTTGGAGTGTTTCTTTCTTAGGTTGTTTTCATTTTTGATGCCTTTTCTTTCCTCCTTTCACCATCATTTCTGATATTATTTTCTATCATTTTCATTTGCACAGATAATCGTTGTGGAGGGGAAATGTCCAATGCTTCGTTGGTTTCATCACCACTTTGTTCAAGATCAAATTTTTTTAGAGTGAACCTTGTATTGAGCACCAATTCTCATTTTAACTTAATGGTTGAATCACCTGATGACCCATGCATTTAGGTGATATGGATTAGCATCCATAAGCACACTAAGTTTATGTTTGTTTTCTCGATCAGGTATTTGTGTCGGGACTCATGTTTGAGAATTAGTCACTTCTTCCCTAATTTGCAGTAAAATAGGAATGATGTGCATTTGCTACTCACCACATCAGGAGTTTTCCTACTCTGGACTTCATATATGGATGACATCATCACCTCATGGATCTTCTTCAGTTCTATATATGAGTTATTTTCATCATTTATTTATCTCTTTTGGGGAGGATATTTTCCCATGAGTTTTCTCCTATTCTTTGCATATGATAGGTTATTATTGTACTTGGATACCTTCAAAAACCTTGTTGTCAGGACCCAACACTAAATTTTTGTTTCTCCCTACGTTTTGATAATGGGGAGTGTTAGAGTTACTAACTCGGGTATCTTTTTAAGATTTTTTGAATTGTAATATCACATAGGAATTATTATCTTCCTAGCTTTTATAGATTTTATGAGTTGTTAACTCTTATCCACCTAGATTTTTTGAAGTGGTGTCCTTATCCACCCAAATTCCTCACTTGTATAAACCCATTACTTCATTATAATATTATAAAAAAAAAAAAATTTTTCTACATGGTATATAATCTTATCTCGTTATTTTATATTGATACAAGATTTGAATGGGATTGAGGTGGAGATCAGAAAGTTAAACTCAAATGGATTAAGTTTTCATGATATTTTTAGTGAAGCCAATAAAGTTGGTTACCATATCCTTTCTTGCTCAGATGTTTCGGTATTGCATTTTAAGTTTTCTAGTCATAGTCTTGATCACATAATTTCTCCTAGGTTTTTAGACTACGACATTGAAACGAAATTCAATTCCATAATGGAAAAATATTTGATGCAAATAGATAAAGAAATATTGAGTTTTATGATGTTGAAGACATTTAAATATGAGCTTAAAGACAAAAACGATCAACATGATCCTCTCAACTAGCCTCTTAAATTGGAATCGTATTGGACTATTGAAGGATGTTGTGGCAACTAGAGTTTCCATCTCAAATATAAATGTAAATTCAATAACACCGAACAGGAGGAAAAATGGTAGCACAGAGTCATTTATATGAAAAATATATACTTCCATGTTGTATAGTTAGAAATTTTATTTATTGGTTGTTTGGTTTATATTTTATTTCTTTTTAGTTCCTAAGAAACTGTAAATACATTCCTTGACTAAATAAATAATGGGAAGAGGTTGAGAATGGAATATTCCTTTAAAAAAAATTTGTATTTTTTCTAATATATCGTTTTCTTAGGATTTTAATGGCCTACCATTAAGTTTTGCATTCGTTAACGTCCAATGATGATTTTCCCACTATTGGCTTGACATGACAATTGAGTTGTAATAGATTTTCCCACTGAAATTAAAATAGTAATAATAATATTAATAAGTTTTTTTATACTGACCAATATAGTTATATATTTATGTATAACGTATTTTTTATATTTAAATAAGTATGACATCATCATACGCTTATATGTAATGCAAAGAGTACACTTGTAAATGATGTTCTTTTCTATATTGTTTGTAATAAAATATTAAAGGAGAAACACATTGTATTTTGTTCTTTTAATTAATTACGCTGATATGCGTTTTATTTTGAGGTTCCTCCTCGGGACATTGTAATAGATTAGTTAGCCTCAAAAATAATATAATTGGATGGCCAATTCGATGGTTGCGGGGTGACAATAAAAAAGATTACGACAGATGTTAATTTACAGGAGACACATTACGTTACACAACTTTCAGTGGGTATGGAAAATAACTAACGCTCAGCTCTTTCATTATGGTTTCAGTGCATGCTAGCACAGACTCATTTGTGAAGAAACCTTCGGGACATTGAGGCTGAAGCCTCTTTCGAACATTCATGATAAAGAAAAGTTTGATATATTGCACACTCGGAAGATCTATGGATCTAATCCAACATCTCCAGACGTGAGTGAAGAAGAGCACTTCCGTGCATTTAGTCTAATCCCTAGAATTAGGTTTTTTAACCTCCAAAGGCTATGCAAAGGTGCATGTTTTTGCAGAGGTGAAGCATACAGAGCTACTAAAAATTGTGTCTAATCTCAATCGCTCCTTGAAATGACAAAATTTTGAATCTGTGTAATCCTTGAAATTACAAAAATTATGAATCTCTGTAAACATGGGATGTCATTATTCAACCTGAGGTTGACACCTGGGTGAAGCAAATTCCTCCCCAAAATTGGTTGAACTAATACCATGGTTTCCTCTAGCCATCTACGCCTGTGCATGCAATAATTGTGTATTTCCAAGTGAATCACACAGGAAGTTGCTAAATTCCACACATAAAACAAATCGTCCACATCCGAGCCACATAACCTACACTAAAATCACTACAAGGAAAAGACCCTTTAGTGGATGTTATAAATGATCTTTTTAGTGTTATAAAATTGGCCAAATTCGTCAAAAAAAAAAATCTACAAAATCCATTTTTTGTAACAGAGGTTTTGGCGGGGCTTTTATTGAAATTTCAACACAAATAAAAAAATTGGGTGGTCGGAGGTAATTCCGGATTTTTTTTTCATCGGTGCACTACTAAGGTGTCAATGCGTCGGTGCATGTTATCTAGTCGGTCGGCCCAAGGCGGTCGAAGGCACATGCACTAGTCCATACTGGTCTAAAACCACAGAGGGCGCACTGTAGGTGATACAACGCATGGGGTTGTTCTAATTGGTATTGGGATTTGTGTGGTGCCCACAGGTTGTATCAACGCACCCGTACGTAGTCTTCTAAAAACACACCGGTACGCGGTATCAGACAAATGCACTGATTGTTCTAATTCATATTGGTATTTGTAGGGTACAGATGCACTAATGCATAGTCTCACATAAACGCACCGTTGTGTAGTATCTCACAAAAGCACTGATATTTATAATTGGTACTGGTATTTTTTTGGTGCCCATAGGTTGTAGAAATGCACCGCTGCAATGTATCATACAAATGCATCACTGTACATTAACTGACACACACCGATGTTCATTTTGTATTTTTTAGAAACATCGACCTGTGACAATGCAATTATTGTGATTTTTTTAAATTCATTTTTCATCAAAATTCGACACATCTTATAACAGTATTCATATTAATTACATTTTTATTAATGCATTTGAATGTGATGTTTAGATTAATTTGTTATATCATATCATAATTATTGTGATTTTTTAAAATTCATTATTCATCAAAGGATGACACATATCTTGTAACAATATTCATATCAATTAAATTTTTATTAGTGCATTTGAATGTGATGTTTGTATTAATTTATTATATCATATCATCATATTTCACATCTCTTCATTATAATATTTAATCATCCATAAAATTAATCAACGGTGTTACATTTGATAGCGACAATGGAGAACGCAATAGAATAAATTAAAACATATATAGACACACACACACACACACACATATATATATATGAATAAGACAATCTTTGTCATAGAAAATGGGACAGTTATTGGTATCCCTTTGTATTTCAATTGGGACACTATATCCATTACATTAAACAAAATGTCTGATTTCACAGACAAATATTTCAAAAAACACAACGCCTTGATTTGATATCCAAACATAATGATCATCATTCTTCACTTGAATTTTTGTCACTGCTCGAGCTACTTCCATGACTTGGGTTATTTTCAGGAATGTTTTTTTCATGGTTTTTATTGTTTTCATCTTCTTCACCTTCCATCTACAAACATAAAAATAAACTATAATGAGTGTATATACATTGGTGACAATAATGAAAATTGCAATATTAAATAATATGCATCAATGTAAATCGAAAAGAAATGATGTGCCATAGCAGGAATTGACTCATGAACTATACACATTCTTTCAAAACCATGTATTATGCCATATTTCAAGATTTCATATGTTGGCGCGGTTCCATACTTTGTTTCCTGCATGTTTTATACCCCATAACAAATCATATATTTAATATAAAAGATTTTTTTGTTCTATTAATTATAGAACGAGCTAAGTAAACCAAGGTTGATAGATGCATACAAATTCCACAATTAATTTCTGATATGCCAACATATACTCACAACCCATATTTAACCCAATGTCAAACAATTCATCTAATGGTTCTTCTTTGCATGTTAGCACCTGTTTGAAGACATTCAATGATGATTTTTTTAAAACAACTTAAAATATACAAAAATGAAATCTAGTTAAGTTGTTATAAATAATTAACAATTACTCACAAACTTAAATATCAACCCTTTTCTTCCTTTTCGTCTTGTTTTATGTGTTGAATGGGTTCCATTTTCTTTTCTTTTTTGCAAGATAATATTTGAAAATTAATATTTAATGCTAAATTTTTTATTTATTGTACCTAATGATCGAAAAATTCAATGATTACATATTACATTTGAAGCACGTTGTTGTTGAGATCGCTCCTCTTGTGATGCAATTTTGTCCATTTCTTTGACCATCTCCTTGTACACCTTTTTGGACATTCCTACTGGCATATTTCTGATATCAGCTCGTTCATATTTTGAGATTTTCATAATCTTCCTCAAAATGTAACATGAAAATAAACTATTTAATTTTTATATTGATATATGAAAAGTAAATATAACAAAAGTGATATTTATAAATAATTTTAGAATAAAAAATTAAAAGAATATTATTTTTTCATTCCTTCTTTTTTGTTGTTGTGTGTTTTTTCTATTAAAATTCTAACATGTCTCATTGACCAATTCTCTGGAAAATCTTCCTGTAGTTTAGATAAAATTTTGTTCTTGGAATCATTGGATTGATTTTTGTATTGTAAGTGGAAAGAACGTCTATACATTCATTTCACTAGATCCCTCAAGCTCTCGTAAAAGTTTTTCACCCTTTCGTTAACTTCCAACACCACTCCAAAGGAGCTAAGGAGCAATTCATTTTCATTTGCATGTTTTATTTTTTTCTTTTCTTAGAACAACATTCCTTTTCTGAGTTTTTGGTCCCTATAGAACATTTAACAGATGTGAATTAATAGATTTTTTGAAAGATGTCATCTAATAATTTTAAGTATATTATTAATGAAAATTTAAAAAAAAATAAACTCATATTGGATCGATAGCATTTTTTCATTCACTTGATTCATCCTTTTGCAATTTTTCCATCAAGCTTTTACGCTCTTCTCCTCCTAGATCAGAAATAGTCCTATCGAGCTTTGTCATTTCGTGGCTCTGCATGATACACGGTAAATAAAACATATTATTTAAACTTACAGATAGTTCAAAAATAATATTTTTGTAAAGAATTTACAAAGAACTTTCTGTTTTTGCTTTTCTTGATGTGTTATTAGTATTTTTCTTACTTGATCTCTTGTCATCCATTTATTTATCAATATGAAACCTATACTGTATCATTCATTATAAATATATTTTATAAATAAATTATCAACTTTTCAGCTAAAAAAAAATATCAAGAAACTGGTGCACTTTTCATGGTGTACGCACCAACGTCAATGTGTCGTGTTCTTATAAACGCACCGCCTAAACCATATAAAAAATAATACGGTGCTCTATGTCAACAAGGAGCACCAGTGTGTTACATGTTAACCACTGCACCGATTAACAAAGAAAAAATAATAAAAATCGTCTAGTGTTAGTTTTTGTAGCATATGGTCTCGTAGAGGGGGTGGTGCGGCCTATTCTTATAAATGCCCTGCGCAAAAAAAGGACCATCGTACGATGATCTTTGTCAACTAGGATACCTGGTGTGTTATATGTTACATGGTGCACCGATTAACACAAAATAAAATATTGTTTTTCTCCAAACAGTACGTGAGCGGTGTGGTATAATGAAATAGCGCACTGGTGCCTTATTTACATATGGTGCACGATTTAAAAAAAAAATGTTTTTAAATTTTTTATCAAACAGTACGTGCGTGATGCGCTGGGATAAGCTAGCACACCAGTGTGCTAGGTTATGCAAGGCAAACCGATAAAAAAAATTCTGTTTTTTTTTTAATTCGCGCAAGGGCCAACATGGATTGGGATCTCACTATGCAAGTCATCCCATGGGTTGGATGTCATAGGCCTATATATATAGAAATACAAAACCTATAAATCTAAAATGAAAAGCCCTAATTCTGAAATCACAGAAGCAGGGGAAGAAACAAAAAGAATGAAGGGTTTAGGGTAAAAATGGAATTTTTTTTTTTTTTGTTTCTGAAAATGAACAACAAATTAAATTTTTTTACTTACTGCGTAAAAAATTTAATGCCAATAAGTTGTAGTATGACAAGTTGTGAGTCCGTCCTGATGATGATGTGGTGATGCCAAGTGAAATGGAATCAGAGAGTAGTTAAATCAACCCACTATACTCAGCGATATTGTTGGTCAATTAACTAATACAAATCCCTTGGAAACTCATTAACTCGCCACTTGGAACAAATATGGCCCATGCTGCAAAGGATAAATTATGAGTACTATGACAAGCACCATTGGCAATTCCAACAAATGGTTCCGAAAATTCTAACATTTGTAAAAAATGCAAATCGAATTACTAACCACATGAAAAATATAAAAGACACACTGCTACACACACGCAATCAAAGCATATAATACAGTGTTTACTATGCAAAATCAGGCATAGTAAAGTTTAAGATACAACCCATTTTGAGGTTGCGACAATGGAATCCCATCATAATCCACCAATTCGTAGGCACCCTTATCCAGAATACGCTTGACAATGTAAGGGTCATGCCATAATGGTTCAAATTTCCCTATTCCTATCTTATCAGCTTCCTGATCGTAAAGCAACACTAGGTCTCCTTCCGAGAAGGTGTTGGGTGATAAAAGGTGCTTTTTAAGCTCCTAATTATCCTCACATTAATTATCAATCCGGGCAAGTCCTTCTATTTCAAGAGTGTATACAGTATGTGGCTGCTATTTAAATCAGAGAGTAATGTTTCATAGATTGCAGTATAGATCTTTTAATACAAGAGTAAACGGATGCAGCAAGTAAATTCTAATTGCAATTAAACGAAAAATCAATCCTCTAATGAAATCAAATCCTACAACATTTCAAGTAACCGCAACATCAGTGAAGAGTACAGTAGTGATAACCCTTGTCTTCGAAACTGATTAAATCTAAATCAAAAGCATTATTCAGTAAAACAACAATGATATCAATCTAAGAGCCTAACAGCAGTAGTTAATACTCGTTACAGTTGATCACATTGAGAAGAACAATTATCTAAGAAACTCAATCCGAAAGCGGAAGGAAACTAAATAAATAACAATACTGTAAATTATATAAAACATAACTATTCAGTTACCATAGGAAAATAATGAAAAACAAAGGAAATAGAATCACAGAAAGCGATAATACTATTAAACCATCACACTTGCGATAATCAGAAATGTATGACACATATGAAGCAGTGAATTCCACTGGGATTCGGGCCCTTAGCCACCAGCAGGCACTGCTAGATTACTTCAAATGATGCGAATGAAAACAACAACTTCAATTAATCATCGAACTTGAGTCGTATTACAATGTAATTTTGTTCTTAAACTATATAGACTGCAATTAAGCTTACAATTTGGAAAAACAACAGGCATCCCTGTCTTCCTACAATCATTTCCTTTTATAGTCAGAAAGGGTAAAAAGTAAATAGTAAATGCGATCCCTCAGGATCGGGAGATCTTGAGGGATTCACAACCAATTTCCATCTTTAAGACATCTTCCTCTATTTTACACTGATCTCAGTGATTCATTCTTAGCCTTTTCTGCAACTAATTCATTCCTTTCTTTTCTTGTCAGATTTGGTTGTGCCAACAGCAGGGAACAACAATCATTCCTTGTCCATTTTCTTGCATAAAGGTAAATGTTAGTTAAATCACAACTACAATAATTCCTCATTTCTTACCATAATTCCTTAACAGATTAGTGAATTAAGACATAAAAAAGATAAGAAATAAGGATAACAAGGATGAACTTACTAGAAAATACATACCCATTTCGTAACCCAACATACTCCCCTACTTACTCTGTTTCATGTCCTCATGAAAATAAGTAATTTCGATGGAGTGCAGTTAAAGAGTAGGCTGGAGAAGGGGCATGAAAGATTGGTCTGAAACCATGATGTTGAGCTAATAGTGCAAAATCTGTCCTTTCCTCTCCTTCAATAAATTCATAGGTGGCCTAGTAACCTTCGGGAGGATACCAAATGCTAGGGCTATGGAACCGACAACCTAACTAGTAAGTTCCCTCTCTTAAGATGAGGTTACTATAGGTGATAAAATGGTCTGATGTTGCCTTAAAATTTCTATAATGAAATATCTCTCTATCCTGAACACTAGCAGCAGATATTACCCACCTAAGCTTGGATGCAATCATAGAACTGTCTCAAATGGATTGAAAATATGACACTCCAATTTGTACAATCCCTTTATGAATAGGCCCTAAGACTTGAATTATTCCTTCCCATTTTATCAGACTCTTTTGGTTGGCAAGAATTTGAAAAGGATGCTTGGGTTCACTTCTCACCATAAGATCCAACCCATGCTCTTGTTTTTAGAAGGTGTTATGAGCTTTGAACTATTTAACTTGATTAACAGAAAATGAAATAAAGGCCTGGAATTGAATATCCCCCACGAAAGAGTTGGGGTTATTTTCCACTTCATCTACCAATACAAGATTGTGCTAGTAAAATTCGAATAGCAACCTTTGGACCTTTACACCATACAGTTTGCAACAATGTATAAAATCTTCGACTGTGTTTAATTCAATTGGTTTTCCAGCTCTTGTGGCTTTAATTTTTAACAACAAGTATCCTTCTAGCAGAAACAAGGCGTAATTAGTAGTAGGAGCCCTGCATGCCAAGGCATTAGTATATAATGAGTATATAGTATCTGTGCGAGCTAGGACCTTATTCCATCTAAGCTTTATTTTCTCTATTTTCTCTTCTGCCTTTTTGTACTTGTCGAAGGTCTCATTCTTTGTTTCATTCATCTCCCGAAGTTGCTTTTGCAACGCTTGATACTTTTGCTGGGGAGGAGTTTCTTGTTCAAGTCGTTCTATCATGAGTCGAGCCTGTGCTAATTCTTCCTGAAGATTCAAAATAGTGGGATCATTTGGTGTCGTGTTGTCTTCAGCTGGTGTAATTTTCTGGGTCTCTTTTTCATGAGTGTTCCATGCCTCCGTCTAAGTAGCTATATCTGTAAAAATTTCATGTTATTCTTTTTTTATAATGAATGATTGTATGGGCTCAGTTTGGTGTTGTTGTTCTTTTATGATGACTGGTTGTATGGACTCAGTTTGAGTTTCGTTTCCTGCCTTCGAGGCTTTGTCTGGGACCTTCCCCACTGTAATTTTCTTTATTTTTCTTCTGAGCTTCCTTATTTTTTTATGCATGTTCTGTTGTTCCTTCCTAAATTTTTTCAATTTGGCTCTATAGTTTTTTGAAGGAGCCACTACTCTGGTTACAGTCTCATTAACATTTTCTGCCTCTAGGGAGCCTGGTTTCTCATCCTAGATTTGTCCTAAGAGAACCGTGTATCGGTTTCCTGAAGTATCTTTATCTATACTTCTTCCCCTTGGCCTATGTTTCCTATGCTTAGGCCTACCTGGCTGTCTTCCACTGGAAGCATATCACCGGATTGGTGTTCTGCTTCATGGCGTGCACCTCTAAAGGGAGATGGACATTCGGTGTTGCCAGTATTCTTGAGAGATTGGATTGCTTCTTCATTAAAATTGAGTGGGCTTTCGGTCTGCATCTAATTACTCATATTGGCTAGGACCTCGGCAAGGTCGAAATCATGCAACAAATCTTCTTGGGGGTCCATGCTTGGTGTTGAGGGGATTCCTGATTCATTTCTTTGCTTGTCTCAATGCTCTGCTTCTTCCTCATGATTTGATTCAGGAACACCCTGGTCTTGTGGTTCTGGCTGCAAGCAATGTTCTCGTATTAGGCTAGATAATTATATCGGTTGGCTACTACTGCCTTGAGGTTTTTCGGCCACTCCTGCTCCTGACCTCAACCTTGCAGATGGTCTGCACTTTTGAGGGATAATATTGTCCTGAAAATTTTTGGCCATTCCTATCCTCGACCTCAGCCTTGCGAACTGTCTGCGCTCTTGAGGTATGTCCCTTCAAAGAGGGGTTCTTTTCCTTTTTTGAACCTAGTTAGGTGTAGGCGGGGCTAAACCTCCTTCCAGAGTTAAAAGTAAATCATCCTAGTTTGATCGTTGCTAGGCAAGGTTATGGATGACTACTAGCCTAATAAAGCAGTGATGGCTTACCACAGTTTCTACATTTTGGGACTATCTTAGTCTCTCAGCAATGTGATGCAATAAATAGTTTAACAATGCAGGTAAATTAACAGAGCATTTTTGTTTTAAAACTGCTAAAAGTTTCATTTGATGCAGAATTACCACATATTTTCGCCCGTCACATGTAATGTAATTCTTCAGGATTTTTGCTAGATTCCCCCATGTTTCTTCGAGAGATTATGGCCGAATGCCCTTACCCTTTTTTACCAGCTCTTGTCCTTCATCTCTGAAAAATTCTATAGCGTCCTGCAGCTTCAACTGCTTTCCAGACCACACAGGTCCCTCTGCAGGTAACCTGCATGCCTCTGCTATCACCATGTCTAATACTGTGATTTTCCTTCCCCTTACCACAGAATTTCCATTTTGCAAATTTCGTAAAAACTCGATGGCAGTTTCCTCACTGGGTGGTCGGAATCTTTTAAGGAACGTTATCCACCCAGCCTGAGCTAAAATTACCCTGGCTGCATCAAAGACAGCCAATATCAATGGTTCTTTGCATACTTCTCTTCTTCCCATAGTATTGTAACTCTGCAAACAATAAGTGTAACAACAAAACACAATGACGCACAGAGCCGAGAAATGGAACAACAAATGGTTATATGATGTTTTATACCATTATTGAGGCTATTATCATACCACATGTGCTACAATCATGTAATGTTTTATTATTCCCCACAATCAAATGAGAGAACAACAATGCACTCATAAGTACACTGGGGGTCCCTACCTCCCTTCAAAATTATAGGTCGTCCTCAACCGCATGAAATGAAAAGGGTGAGGTGTTGGTGGCAAGGTACAGGAGTAATGGGTTCGTAAGGCATGCATACTAATGACAAGATCATAAAGACTATGGTGGAGTGAAATCAAGGCTTGTACCATGAATTCTAAATGATAAGCTGTCGTGATGTGATATAATAAAGAAAAAGGGAACAATAGCAAAAAAACAAGAAATAATACTTTTAATGCCATTATTCCACTTAAACCATTATGATTGACTTTTAAAAATATTCATGCATATAGGTTCAATGGGATGTTAGGACCATAATCTCTCCATATCACAGATTTATAAGAAAAAGGGTATTATAATAATTATTGATGTAAAATAAAGCTTCAATACCATCAGCAGAGATTTTGTTGCCCGCAAGCATCCATAACCTCGATAGAGTTTCTTTTTAACCCTTGAGAACCATGATCCTCTATGTATAACTGGGGAAATGTCTTATGATGTTCTATAGCTAAGACCAATGTGCTGGCTTGGTGACCAGGTGAGCACAATGCCATTCACTAGGAAGTAGCGAGAGTGTTCAGGCCAGCTCATGATGAGACCTACTATTTCCAAGGACTTTATTTGTTCATGCATCGTTTGGATCATATCCTTGGTGTGGTGGCCATAGTGGGAATGCCATTTCGATTATTCATTATGATCATGGTAGGCTGGCTCATGATGAGACCCCTTATCGTCTGCTGTGGAAAATCATAAAATCATTAGTAAATGTACATATATTTTTTATCTCCTTTTATTTTATTCTGTTGTTATTTTTTAATCCCCATTTTATACATAGAGGGTGGCTCATCACTCCTTAAGAGTAGGGATGGCGAAATAAGTTTGAAATATCAATATAAAATAAGAATATACCCATAATCTTATGAATAATATATAGAGAGAGTTATACAGACAAGGGAGAACCAACATGATACATATAATCAATCAGTTTAATTTATAGTGGAAATGAAGGCAGTAAAGTGAGATAGATAATTGTTTCTTTTTCTTTTTATGGATCATCACAAAGAAATCTTGTTAAAGATGGTAATATTTATGGTATTTTCATGTTCCACTATACCTCCATACATATTTTAATTTTCATTTCATTAAGAGCATGATACAAAGTGAAACTGGGGTGGTTGAGGGATAACAATAGGATGTCCTTCAAAAAGTTTTTCTCTTTAAAAGAAAATGGCAAAAGCAATATAAAAAGTGTTGTTCCTTAAAGGGAACACTAGTTGTTCCCTGTAAGGAACAACAAAGCAAGCTATACTGAAATAATTTTGCTATTCTATAGAGGAAACGACAGTTGTTCCCTGTAGGAAACAGAAAAACAAAATTCACATGAAAAATTGTTGTTTCTATAGGGAACAACAAAGAAAAATACACAAAAACATTGATGTTCCTTATAGGGAATAATAGTTGTTCCCTGTAGGGAATAGCAAAGCAAAATTGACACAAAATTTTTTATTCCTTATAGGGAACAACAGTTGTTCCCTGTAGGGAACAGTGAAGCAAAATTCACACAAAAGGTTATGTTCCTTATAGGGAACAGCAATTTTTCCCTGTAGGGAACAACAAAGCAAAATTCACAAAAAAAAAATTGTTCCTTATAGGGAACAACAGTTGTTCCCTGTAGGGAACAGTAAAGCAAAATTCACACAAAAGTTGTTGTTCCTTATAGGGAATAGCAGTTGTTCTCTATAGGGAACAACAAAGCAAATAGAGGAAAGAATCAAAACTAACATACAATCAAATACAAGCAAAAGGAAAAAGGAAAATTTATGTACAAGTTATAAGAAAAAGTATATTCCTTCATTGAACTTGTGCTATGGAAGCATTGCCCTCCTCAGCAGGAATTTGCATAGTGGAATCTTCTCGTAGTTGTTGGAAAAAGGACTCCCTAGTAAGCGGTTTCTGATAGAGGTGTACTCGATGTCCATTTGCTTTAAAAGAGTAACCAGACCCATCAATGGTGGCTAATGTGAGGATGTCATTATCATGCACCTTTTGTATCTCATAGGGGGCTAACCATATGGTCTAGAGTTTTCCTGGGAAATCCTGGAACCTAGAATCATACAGAAGTGCCCAATCACCTTCGTGGAATGTCTTCTTCTTGATGAGGGTATCATGCCATTTCTCTCTTTGTTGTTGGATTAGTGTAGTATACTGGAGAGAGTATAGGATTATTTCATCCAATTCATTGATTTGATGTATCCTGTTAATTTGTGCCTCATTCAGATCTAAGCCTACTTCTTGAGCTATCCTTAATGTCTGAATTTCAAATTCTATTAGGAAGATAGGCTCTTTGCCAAACACTAGCTGATATGGGGAATATCTCGTGGTATTTCTCCATGTCATGCGGTATTCCCACAGGGCTTCTGGCAATCAGGTAGCCCAATCACGTCTATGTGAAGCGACTATTTTTGTGAGTATTTCCTCAATTACTTTATTAGTGCTTTCTACCTGGCCATTTGCTTGCGATTGGTATGGAGTTGTGATTTTGTGCAAGATATGGTGATTTTTTATTGTCACAGAAATCTTATGGCCTATAAATTGTGGCCCCCATCTGTGATTATTTATCTAGGCAAGCCATATCGCATGAAAATTTGGAAAAGAAAGTGAATTATCGAGTCCTCTGTTTCCCTTGGTAATGCTTCTGCCTCCACCCATTTAGTCACATACTCTGTTGCAACTAATATATATGTATTTTGATTAGATAATGGGTTTATTGGACCGATGAAATCTAACACCCATCACTCAAAAGGCTCAATGACTAACTGCGGATGCAGGGGAAACTCATCAAACTGCCCAGGGCGTCCCATTCTTTGGCAATTATCACATGCCTTGACAAACTTCTTGGCATCTTTAAAAATGGTGGGCCAATAATAGCCCGTCTGTAAGACTTTGTGACTAGTCCTACGGTCGGAAAAATGTCCGCCACAAGGCCGGCAGGCTTTCAGGATGTCGAAGATTTTGTCTTCCCTAACACATCTTCGAATGTGCATATTGGCCCCTGTATGAAATAAATAACCTCCAATATAGGAGAACCGCGTGCTATTCTGTACTATTTTTTTTCTTTCATTAGACATCAGGTGTTTGGGCAACTTACCTACTGCTAAGTAGTTTGCGACATCCACGTACCATGGTGTTTTCAAGGTTGCCGCAAATAAGTGCTCATCAGGGAACCGGTCTTCTACAGCTGCCGAGTCATATGTCTTTGGAATTCGTGAAAGGAAGTCTGCTACTGGATTTTCCTTTCCTAGTCGATCCTTGATTGTTATGTCAAATTCCTGCAAAATAATCAACCATCTTGTCACCCTTCCATTTGTAACAGGTTTATTAGCTAGATATTTAACAGTAGAGTGATCCGTATACAAAACCACAGGGTATCCTATTATATAATTCCTAAATTTGTTAATAGCATAGATTATAGCCAAAAATTCCTTTTCGGTCACACTGTAGTTCAATTCAACATGAGATAGATTTTTGCTAATGTAGTATATCACATATGGCTTCTTATCTTCCTCCTGGCCGAGAACTGCCCCAATAGTCGTGTTTGATGCGTCGGATGAGATCTGAAATGGAAAATCCCAATTTGGGGCCCTTAGCACTAGGGCTGTTGATACAAGTTGTTTTAGATCTTCAAAAGCACTGTCACATTTTTCAGTCCAAATAAAATCAATATTTCCTGTTAATGCATATAAGGGTGCAGCAATTCGAGAGAAATTATTTATAAATCTCCTATAATATCCAGAGAATCCCAATAAATTGCGTACCTCAATTTGTGTGGAAGGGGTAGGTATTAAAAGAATTATTTGAATTTTTGCTGGATCTACCTGGATTCCAGCTACTGAGATATAATGGCCCAGGATGAGGCCCTCGATCATCATCATGTGGCATTTTTCATGGCTTAAACAGAGCCTCGTAGCAATGCATCGTTGCAGAACTTTCTCTATCATTTGTAATCCTGGCTCGAAGTCATCTCCATAAGGTGTAAAGTCATCCATGTACACATCAAGCCCTTCATTTATCATATCTGAAAAAAATGTTGAGTATATCCCTCTGGAATGTAGCAAGTGCATTGCACAGTCCAAAAAGTAAGACCCTGTAAGAAAAGGTTCCCCATGGGTAGGTGAAAGTAGTTTTATCCTAGTCTTCAGGGGAAATTTGAATTTGGTTATAAGTCGCTGAAGCCGTCTAGGAAATAAAATAATTTTTTTCCTACCAATGTGTCCAATACCTGGTCAATGAATGGAAGGGGAAAGTGATATTTTTGGGTTTCTTTATTAAGCTCTCTATAGTCAACACATATATTCCACTTTCCATTCTTTTTGGGCACTATTACTAATGGGGAGACCCATTTTCTATCGGATATAGCATAGATGAAATTCACATCCAACATTTTTTGTAGTTCATCTTTCACAATATCTTTAAGATGAGGTTTTAATATCCGTTGAGATTGTCTAATGGGCCTCACATCCTTCTTTATATAAATGTGGTGCATGCATAGCTGGGGATCAATCCCTTTCATGTCTGGGTAATCTCAAGCGAAGGCTTCTTTATATTTTCTCAGAAGTTGGACAAGCCTCTGTGCCTGGTCCTCAGTCAGGTTTTTATTGATATTTAAGGTTTTCCCTGGCTCAATTTCTACGGTTTTTCTATTATAAATATAAGTTGTTGGGATTGATTGGTCACTAAATTCTTGTAAGGGATCATCTTCTACTTTTTTATCCAGGGCTGCTTCGATCATGTGACATTTTGGATGAGATACAGCATTTGGTTGGTTAATATAAGTATTAATGATGTCATCTTCTATTTGAAACTTGAATTCAAGAGAATATTCTATGGTTAGTGGTGATCTAATGTTTTCAGTTAAATATGATACAGGTTGTTTCCTCGTTCTTATTATTGTTAGACTTGGCTGAGCTGGAGGATATAAGGCTAAATTCTTCACATCTTTTCCTCTTGCTATAGTCATGTTGCATGTCCGACAACTTATTTAAGCATCTGTAGTTGCTAGCCAAGGTCTTCCTAGAATTAGGGGATGTCCATCTAGTCGGTTTCTAGGATTGATGATCAGAAAATATGCTGGGTATTCCCAAGAATCTACAGACACCATTACATCCTATAATGTCCCCTCTGGTTTGACAATTGATCGATCAGCAAGTTCCAAGAGGGTTGTGGTTGGGTCCAAGGATGTAATGCCAAGCTTTTGACAAGTTGTTGTTGTGAGAATATTGATTTCTGCTCCTAGGTCAACTAATGCATTGGGAAAGGAGCACCCATTTATTTGCACTGTGACTATAGGGTCTCCTAGGTCCTGATATTTTACTGGTGTTTCTATGCCTAATAATAAATCAGACAGAGTACCAACGATATGGACAGTTGGAGTTGTTTTTGTTTTCCTCTTTGGCTTTTTCATACATAATTCTTTGATAGTTTTCACATAAAATGGAATGTCCTGAATAGCCAGGAGGAGAGGTATTTTTACACACAAATTTTTTAGTTCTCCCAAAAGATCAAAAACTGGATATTTGATTGAGCGGGGTATAATTAATCTTTCTGGGAATGGTGGAGAAGAGGTAATAGTTTGATCATGGGTTTTCTATTTAAATGGATTCTCCACTTGTGGTGCTTGTTCTATAGGTAACGGATTTTCAATTTGTATATTTTTATCCCCCTCTGACTCTATTATCCTCCCAGATCTTAATTGCAGCTCATTACACTCCCTTAACTCAGTTTCTGGCTTGGGTCCTTCAATAATTTGCACAGATTGGATTGGTCTATTATTGGGGTTCTGGTTGGGCTGGGCTGGGAGCTATGGTCGTAGGTTGGTCTGAGGGTTTTGTTGCAATGTATAGGGTGTTTGCAGTGTAGGTTGAGGTAAGGGGTTTGTTCCTGCTAGCTGATTGTAGGTCGTTACCAGCTTTATTTCCAACTCTGGTTTTGTGACGTAGAGGATGGCCAATGGAATGGATATGTGGAGGATGACCAAAATGGTGGAAAACAAGGAAAATTTGGCCAACTATTATTTTGGTTTGATTGGTTGGACCAAGGTGGCATAGAGAATGGTTGTTGTGACCAATTGGGAAAAGGTGTCTGGTTTCACCACATAGCTCCTGTGTATTGTTGCGCATTATATTGTGAGGGCTGAAAGGAAGAAGATGGGTTGGTTGGTGTACCTATTTGTCATGGCTGCCATTGGCGACACTAATTTAGCAGGTAGACTAGTTATGTTTCTTCTTCTGCTTCTTTATATACTACTTTTAACCCTGGAAGTGACGGGCACCATTCTATGGCGTGATATCTAGTACATATGGCATAGGTCTGTACCATATCCAGCGGACACTCTTTGTGACTATGCTTCTTTCTGCATCTTGGGCAAAATATCACCAGGTTCTGTTCTGCTTCCGCCTAATTCTTCTTGGCCTGCATGATATCTAATTATGTCGTCAAATTCCCCAAGATATCTATTTTGAAATCTTCTAGTAGGTTGCCAATTTCTGTACGAGTAATGGTTCCACCATAGATTTTATTGTCCCTAGTAGTCATGTCGCGTTCTGCAGATTTCAGTCTTGTACTGCCCCTTCAGCACCTGATACACAATTTAATAATATCAGCATAATATTCTTGATATATATCACCTTTACCCATAGTACTTAATGTCTTTATCCATTGTTATTTCATCCCTTTAATCACTGTAGTTTTCAGCACATTATCAAGCAGGGGCGGATTTACATAGGGGGATCTTTGGAGGTTATATTGGAAGCGCTCTACATACTCTTCCAATGTTTCACCGATTCTAGCTACCATTTGAAATATTTCATCTTTCAATTCCCTAGATCTACAATAATCCTGATATTTTTTAAGGAAATCATTTTTCATTTGATCCCAATAATTTATTGTTCCTCCACCTCGCCCCATGAACCAACACAAGGTTGCGCCTTTTAATGTATATGGAAACAAATTTATTTTTTTGGGGTCGGTGGTATAATCATAACCCCGACATAATACATTGAATTCAAACAGAAATGCGTCTGGATCCTCTGATGAGAGCCCATGAAAGTGGGAATATTTTGTAAAGGGATAGCTTTCATAGGAGCGTTGGCAGTTGTGTCAATGATGGGGTGCTGCAATGTGGAAGTTTAGGGTGCTTGTGGATTGTTAGCCATTTCATCAAATATATGCCAGTATCCTTCCGGGATTTCTGGAGCTAGGGAGTTATCCCTAGGGTGTCCCAAAGGGGTGGAAATAATATTAACAACACTCCCTCTGTCTGGGATACTGGGTATTCCTTGCTCAATTACTACCTAAGGGGATCTTGGTTCTTCCCTAGTTTCTCCTCCTCCTTCACGAATATCACAAGAGGTGGAAATAATCTTAACAACACTCCCTCTGTCTGGGATAATGGGTGTTCCTTGTTCAATTACTACCTAGAGGCTCTTGGTTATTCCTCTGTTTCTCCTCCTCCTTCACGAATATTATAAGAATTCCCTTCTTGTGAGGAAATTGGGCACGAATTTTCAATTTCTTGAAAACTCTGCTCAGTTCCTACAGTTTTGCTATGG
This sequence comes from Pinus albicaulis, assembly GCA_034641835.2. Lineage (NCBI taxonomy): Eukaryota > Viridiplantae > Streptophyta > Pinopsida > Pinales > Pinaceae > Pinus > Pinus albicaulis. Next base: position 1,128,541,105 of record CM076584.1, on the reverse strand, counting down.
ACCTCAACGTAGGCTACAGATAGTGAGCCTGTGGCTCAAAGGGAGACAATAGGTTTTATAGAAGAAACGTTTCGAGGACCTACTCATGGTTGAGATTTGTCTTTCTTCAAGATTTCATCTATGAAAGTTGATCGTCCAAGGGTCACTGGTCCCTTAAATTTTTCGAGTTTGGGTAGTGGAATTGGATTGATTTCTGGTCTTTTCTTCTTAGTCATTAATACAAACAATTCAAATGTTTACCTCTACCCTAAATTTATAACAACTCTGCTGGAAAGCGGGCGAGGGAGCAGGCATTTTGCATACTCCGTACGCAGGTTCTTACCTACCAGTTTTAATACCCTGTTCTCTCTCAATATGAAATTATCAGATATACATCACTCTTCATAAATATCTTACACTCTCCCCACAACGGTGCCAAAATTTTGGGTGATAAAAGGTGATTTTTAAAATCATAATTATCCTCACATTAATTATCAATCCGGGCAAGTCTTTCTATTTCAAGAGTGTACACAGTATGTGGCTGCTATTTAAATCATGGAGTAATGTTTCATAGATTGCAGTATAGATATTTTAATACAAGATTAAACGGATGCAGCAAGTAAATTCTAATTGAAATTAAATGAAAACTCAATCCTCTAATGAAATCAAATCCTACAGCATTTCAATTAACCGCAACATCAGTGAAGAGTACATTAGTGATAACCCTTCTCTTCGAAACTGATTAAATCTAAATAAAATGCATTCTTCAGTAAAACAACAATGATATCAATCTGAGAGCCTAACAGCAGTAGTTAATACTCGTTACATTTGATCACATTGAGTTGAACAATTATCTAAGAAACTTAATCCGAAAGCGAAAGGAAACTAAATAAATAACAATACTGTAAATTATATAAAATAGAACTATTCGGTTAACATAGGAAAATAATGAACAACAAAGGAAATAGAATCAAAGAAAGCGATAATACTATCAAACCATCACACTTGCAATAATCGGAAATTTATGACACATATAAAGTAGTGAATTCCACTAGAATTCGGGCCCTTACCCACCAGCAGGCACTACTATATTACTTCAGATGATGCGAATGAAAACAACAACTTCAATTAATCATCGAGCTTGATTCGTATTACAATGTAATTTTGTTCCTCAACTATACAGTCTGCAATTAAGCTTACAATTTGGAAAAACAATAGGCGTCCCTGTCTTCCTACAATTGTTTCCTTTTATAGTCAGAAAGGGTAAAAAGTAAATAGTAAATGCGATCCCTCAGGATCAGGAGATCTTGAGGGATTCACAACCAATTTCCATATTTAAGACATCTTCCTCTATTTCATGTTGATCTCATTGATTCGTTCTTAGCCTTGTCCGCAACCAATTCATTCCTTTCTTTACTTGTCGGATTTGGTTGTGCCAACAATAGGGAACAACAATTGTTCCTTGTCCATTTTCATGCATAAACAAGGTTAAACGTTAGTTAAATCACAACTACAATTATTCCTCATTTTACCACAATTCCTTAATATATTAGTGCATTAAGACATAAAAAAAATAATAATTAAGGATAACGAGGATGAACTTACTAGCAAATACATACCCATTTTACAACCCAACAGAAGGTGTGAGGCTTGACATTGCGATCATATTGTGCCTTGATTCATCTTGTATGCGCTTCATTGGAAAATGCGACTTCACGATGTGTTTCATCTAGATGGATGAGATCTAAAAGAAGTGCCTCTTATTTATAAGTGTCAGGTAAGAGGTCAATCACAAGTTTCAACGATGGTATTTCGCATTTTATCGGTAAGATAGCTTCCAGACCGTAAACCAGCTAAAAAGGAGTGAATCTAGTCGCATTTCTCACTGAGGTTCGATATGCCCACAAATTTGAGTACATGATCAAATGCTAGTTTCGTTTATGAACCCCAATCATGCGTTGAATCATACGCTTAATAATTTTGTTGATAGCTTCAACTTGTCCATTAGCTTGAGGATAATAAGGGGTAGAACTATCATGTGACAGTCCTAACTTGCCAATCAACTCATCCATCATGTGATTGCGAAAAAAAATTCCATGATCTGTGACTATGGCTTGTGGTACACCAAATCATGAAACCACATGGTTAAAAAATAACAATGGAGTTGTCTATCCCGTGTTGTTGTATATAGGCATCGCCTCGACCCACTTGGTAAAATATTCAATGAAGACAATAATATACCCATGCCCCCAGTATAAGCGGGGGTTACATGTCATGAAGTCAATGACCCATTTTGCAAATGGTCCAACAGTGAAAACATGATGCATTAGTGTTGGCGACAAGCGGGTTTTAGGATCAAATATCTGGAAAGCATGACAACTTCTAATCGTGATAATGCATTCACAAAATATGGTAGGATAGAAGTAACCAACGTAGAGAATCTTTTGTATGGTAGCATAACTAGACAAATTTCCACCGCATGCACCAGAATGGAAATCATTCAGAATTTTTTTAGCTTCCTCATGCAAGAGCCACCTACGTAAAATCGTATCGACACCGTGATGATAAAGTGTATTTTTGATGATTAGATAATATTTGGCTTGGTATCAAATGCATAGTTTTTGCGAGTGAGAGGTATTGGGCCAAAAATTTTGGGTCTAGAGATAGATGATGAAATCTCCATACCACGGATTACATGACTCGATCAAAAACAAAGAATCATCTAGAATTAATAGTTTTATAGTAGGATCGGTACTACTTGAAGGAAGGTCACAAATAAGCTTAGAAAACACCAAAGACTTCTTTGACTTGGATTTGATGAATTCCAAATCAAATTCCTACAAAATGAAGATCCATTTTTAATATTCCCCCCCCATCAATTGACGTGACATAATGTATGTCATAGGGTTGCAATTTGAAATGACAATGGTCTTTCGGAGCAAGATATAATGGCAAAATATTTGTACATCTTGAACGGCTGCCAAAGTGAGCTTTTCAATGTATGTGTACTTAACTTCTGTATCATTGAGATTACGACTCAAATAATATATCAAATGTTCAATCCCATATTCTTCTTGGACTAAAACCATAGCGATGGTTGTATCTGCAGTGGTAAGATATAGGAAATCGTCACTCTGATAATTTGGGGGATAGATTAATGATGCTCGGATTAGGGTATATTTAAGAACACCAAAGGAAGCTTGTGCAACCTCATCCCAATGGAAGGGTACCCCATTTTTCAAGAGTTTATTAAATCCTTTAGCCATTTCGGCGTAGTTAGGAATGAACCTCCTTAGAAAGTTAGGCTTCCCTTGGAGTCTCTGTAATTGAAGCAGATTGGAAGGAGAAGGAAAATCCAGAATGGCTTGGACCTTTAATGGATCAAGTTGAATTCCATCTTTTGACATGACGAATCCAAGCAAATGACCAGAACCAACACCAAACACACATTTGTGTGGATTGAGGCATATTTTATAGTGACGACATCATAAAAATATTGCTCCCAGATGTAGCAGGTGGTCCGACCGTTTCCATGAATGTGCAAGTAAGTCATCCAGATACTCTTAAATTATGTACTTGATGCCATGAAAATCATAATTCATTTCCCTTTGGAATGTGGCCACAATGTTCTTTAAACAAAAAGGGAGCTTGCGATAAGCGAATGTGCCCCAGTACATATAAAAGCAGTTCTATATTGGTCCTTTGGGCGAATATTAATTTGATTGTAACCGGATAATCCATCTATGAAAGAAAATATTTCACATTCGGGACATTCATCAATAATGTGGTCGATAAAGGGAGTGGGATAGTTTTCTTTCGGACAAGCATGATTAACATCCCAATAGTCAACATACACTCTAATTTTACCCTATTTCTCCATGACAGGAGCAATTTTAGATATCCAATCGGTAAGCGAAACAGGGTAAATGAATCCAGCACATAAAAAAATTTCAACTTCTGCTTTAATTGCAACAACTTTATTAGGGTGAACAAGACGAAGGTGTTGTCACATCGGCGTAACATCAGGATACTTTTTAATCTCATGTTCAACAATGCTAGAGTAGATACCTAGCATTTACTCATATTACCAAACGAATACATCTCGGAATTCACAAAAAAGAGTGCAGTAAGTGTCAAGTTTAGATGGAGAACAATACGCACTGACATGAATATTTTCTACAATACCTAGTTTGGTTGAAATATCAATAGAAATCATTTCTTTGATATTTTATGTGTTTCACTCTGAATTGACAGCATGGATAGGAATATAATTCATCAATAAATCAACGACAGTAGGATGAAATAGTTCAGATGTATTATCTTCATTGTAATCTGGAAGATACGATCGTTGATGTGATGATTCCCAAGGTTATTCTTTCGGCAACATTCATTCCATAATTATCTCATCATTCGAGAATACGCATGAAAATGGATTAGAAGAAGTACCAAAATGCAATGAAAAATCAACCCAAACGGCCTGCGACAAAGGATTTGGATTGGCTGCATAAGACAAGAAAATTGATTTCTATGCTAGCTCAATTGGACTTAGTGGCATGATTTTGTCCAACCTAACTACCTCAAAATCATTGGGTATCTTCCTTAAGTCAGATGAAGTGAAAGATATCATGTTGTAGGTCTCTATATGTGTGATTTCCGCCGATGTCAGAGGTGACAGTAACGAAAAGGTGCCCATTAGGGAAGGATCCTTAAAGAGTCCTACACAAATGTTTGAAGAGAAGGTGGGGGTCCGTGAACAAATAGAATGCTTCCAATTGCCTGGGATCTAGAGGAAAAAAAAAGAGAGTTGATCAATCATTGTGACACTTCCTTTATGGGGGAAGATAATCATATGAAAGTAAGTAGACACTACTGCAGCCAGAGCGTAAACCCAAAATCTTCCAAGTAATATATTTTAGTCAAGGGGTTTGTCAACGCCCTTAACTTCAACAGTAATTGATTTTCCCCCTATATTACTAGTGTATTCCCTTATTGTTTTTATTGTAGCCCCATTATTGTTATTTTTGTACTCTTGTAACCCACATATTGTTATTATTGTGCACTTACATTATTATTGTTAGGTCGGTTAGGATTATATTGTGACCCTATGGACTCCTATATATATAAGGAGGTTTTTCATTTGCATCATCCAAGAATTATTCATTTCTGTAATGTAAAGGAGGTTTCCCCCTCGAAGTGGCTTATTTATAAGGCGTTTTTCTCTCTTTTATTCTATGTTTGGAGTTGGTTTCATAACATTTGGTATCAGAGCTTTGGATTCTAGAGTTTCACTGCTCCAAACAAGTCATCATGGAATTTTCGCTATAATGTTTTTTCTACAAAGGTTCAGAAGCTAAAATTTTTATCATACGAAGCTAAAATCCTGAGGAGCTTTGTGTAAAAAATTTCATATATTTTTTTGCAATAGTTTCGGAGATATGATATGTGGAAGTTAGGGTTTTTTCAGGCTTCAGAATTTCATCTCAACGAGGTGACCATGGGAAAACCGTCATAACTCTCCCTCTCTGAGCATCAGATTGGGATTCTGTAAAAATTGGCCGAAAATACATAGAATTTAGTTTCCTGTGTATCAATTTCACAGCTGAAGGAGGAAATAGTGACGCATGGCACACCATACAATTTCGCTCTAATGAACCTGTCCATAATTAGGTCATGGTGGGAGATTGGGCATAAATTTGTCTTGAAGCATCCAAAGCAGGTCAGACCTATGGCATTGGAAAGAAGATTCAGAGGGATACTACATGACGAAATTTCAGATATTGAAGATACGAATCACAAAGATAATTCAATTTAAATATCGATCTCCTCAAAATCAAGAAAAAGGTGTGTATCGTTCTTTAAATTACATAACTCTTGTTTGAAAAATCAGTTTGAAGTAATTCCTAGGGCATATTCAAGCATAGATATTAGTATTGGGTTATAAAATTCCCCCTAAAAATAATTCAACGCCTATTAAGCCTTCAGAAGGCTCTACTATGACTCATGAAGACGAATAAGTGCAACATGAAATATCAAAATTACAAGAGCAAGTGCACCAAATTTCTCTCTTGCAAAGAGCAACAAAAAATGAAATGGAAGTTTTGAAGAAAGGCGTGGAAGCTAAGATGGATGGTTTGAAGAAAGGCGTGGAAGCTAATATGGATGGTTTTAAGAATGGCATGGATGGCATGGAAGCTAAGATGGATGACATGGAAGCTAAGATCGACGAAAAAAGGAAAAATGTGAATAATGATCTAAAATCAGACATGGAAGGTTTGACAAAGTTGATACAAGAAATGTTTCCTAATGGCGAAAAGATAGTAGAGGAAACTCATGATGAGAAAAAAATAAATGTTAATCCTTATTTCATAAACTCTAATGTTGGATGGAAGACCCACCATATTCCAAAGATCGATATGAGGAAGTTTGATGGCAAGGATCCCATATCATGGATACTAAAAATGGAGCAATATTTTGATCTAAATAATCTGCAAAACACACAAAAGGTATGCATTGCAACTTTATATTTAGGAAAAAATACATTAGTATGTTATCGATGGTTTTCTCCCGTAAAAAAAATTCACTTGGTCAATTTTTACGGAGGAAATGATAGCACATTATGAGGATACAAAGAGCAACACCTTTTTTGGCCAATTGATAAATCTAAAACAGAAGGGTTCAGTGGTGGAGCACATTAAGGACTTCCAAAAATTGAATACAAAGGTAACAGATATTCCAGAAGAACACGAGATTAATGTCTTCATAGGGACTTTAAAGGATAGCATCCAACATGAGGTTCGCATTTGGGAACCTTATTCATTGGAGAAGGCATTTAGGTTGGCAAGAAAAATTGAATGTAAAATTATGGTGACAAGGAAGCCTACCACTCACATATATAAAGATGGAAGTGTTGCTACTCCTAGACTTCCACAACCTACAAGGTTGGCACCACAATGATTGGAATAAAAAGGAGAAAATGGGATTTGCTACAGTTGTGATAGCAAATACACTAAAGGTCATAAGTGTGCTGAGAAGAAATTATTTTACATAGATTGTGAAGAGGATAGAGAAAATGAATAAGAAAATTCAAAAGAAGAGAATATACACTAGGAACCAACCCAATAAGAAGAATAAATGAGTCTGACCATATCGTGTAATGCATTGGCAGGAATTACCACTCCTCAAACTCTCAAGATAGGACATGTCAAGAAGAAAAAGGTAATAGTGTTGATTGTTTCGGGTATATAACCATAATTTTATTCATTGTAAGGTAGCCAAGGAATTGAATTGTTTCCTATACCTAGCACCAGAATATGAAGTGATGGTTGCAAATGGAGGAACTATAAATTTCTCTGGAAAAATCCATAATATCAAGCTAACCATGGGGGAATATGTATTGAATAGTACAATGTTTTCCATTCCAATTGGAGGTGTTGATTTTTTATTAGGAGTACAATGGTTACAATCTTTGGGGATGATAGCTTTTAATTTTCAATAAATTTTCAATAAATTTTTTTAGGAAGGAAAGAAAGTCGAATTACGGGGTATCACAGGGAAGCCAGGAAAGAAAATAATCTCTAATGTCATGACAAATTTTATGAATAAATAAAAATGAGGCGTTATAACACAATTATGCTCACTAGAAATTCCAACATCAAAATCATCTATTTCTCCAAATCTCCAAAAAGCCTTGGACAATCATTCCAAGGTGTTTGAAACTCCTAAAGGACTCCGATCTATTCGTGATCATGATCATGCTATTCATTTGATTCTATGAAGTGTTCCTCCAAACATCAGGCCTTCTAGATATCCTTATGTCCAAAAGATCGAAATTGAACGTATGATTGTGGAAATGTTAGAGGTTGGTATAATTCAACCTAGTCAAAGTTCTTTCTTTGATCCAGTAGTATTGGTGCACAAGAAGGATGGATCATTTTGGATGTTTCCAGATTATAGGGAGTGCAATAAGATCACTATTAAAGATAAGCTTAGCATTCCTGTGATTGATGATACTGGAAGAACTACATGGAGAAATTTATTTTACCAAGTTGGATCTTCGTTCAGGATATCATCAAATTAGAATAAAGACTGAAGATATTCTGAAAATATCATTTCAAACTCATGAGGGTCATTATGAAATTTTGGTCATGCCTTTTGGCCTTACCAATGCACCTTCTACATTTCAAGGGTTGATGAATTCCATTTTCAAACCCTTTCATAGAAAATTTGTGTTAGTATTTTTTGATGATATACTAATCTACAACAGGTCTTGGAAGGATCATGTTCAACATGTTGACAAGGTGCTCAAACTATTGGAGGATAAACAATTATATCAAAAATCATCCAAATGTTTATTTGGAGTACAAGAGGTGGAATATCTGGGTGTTAAGGTAGACCCTAACAAAATTAAATCCATTAAGGAATGGGAATTCCCCACAACCATAAAGCAGTTGTGATGATTTCTTGGGTTAACAGGGTATTATCGCAAGTTTTTTAAGAATTATGGGAGAATAGCAGCAACTCTAACAACATTATTGAAGAAATATGTATTTTCATGGACTCCTGAAGCAACTAAGGGCTTTGAACATCTTATAGAGGAAATGTGCCTAACACCGGTCTTAGCTACGCCAGACTTCACAAAAAAAATTATTGTGGAATGTGATGCCTCGGGAAATGGAATTGGTGCTATTTTAATGCAAGAAGGAAGACCCATTTCTTTTGAAATCCATCCAATCAAAGGAAAGTATTTACAAAAATCTATTTATGAAAATGAAATGTTGGATATACTACATGCACTAAAGAAATGGCAACCTTACCTAACGGGAAGGCTCTTCAAGGTAAAAATTGATCATGATAGTCTTAAAAACTTTTTGGAACAAATACTATCTTCAAAAGAGCAATAAAAATCGGTCACAAATATGTTGAGTTATCACTTTGAAATCATCTACAAAAAAGGGAAGTTAAATGTTGTTGCATATGCACTCTCAAGAAAGAATGAATAGGTGGAAGCATTTCTTTGTGCCATTTCTATTATCCAACTAGATTGGAAAACCGAAGCAAGGGATGAATGGAAGAAGGAAGAAGAAGTTTGGACAATCATTCAAAATTTGTAGCAATATCCTAGTACATCTGATACTTTTAGTTGGAAAAATGATTCCTTATGGTACAAATATTGCTTATATATTTGTAATAATTCCCAATTGAAACAAAAATATTCTTTTGGAATTGCACACTTCTCCTGTAGGAGGACACTCAGGATTTTTGAAAACTTAGCAGAGGGTGAAGAAAGAATTTTTTCGGGATGGCCTTAAATCTGATATTCAAAATTTTGTGGCGGAATGTTTGGTTTACCAGCAAAATAAATGTCTTCTATAGCCTTTATCCATTCCAAGTCAAAGTTGGGAGGATATTTCAATGGATTTTATCATAGTTTTACCTAAGTCTTAAGGAAATAATGTCATCATGGTGTTAGTTGAAAGACTTACGAAGTATGCACACTTTTGTGCATTATCTCATACATTTAAAGCAAGTACAGTTTCTACTACATTTATGGAAACAATTCAAAAGCTACATCGAAATCCAAAGATTATTGTAAGTGACAGAGATCCCATCTTATTGGAAATTTTTGGACGGAATTATTTTCTTGTTTGGGTACTCAACTAGCTCATAGCTCATCTTATCATCCTCAATCTGATGGTCAAACTGAGATAGTGAACAAATTTTTGGAAGGATATCTTCGTTTTTTTGTATATGATAAACAAACACAATGGGTCAAGTGGTTACCTCTGGTTGAATTGTGGTATAAAAATTCCTTCCATACCATAGCAAAAATAACCCCATTTATGGCACTTTATGGATATCATCCACCGTCCATCACATCATCTTTAAGAGAAAATTTTAAGGTTCAAGCAGTGGAAGATCACATCGAGAATCAGCAACAAGTGCTCCAATTCTTAAAGGATAACCTAAAATTGGCACAAAATCGAATGAAACAACATTCAGATCAACATCACTGTGAGAGAATTTTTGATGTAGCAGACTGGGTATTTTTACAGCTAAAATCATACAAACAAATGTCACTCAATCAAGCTAAGAACGATAATAAATTATCGCCAAAGTATTATGCTCCTTACAAGGTGTTTCAAAAGGTTGGTGACTATGGCATACAAATTGGAGCTTCCTGCTTCTTCGCGAGTGCATCCAGTTTTCCATGTTTCATGCTTAAAAAGGTTATAGGTGAAAAACTTCCAGTTCAAACAATATTTCTAGAACTTGATGAGGAAGTAAAAATCATATTGGAAGCTGAAGAAGTCAAGGAAATAAGAACTCGACAACTATGAAATCCATCAATTTCAGAGTATCTCATCAAATGGAAGAACTTACCCACTAAAGATTCTACATTGGAGGATGAGAATTTTATACAGAAGCATTCAGAGCTACTCAAGAATTGAGGAAAACACATTTTTGAAGGAGAGGGGCATGTTAGGTTCCTATATTACTAGCGTATTCCCTTATTGTTTTTATTATAGACCCCTTATTGTTATTGTTGTACCCCTGTAACCCCCATATTGTTATTATTGTGCCCTTACATTATTATTGTTAGGTCGGCTAGGATTATATTATGACTCCATGGACTCCTATATATAGAAGGAGGTTTTTTCATTTGTATCATCCAAGAATTTTTCATTTATGTAATGTAACAGAAGTTTCCCCATCAAAGTGGCTTATTTCTAGGGCGTTGATCTCTCTTTTCTTCTATTTTTGGAGATGGTTTCATAACAAAGTGCCTTGTATAATGCATGGTAATGGCTTGCATATTGATCTGAGTATGGAGCAGGAGATAACCATATTTCCAGCAAGGTCAAGTTGTGGTTTGTTGACCATATATGAAGATATATTACTAATGGAGATGATAATCTCCTAAATAAATTTGGTACAAGTACTCACTAAAATTTGAGTGAGGCTAATCTATATATTAAATAAATTCCTCTTAGGAATAGTGCATATGTGGATTTTTTGTTTGAGCAATAGAAATGTTTATGAATATGCTTTGATTTTGAAAAGGAAAAATCACATGATAGGGTTGTGAGACTTGTTATCCTAAACATAATGGAAGGAAAATAAATAATGGTTAATGTTGTCACTGGTATGTGAATAGTAACCCGAGGTATTATTGTGAGCAAATTCTCTCATAAGTGCAACAATTTCATGCAGATGATGATAAAGAAACTAGCTAAGTGAGTGTTGCTGATGTGAGGGTTGAATTCCATGATATTATTGAAAGCAAGGTTAAGGCTCTTAAAGGTGAACCAAAACTTTATAATCCTCTAATGAGGTTGTAAGGACTAAGTTCCGTTCATAAAGTAATAAAATGGACAAAATTACGAAATGATAAAAAGTAGTGAACACTTGAAAGAAGGTTATTTTTCCTTAAATGGATACCAAAATAAAAATATAATAGTATTGATGTAAGACATAAATGAGATAGCTTAGATGTTTAGGAGTGCAAAGGAAATGTTTCTCTTGGAATATTCAAAAACATTTTGGATTTTGAGCCAGTTGAATACCTTTAAGAAAACTTTAATTAAAATTTTGTTACATAAACTTCAAATATACTAAGTTTTGAATGAGCTTGCCAATGCTTATTAAGTAAATGCAGAGCTGCAAAAGAGGGAACATTTGAATAGTTAAAGAATTAGTGGAAGAGAGCTTGGATGGGCTATAAACTGAATTGTGGAATAAATTAAACTTGAAAATTCTTTATTGATGACTAATGACTAAAATATACCGAAAATGAATGAATTATTAAAATGAATTGGATGTTGAGTTTGAGAATGTTGTGGAACATGTTTTAATTGATTTCATTAATACTTGATACCTAAATGAAATTGTGAATCAAGAAAGGATACAAATTGTTCTCAGGAATTTTATATTAAATTCCACTTATTTGAAGTGGTACTTGAGGCAACGTAGTGCCTTAAACCATTGACAAGAGTTCTAAGAACAATGACAATGGAAAACTTGTCAATAAATTAAAGGTTCCAAGTGGACTCCTTGAAAATTCGTCAGAGGAGAATGAATAGTGATGGTAGCCATGTAACTATGGAAATTACATACTACAACAGTTGTTGAGTTGAGAGAATTGGGTAAGAATTCCTTCAAATTGAATTTCTATTTCTTTTGAAATAATTTCAATTGAATGCATGTGTTGTATGAATGCCCAATAGGGGTATGGTTAAGGAAAAAATCTTTTTGTACATATGATTTGGTAAAAAATTAGAATTATGTGATGTCATGATGGAAAACAGTTAAATGAGTAATGCACTAACAATTTAAAGAAAAATTATTATTAGCAATACATGGAGGGAATGAATGGAATATGATAGTGGTATTTATTGCATTTGATATTATCATGATATCAAAAAAAATAGTGTATATGTGTTTAATGAAACTAAATTGACCAAATAATTGATTATGTAAGAAACTAACATGATGTGTCTAAGTAAAAAACGAAAAATGTAGGTATGGCATGGAATGTAATCCAATGATAAAGATTAGGAATATTACTACCTAAAAATAGCCAAAAATTATGAGAAGATTATCACATTTATGAATCATGTATTTTCTATGAAGCAAATTTAGAAAATGAAATTTCTAATTGAAAGTTTTATGATTAATCTCACAGGAATTGTATGCATGTGATGTAAGTTGACAAAATGTGAGGAAAAATTCCATAGCTAAATCAGTGGGAAAGGAAAAGAACAGTAAAATTATGTTAATATGCAAGAGCGGTGATGTTGGTGAAACAGAAAACAAGCAAAATATGTATTGTTGCAATGAACAAAAAACACCTAAATTGGTGTAAACAATGAAGATGGTGTTTCTTTAAGGGGTAGGGGACTATAACATGCCAGATTTTAATCCCACAATGATATTGTAATTATAATTAATTATGTTATTGATGCTCGCATGGAAAAATAAATGTAAATGGGTTAAAATAACAAGAAAATTTTTAATAATATTTTAATAACAATTAATAAAGAGGGGCGCCTTGATACAAATCATGACAAGCCATAATAGGGAGCAAAACTAGTGAGGGGGATTTGTGTAATTTCTTTTCGAACTGAATTAAATATCCTAATTTATAACCTAGTGGTTGAGATATCTACCTAGAAGTGGTCATGAGGATAATGAGGGAAGTAGTACCAAACTAATCCAAAAGTATGGGCCATGTACCCATTCTATAGAATTTTGAATTGGCCACACAACCCAAGGGAAGGGACACTAACTTTCATGAGTGGGAGTGTGTGATTAAGGAAATCATCTTGTGGGGGTGCAAAATAAGAGAAGAGAAACAGAGAGCAAATAGAGAAGAAGAATAGAGAAACTCTTGTGGGAGTGTGAGAGCAGAGCTAAGAGAATTTTTTGCATGATTTAGTGATCAAATCCAATATTAGATTATTTACTTGAACTAGAGGGGAAATTGTAATTTCTTGGCATTTTTTCTTAATTTTGCACAAAAAAACAAAAGGGAAACATTGAGGGACTATTAACTTAGAGAAGGGCTCCCTTCACTTTGTGCAGGCCTAGAATGGCCAACTACTGAGAGAAATTGTTGAATCCATGCACAAAATCATCAAATTTAAGCATTGATGGACTATTGAATTAAAAAATGACTCCCTTTGTGTTGTGTAGGCCTGTCATGGCCACACTGTGAATGGGACTAGGCCTTATCTCAATAGGTAGAAGGAGCTCACAATAACTTCTATGTGGATGATGGAGAATGGAATTGATCCTCACATCATTACATGATAAATTTAGAGAGAAACCAACCAAAGTAGTTGGGTATACTCTAGGCTTAGCGTTATTTCAAGAGGAACTGATGAGCTTGGATTGATGAAGGAGAATGGCCTTCATGACTCCACCTTGTAATTTTGAGTAAAAACCTCCCTCATGGCTTCTTTATCTAGCTTGGGGGTGGCCAACTGTAAGAAATATTATAGTGTATCTTAGCATATGGTGGAGGTGAAATTTTTCTCACCTTTCATCAGTTGCAAATATCTAATGATATTGATCATATAAGTACCATAGCAGACTTCAAATCTGCAATTTAAATTATGTTGAAATAGATATGATGATTTATAACTGAGTTTTTTTTTATGTGTGTGTCTATTGACAGCTAATTATGGTCTATATTATTCCTATTTAAGAAATGAAATGGTAAATATGGATGTAATCATTGTATAATATTCATATGAATTCTTTATTGATCTTAATGTGGTCTTGTGATATGTTTTCAATATAATAGTATTGAGAAGTTTCTAGTCCTAGTTATTGTAAATGTTTGTGGTTGTTATGGGCAGTATTAATTAGGAGCATGGTCTAATTTAGACAAGCTAGAGAATATCTAATTTTCTAAAAGTGTTACAAAAAAAATTTGATGATGGGGACTTCAATGTAATAGTAAAATCCATATTCAAAAAAAGGGAGACTCAAGGGAAGGATTCCTCTCAGAACATCTGAGGCAAAGTGTTATATATTTCACCAAAGAACTCTTGAACCAATTGGGATGAAAAGTTTTGAAGGCCTTATATGGGGATAAATTATGAATGATGAACTCTTGGGATCCATTGAAAAAATATTGGACAGATGATAATTGAAGGGGGCTGTTCAATGCCTTCATTGTTAGTGAAAAACATGTAGATTCAAAAATATTTCATGTATAGTATTTGTCATGGCTTAATTTACATATTGAAAGCTATTTTATTGGAAATCTTGTAATTGGAGACTTTATCCTCAACCACTTTGTCACATGAGCTAATAAAAGGGTCATAACTAAGATCTAGCTAAAAGGAGATAGAAACCTCGAATGACTAGATATTGAATATTGGGATAATGAGCCATAGGGATTAGGGACATTTCAACTTCAACCCACCTGAACTCTCGATACTGACAGATCCCAACAACCATGTCAACTAATAGGGAATTTTTCCATCTATTAACTACAGTGCATCAAAATATCAAATTATTTTTTATCGAATTTTGGGGTTTTGATTGTTGGCCCAGTGATCAACAACAACCGGCTAAGTCCTAGTACTAAAAAATCATGACATATTTTTCACTTAGCAAACATAGGAGATTTAGGAGTAGTCAAGTGACGAAGATCAACTGTCAACTATTGGGTGATTGGGTGTCGAGAGATACACTAAATCACCTCCATTTCCTATCCACGATACTAATAGAACTAGAAATTGTAGAGGACAAAATGTGGAGTTCTACAAGTTAACAAAATTTTAATGATATGGTTGTGACTTCAAATTATTAGGCCTCAGGCTATAAGGAGGTTTAGATATTGTATATCAGGTTTTCCTCCTAATAATGATAAATCTAATAAGGTTTTGATATGGAAGGATGATGTGTCATGATGACATGGAATGAGGTAGGCTTTGATGATATGGCATGTCAATGTGGTGTCGATGTGGCATGTTAACATAGAATGATGACCTGACATGGTAGCATGGCATGAGGCAGGTTTTCATGATGTGGCATGCCAACATGGTGTTGATGTGGCATGTTAACATAGTATGATTATGTGGCATGATTAAAGCTTTAGTGACATGGTATGTCGATGTAGTGTTGATATGGTATGAAAATATAGTGAGATTACATGGATGAAAGTGTGTGGTCACATTGAGGTGGTAGTAAAGGTAGAGGTGATGTGAATATTGAATATTGGTATGTCAAGATTTTTCTTATCAATTAATACTTGATCAATACATTACATTAATCCATAATACTAAAAAAACCTAACAAGTTTTACAATTAACAAAAATATTATTGTTAATCGATGTATGTCGAACAGATCGAGGGAAGTAGAGTTGCAACGGTGTATTGGTACTCTAGTTTATCGTATTTTAGGAGATCAAGAATTGGGTATTAGCCATTGGAAAACGAGATCGGGCTTTCCCGCTTGATACTAACAAAACCCAACATGACCATTGATTAATAGGAAATAATCTCGTGTGTTTATTATGGTGTATTGGCTTATCAACAATCGAGGGGTCGGATATCAAGAAGTTGTGACCTCTAATACTAGGTTTTCCTCTTGATAGTATCAAAACTCAATAAGGTTATATTGTGTCAGCTAGCATGGCATGTATGATGATGACACATTTTTAGGAAACAAGATTGGATGTTGATCGTTGTTTTTTTTCCAACTAGATTATTAACGCTTTTTTCTATGTCAATATTTGAGAGCATTTTCATGAACACATATGATATCCCTTTTTGTTACACCCCATGTATGTAAATACCACTATGTAAACTTATGTGATGTTGTGTAAAAATTTATTTAATTGGATTAAATAAGGAGAGGACGTGAATCCAAATTTTTGAAGTGGGTAGAGTCTGTCGAAGGTCCATGAGATAGCCATACCCAATGCATTTAACCCACAAAAACCACCCTCAGGACTCGAGCTATCATCATTGATAGTTAATAAATTTTTGTAGTGGGTATGAAGGAAAAGAAGGAAAACACTCAACCTCCTTATGAGTCAAGGCCAAGAAGGGTGGTTGTCTTGGGATGAGAAGAATAATATCAAATGAAAGAGAACAAGGGGATGGGTAGTTTTCATATTCCATTATTGGGAGAGCAAAGCATCGAAGAAGTGATTGGAAAGTAGTAGTGAAGAACTGTGTGCAAGGACACGAGGAAAATGCACAGTAGACAAAGTAAAATTGAAGGAGAATAATGATTCAGACTAGACTGTGTGTGTATAAACCTCTATGGCCAATGGGAGGCTTAGTGGATAATTGAACCACTTAGTGATAGTTGAGTAAGTTTATAAACCACTAAATTCTTATTGGATCGGCTTTAAAACCACTTAGTGCTTGTTGAATGGGTTGGTAAAACACTAGGCATGTAAGTTACAGCCACTGTGGTGTTTGCTGAAAGAGGATATAATCACTAATTTCTTGCTTGTAAAGTTGGTAAACCACTTAGTACTTGCTAAGCAGGCTAAAAAACCACCTAAAAAATGAGCTACATACTCTTGCAATGATTTCCTTGAAAATTCAGCTAATAAACCACCTATATAGTAGATTTAGTCTCATGGAACTGAGAAATACCCTAGTTGAGCCTTGAGTGAAGTCTTGTGTTTTGGTTTGTGAAGTAATAGGGTCATTACAGTGCTTACTGGCTAAGAGAAGTTGATAAGCCAGCCAAATAGTGTAATACTCCTCCTAAAGGTTTGGTAAATCCTTAGTGTCAACTTATTCGAACCTATACCCCCCGCGAACTCTAAATCTGACTTGGGGGTGGTCAGTTGCAAGAGAAATATAGTTGACCTATTCTTGGGTGGAGATTTAAATTCCCTCCTCTAGTTTTGAATTTGTGGGATTGTGTGCATAAAAGGAGAAGCAGAGCACAATGCAAAAAGGTCTCGCATAGAAGAGGCAAGTGTACATGACAACAAAAAGCATGGAAAATCGTGTATTCAATAAGGGTATGGTTGAAAAGGAATGAAATTGCGATAAAATACCAGTTTGAAGCCAAGAACGGTTTAAAATGTCTTCTGGTAAAGAATGGTAAAAATCAAAATATTTGTGGGTAAATTATTTTCACCAAAACAAATCTTAAGGGATTTTGATCATGTAATGATTTATAAAACAATGAGATTTTATTCAACTAAGGGTTTTGTTCCAGACTTTGGTTTTGTATTGAAGAACTCTTTGTTAGGTTTTATAAATATCTTGGGTTTTTTAGCATTACATTGTATCTGTGATTCCTACAGGCTATTCAGTTGTGAAATCTATATAGAATTGGGCAATTGTGATGTAGTTCGTTGCCATGAGTTAATAGAAAAAAAAAATTGGGAAAAAAAATTGTTCTCTTGTTGATTTATGGCTTGATATCGTTTATTTTTTAATTAATGTCATTTTAGTTGTTATAATGTTGATTAAAATTGTGTGTTTAAATGAGAATGTTACAAGGGAGAAATACAAGCTCTATTATGGGGATTCAATGCCCCCTTTATTTTTTGTTAGCGCTTTCTTGGCTATGTTGAATTCTAGTATAAATAACGCATTGCATGTGCTTTGAGAGTGATAAACCCAATGTATAAATGTTGATAGATTGAATCATGTGAGAAAATGGTGTCAATTAGAATCCCACCCCCTTATTATTTGTGGAAACTTGGTTTTCACAGCTCCTCCTAAGCTGCCTCGGTTGAGACTTCTCATGTTTTATAGGCATTGTCGAATGGGCCAGTACCACCAAGGACTTAGTTCAATGCATTGTGCACAACAAACCCGGTTGGGACATACAATCAAAAAGCACCAACAATATAAATTTGTGTATATTGGACTTTAGGTTGTGATTTCCTTATTCTCATGATGAATTTTGTTATGGTCATGTTTATTCATGTGTGGGTGTTGAATGATGTTTTTACACATGTTGTTGACTATCTTGAATGTTACATTTCACTAACTGGTAGCACCATTGAGTTGCTAATTTATTTATGATTTATCAGTTAAGTGTATGTTTTTATCTGACTGTTTGTATGGCTATAATGGTGAGCATATAACCCATGAAATTGGTTGAAAGTTATAAGTCTTTGAATTATTTACCTAGTTGTTGTTTACTTGAAAGAAAAATTTGAATGATTTTCTCATAAACCACCATAACGAAAAAACACATGTAAACCCATGAAGATGGAGCTTCAAGATTGTTTCACCCGTGGATGTCAAGATCTAGGCCTTCATTTTCTCCTACAGACAGTTTGGTGTTAAGGTCAATTCCCTAGTCTTAAGATATTCACTAAATTGTAACCTTGTTCGATTGTTGTGCGCAATAGTAACTCAGTCATCCGATCATATTGTAGTGTCAAGGGGATAACACTCATGCATGGAGGTTGGATTGTCACAAATCAAGATTTGACAAAAAAGCGCATTGAAACAACACTTCGTACCTACACTAGTGAAGGACATGGTGGTCCCCTCACTCTAGAAGATGTGGAAATGACACAACGTACCATATAGACACCACGTGATGGTGTCAGGTAGGCATGCCTTGGAATTTTGGTAATTCTAAGGTCAAAAGTGATCCTAAAAACAAAAAATGTACTAACAAAATTAACTTTTAAAAAACCAATAGGATAAATAAGAAAACTACTTTTTTAATTTTATTTTCAGCCTATCTTCTTATAGTTTTAATCAAATGTCAAGTGTAGACACACATTGGATGCATAATTAAATTTCACATCCAACCAGTACCCACTCTGCATACTTTTGGAAAGACCCACATCGATTGAAGATACATTAAAAAAGAATGTTGAAACACACTTTTTTAATGTATCTTCTATTTATTTTTGATATAGGTCTCCTCAAAAGTATGAAAAGTGGTTGCTCGTTGGATGTGGATTTAAATTCCACATCCAATGGGTGTCTACACTTTAAATTTGAGTAACCCTATAAGGATATAAGTTAAAAATACAATAAAAAATGTAGTTTCCTTTCTTTTCTTTAAAAATGTATGACTCTTATTTTATTATTTTCCTTGAGAAACCCATTTTAGACCTCAAAATTCCCCTAATGGAGTCTACGATGTGGCAGCTCCATAGTAAAGGTAGTGTGGGTTCGAGAGGTCTAGTGGTAGAAAGGGAAAATGTGCATTGGATGGTAGGATGTGCGCCGTAATAGAATACTTATATCTCTTTGATTTTATGTAACTAACATGGGTTTTAGATGTGTGAACATCATCAGATAGGCATGCTTAACGCGGACATGAAAATGTAATGAATTAATATGTTTATGCGTGATTTCACGGATAGTTGCGTGATTGTGATGGCACATAAGAAGACACAAAATAATAGTAAATAAATAAAGGAATAAGAAATAGAATGTTTCAGTACAACACGAATGGATCCCAACATAATTAGGAAGAAGACTTAGTTGGAAGACAGAAGAAAATTCCCCTAATTGGATGGATGCTCTTATGAGTTTAAGGGTTGAACTGAGAATTTGTAAGGAATAAAATGAAAGGGTTGTCAGAGCCCAAGAAAAGAAAATAGAATTAAATGAAATTTTTTGTAGACATTATCAAATCTGCAAAGGAAAAAACAACGAGTTTGGTGCAAGCTATCTAGGAAGATGCAAATCTGAGAAAAACCCATCTAAAATAGGGAAGAATGGATTGGATACTAATAGGTCATTAGGAAACAAGTCGAAGAAAATACATGGACAAACAAGTGAAAACACAATGAGAGGGAGAACTCCACTTAGCATTCGAGAGGGAGGAACAACCAGTCATGAGTAGTTATCTAGTCTTGCAACTAAGAGATTGTTGGAAACTAGAATAATACTTGGAGGGGAGGTGAATCAATATTATGTAAATTTAAAAAAAAAATAGCTAATAAAAAACATTCAGTACTACAACAATACATCAATCACATAATAATTGGAAAAACAATGTTTGTGTGGAAACCCATATGGGAGAAAACCAAAAATATTCTATTATTTTTAGTGTAAGCACCAACTTAGATTTACGTCAAATTATGTAGGCATCGACCTGCAGGTAGCTCCAATTCCCTTTTATTTGCAAGCACCCACTTGTTGGAAGCACCAACTCCCATTGTTTGTAGGCACAAACCTATCGATATTTTCAGGCACCTTCCTGAAGGAATCACCAATCCCCAGATAAAAAAATTGGATATTTGTTTTTCCCATATCTCTAATATTATTTTTTTCAACACCCTCTATGTTTTTGATTCTCTACAATTTTCTTATACAGAGAAGCGTATAATTTTCCCAATCTCCACTTACAACCTGTACTAAGCTCTTCTTTGCAAACTTTATATCTTATCTTCTTTATATTTATGATATTCAATAACTTCAAATTTTTCCCAATCCTCTTGTGTCGATTGTCTCTTTTTCTCTCTCTTTTCATCAAAATTATACCCAATCAAAAAATCAGCTTACATAAATTTTTATAGCTTCACTCCCTCTCACAAACTGCCATAATTCCATTTGTCTTCTGCAATCTTTTTGTGTTAACATTCATGAGAATACAAGGTGCTTCAAATTCTCTTGTCATTTAATTTTTGTCAATAGCTCGTATTTTGGGAATTTTTTGAATTTTGGAATCTCCTCTAATTAGATTCATTTTAGTTTTCGTCTCTCAACTCTCAGGCAAGAGAGAGTTTAAAAAATTTCATTGATCTTTCGCTGGTATCGATGTAAGAGTCATTGACCTGATATGACAACTAATAAGTTCGAGACACTAAGATATTCCTGATGCTTGCAGTCTTGTCTCATATCATGATTTCCCTATCAGGAAAGCATAGAAGAGTTGTGAGAACACTTCCAATATGTAAATATTTCATATGGTTGATAAACTCTGGTCACTTACCTACTAACTCCTATGAACGAGGGTTTTGACCATTTCCTTGTTTCTCATCACTCGCTTCTTGAAATTTGAGTCTTGTTTTCCCTCTACTTGTGTTCCATTGGAAAGAATAGTCACAAGACAATGCTACACTTCATGGACCATGCTTTTTATAGTGCCTCACCACATGTTGCTTTGTCATTGAATGGCATTTACATTTCTTGTTCTTGTGTTTATGGCCACTGAGCAGTGGGTGATAGCCCCACTGGCACACGAGATCATGGAAAATGAAAAAAAAAATTGACACTGTCGTAGCCTTAAAAAAAAAGTCCTTGGCACAAATCCCAAAGCATCCCAAGCTGCCATTTCATGTCCGCATGCACCAACCAGAGCCTGACACATGTCCTTCAATAACATGTACCTTCCACATCATTTGTTTCCATGTGTCATGTCATGTCACTGTCATTTGTCACTCAAAAAAGGGCCACTTGGCCACCCAAAAATGCCAAATCCACTAGCCAGGTGCCACATCTACAAAGTTCCATGTGTCATCCTATACACGTGTACTTTACATTATGACCTTCACATCATCAACACGTGCCACATGGACTTTCCACCTGTACTACCGCATTGTGCTGCCTCTCACCCATCCGTTTTTGTGCACTTCATTTAGAACATATGGTCTAATAAGCCCTTGGGTGCTTATGCCAAGCACCTTGTGACTTGTCGTTTTTGTTTGCATGTTCAATGAACCAGGTAGTCTGATAAGTTTCATGGTGCTTTGGCTCATCTCCTTGTGATTAAGGGATAGAACCAACGACTTACCACTCCAGCACTTGCCAACCTTCACACTTCCTCCTAAGATTCTTTAAACTTTGGCATCAGTCTAATGGGGGGCCCATGTTGGAGCCGTGACCTACTGGAACCTTGCTTTAACTCCAACACTTCAAAATTTGATTTCTCCTCACTCCTTGGGAGTTAGCCTAAGTGCCACATACCATTGGAAATATATTGGAGAGGAATATCCAAGAAAACATTTTTCATGTGCTTTTGAGCAAGCCACATGCGAAAAAAAATTCTTTCAAAGATAGGCTACTCAATAATAACCAAGGACCATAGGCTTAGCACGTTGTTAATATAAACAACTATGGCGCCAATAAAAACATAAGCCTCATGCATGAAAACCTCAACAATTCCCCCTAAAATTGACATACTTGACATCAATGACAACAACTGCCAACATGCTCAACATAGACAACACCGGCAAGGGAGAAGTGAGAAAAAATTAATGTCAAAGGAGTTCAAGAAAGAAAAACCCCCTTCCTTTGATGGATAGATTAAGAAGGTTGAGGAGGTAGAAGCCTAGCTATTGAGAATGAAGAAGTACTTCAGAGTACATTACTACTTTGAAAATATGAAGGCCAAAGTAGTCATTTTTAGCTTGAAGAGAAAGGATGATATATGGTGGGAGGATTTAAGAAATTTCAAGAACATTAGAGAGAAAGAGTTGTATTGGAAAGGTCTAAGATATTTTAGAGATAAGTACCTATATAAGGAGGTATTATGATAACAAGGTTAAAAAATTCCATGAGCATAAACTATGGTAGCTTATTGTTTATGAATAGACTAATATATTTTGGGATCTGTCAAGGCATGTGTCATCTATTAGAGATGAGAAGGTGAATATTGAAAGGTACCTCAGTTAGTTACCACAAAATTATCGAGATAGAATTGAATTTGATGACACATGAACCCTTGTGGAGACTATCTGAAATGCCAAAGCTTGCTATGGTAAATCCAAGCTTAAGTCCAAGTTTTGAATCAATTGGAAAAGGATGGATATGAACAACTTCAATGGAAAAGCGAAGAAATCCTCAGAATATAATTCGGGAGGAGGGAATCATGTGAATTTCACCATGATCCAAGTGGATATTGGTGGCCACCCACCTATTCCACTTCGACCTTCATCATTGTTTCTTTCAGTTTTTTAGTTTCCTTAATCGTAGCACAATTTACTATTTTTTGCAGTATTTCGGGTCGAGAACTTCTGGAGATGTTTTGAGGCCCTAAACGAAGATTTTCGGGCATCAAACCTCTAGCGAATATAAGTTTGTTACGGACTTGATATTCATTTTTAGTATTTGTAGCCCTCGGATAGATCTTTCTAATGATGTATCATGTGCGTCAAACAAAGATAGTATGCCAAAGTTACAACCTTGGGAAATTGATGTACCAATTTACCCCGACAGGGCCCATATTCTGGTGTTTCATCTCCTAGGGTTAGGTTTTTGGATGTTTAGGGTTTTCCATTGTTTCTCAATAATATGTAGGCCTTCAAGCCTCATTGTAACACAGAGTTGAGAGGCTTTTAGCCACCACATTTCTTCTCAGAGATAAGCTACCAACGCCCTAGCTAGTTTATTTCCATTATGTTTGTAAACAAATTTCAGCTATTTGATATTAATGAAATTAAGTTTTATTTCTTCTGCATCTTTGTATTTATGGTTATATGTGTATTCTGTTGTGTTCCTGCATAAATTCGGATCACACCATTCCTGCCAAGAGGGAGCCTCAACAAAATTTCACTACTTCCAACAAAAATTCGCCCTCCAAGCTAGCAAGAAAAGAGGTTGAGGGGCTCATGAAAGGTCCCTTTCAGTGTTAGAAACGTGGAGAGAACAGCATGTGAAGAGATATTTCTAAGTGGCAGCATAGTGGCACAAGGTTTTACAATGTGCAGGAGGCAGTAATTGTGAATGATGTGGCTCAGAATGTTCCACGAATTTATGTTGCATTGGACACTAGTAAGGATGACCATCAAGCTTCAATGATTGAAAGGGAAGGTATGGTCGTTAACCAACATGTTTCAATTTTAATTGACCCAAGTTCCAATTTAAGCTATATCATTCTGAAGGACATAGAGAAGTTTTCTCTGCAGATGAAAACCCATGAGAAATCGTGGTTATTATAGCTAGCCATGGAAACCAAAAAATGTGGGACATACTTTGTGGGATCATGCTCCATGGCAGTAAGTGGCATGACCACTTCAATCACACAATTTTTTTCACTTGGGCTTGTATGACATCTTAATCGGCATGGACTCGATAGCTACCCGTAAAACAAAAATTGACTGCTGCAGTAAATCAATGGAGTGTCTCAGTGACATGGGTGAGGAAGTGACACCACAGGGGAAAATGAAGCATGTCTCTATCAGAAAAATCTCTGTGTTGCAAGTGAAAATATGCAGCAAGAAATTGTGTGTCTTATATGCATTCCAAGTGACAAGTGAATTAGAAGAAAAAAACAACAAAATAGAAGAGCACTAAGTAAGAAATAAATTTAGTGATGTGTTTCTAGAGGAAATATTGAGATTACCACCTAGGAGAGAAATTGATTATTCCATTGAATTTATCCCAAGATCGGTGCTAGTCTCGAAAGCCCCATATCACATGAGCACGTCAAAGCTTCTGAATCTGAAGCTCCAACCAAAATAAATGTTGGAAAAAGGGTATATCTGTCACGCCTCCATTTCACCAAAAAATAAAAATAAAATTTCTTTTGAGATATTGTAACTGTCAGCCTTTATCTCAATAAGGTATGTCACCCATAATTTCTATTTCGACCTGGTTCAAATCATATTTCGGCCTCTATATGATTTGATTTGTATATTTATATCCTTCCTTTTAATAAATGAAATTTAATACATTACAATTAATAAGGAGAATCTTATATCCTTGGCTAAGGGGATTCACACCACTAACCCCCTTACCATCAGAGTTATCCTTTATGATTTATAATTCAAATGTGCATTGATATTCTTGCCTTCGTTAATGTTAATCCAACTAGTAGGCTTATTGGGGTATTCAAATATCATGTTCACACCAATTTTTGTAACCCATATACCCTATCATTCGAATTCATTTATATATGGTCCACGGTTTATAACAATTGGTTTGATTTATTTCGATGATCTCATATCTGCGTGTACATTGCACGTATGGATATTTTCAGAACTGTGAACCATGGATTTATCACCAAGGGTGAGTCATGTTCTCATTCGTTTATGGTATATCATCGTGGAATTCGACAAGCATGTGAATGTAGACGTGTGAGTTCTTTTGTTTTTTTTTTTTTTACAGCGTCCCGGCAATTTAGATTTTGATGTGAGGGTTGATACATTTACCGGTCTCCATGTCATCACATGTAATGTTTTGAAGTTCATTCCCCTTCTCGTGAGTGCGTTATGGATCCCACTCATCGTGGTTCATGGCCATGCCATTAGACTCTGAAATCTACGCATTCAATTGTATACGAACATAGCTGCCTTGGCTTTCTTTGCTAGCTGGTAAATTAAATGTCGACTTGACCGGTTTAATTGCACCTCTCGTCCTATTGATCCGTGACTTCTCTATGGATCGTTTTCCATCTAGATGCTTGAGATTTCAAGGGTACCGTTAGGGTTTTGCATTTGGAATTTTTTTTGTATATCTTGTGTGATTACGCTTTTCAACTGTTCTTTATACCTTCATTGGGATTTCTCAGTGTTAATGGCGATGTCGAGCCTCTGCGCACAAAAGAAGCACGACTTCGTACCCTTCAGGCCTGTATTATCTCGTCAAAACATCACATTGCAGGTAAGTTATGTAACCACTAGTTTCGTTAACTCCGGACTCTGTTATTGATTTCTTTGAGTATGGTAATGCCTGTAAATGGAAGAAATTGTCTGGGTTTTATTCACGCCCTCTTTTAGTTTTGTGTCTACTTACTATCTTCTTTGTTTTCTTAGCCACCTTCCTGGTTTTAATTGGTGGATGGCTAACGAGGCGCAGTATCAACATATCTTCATTCTTGAACAAGAAAAATCCTACTTGTCTTTTGGCCTCGGAGCAATAGTGACTTGAGTTCACATGCCTTCTGTCCCGCTAGGTAACATCGATTTGGGTTTTCTATCAGTAGAGATGTTTTCTCAATTTCCTCTAATTCCTTATGGTGTTCAAATTTTTGTTTTTCTATCTCTACTGCGCTGGCAGACTCTGTTGGAGCGAGGAACAATCTCCTTCATTAGGTATTTCGTTACTTCTCCACATACCTTTATTTTACATTTTGTTTTCTACAATTCCCTCTATTAAGTTTCTAAACGAGTTTAAATTGCATTGTATGCATGTAGGTATGGAGGATGATATGAAATTTTAGTTCGTGGCCAGATCTGAGCCAAACATATCAATTTGTATTAACTTCCTCGGCTCTTGGTTTTTCAGGTTGGTATACTCACAGATGGAAGGGAGCCATTCTCACATATCATTTTGTTTTTGCCTTACTTCCGCACCCGTGTTAACGTTCCTTAGGGTCTTAGACAATGTTTATTGAAGTCCTAGACTTTGATAGAGACTGATTATTAATCAAGTTCAGTCGTCTGCTATTGTCCTTCGATTTATTTAAATTTGTGGTCTGAGAAAAAACTATGTTCCGGTCAAGTCCGAGAGAGCTCGATCCTTTTCGTTTTTATGTGGTTGGGTACCGAAGGTGTTTGTTTCTGCATCCAGACAATTTTTTCTTCCCATAGAATGTTTACAACATACAGTTTATAAAGTTGTGAATGTCTTTATGCTACTTCACATGAAATGTGTTGATTATTACGATTTAAAACACTGAATTACTCCTCCTTTAAACGACTTATCATCGTAATGGTTTTCATCTATGTAAGTCCTCTTTTTAGCTGATTTTCGTAAATTTTGCAGTGACTCATGGCTACCTGTTATAATTATATTTTATATAACCTTTATCAAAACCTTCTCCGGAATCTGGAGAGTTATAATTCTAGTTGGACTTTGTATGCACAATTAATTTTTTTCCCATGTATAGAAATGCTTCTGATATCTTTGGCTATATATTTACCATAATATACCAGTCTTACTATACCCATGTAGAGACTGAATTTCGGTATTGATACCTACCTATATATAGTTTCATGCCTGAAGTCTATGTACCTATTCTCCAATATATGTATTTATTTAAGTCTGCATGGAATACAAGTACTATTTGATTTATAGTTCTTCATATACATCTACCTGTTCATAGGTGTAGTTCTCTAGTGATGTATAATAAATATACATTAATAAAAATTGTGTATTCTATCATACAATCCTTACTAAGGAGGCCCAAAATTTCTTTAAAGGTTAAAATACTTTAGGTATTTGTACTTTTCTCTCATATCTCTGTTCTCAGCTTGGCAAGTAGTTAAAGGAATGCTCCTGTATTCTGTATTTTTACAATGTGAACTAGCTGTACCCCTTCTCCAATAAAAGGATTTAAAATTACAATTTTGTAAACGAGGAGGTACTAGAAATACCTAGATCTAAACTTGTATATTAATTCATAGATTCTAGAGGATTTCTCCTCATTATTATAAGTCCTACAACTAAGCAGACTTGAGAAAATTAATTTCTGTCTTGAATCTATAAATGTATGGAACAACCTTCAACCTTCGGGAACAATGTAATGAACTCAAATTGATTTCCATCACAATTAAATATTTAACTATTAAACTTTTCTGGAAGCATTTAAATTTGCCTAGGAGTAGTTTACAGTTAAATTATCTGTAGAGGAATATGTATCCTCAGATTTAAACCAATCTTGGTTTAGAGATTCTGTTGGATTCTACTCTACAGATTTCTTACTACAACTATACAGAATTCAGGAGGTGAATTCCTTGTGATTAATTCTGTTAAATGTAGCAATTATAATTCTAATACATAATCAACTCTTATATGTAGCAAATTCATACTATATGAAGTAAACACATCTATACATTGAAAGACATACCACTCATGCAGTCGACCAACCTCCCAACCTTAGAGTCCTTCTGTCTCCCAGAAATCACCCCCGAGCTGAGATCACCTCCTAGAACAGATCAAACCCTCATCTGTTTGGGAACAACTTATTTAAGCTATGGTTCCCCAAAGCCTGTTTCTAATTCTGCGTCCAGAATATCAGGATGCTTTTCTTCTTGTTTGCCTAGGCTTCCCATTTTAGGGATTCTTTAAAGCTGTTTTATGCTTTTCCTCAGCTTTTCTAGCTTTCTACCTCTTCCCAACTACTTTCCTCATCATTGGGAAATTTAGATTCTTCCTTAAAAATCTAAATTAGAAATAATTTATTTCAAGGATTTTTGAAAGATTGTGGGGAAATAGTTGCCTTATCCATCCTCATGGATTTAGCAAGTGATCTGATAAATCTCATTTTGGTCAATCTGCACACAATCATTTTATTCATTTCCTCAAATTAAATATTTAATTACATTCACAAAATACCTATCCTTTGGGGTCCACTCCCCTTAGGATTAAAGTTCAAATGTCAAGTTTTTTTGAAATTTAAACACATAAATTGGGGGTGTTACATATTCCCCCTCTGAAAATAAACACCATCCTCGGTGTTGTTATTCAACTACTAGAGTTCATTTTTCAAACAAAAATGGATATCTTTCCATCATTTCAGCTTCTCTTTCCTAAGTATCTTCCTCAGCAGTAAAGTGCTTCCACTGCACCTTTACTCTTGCTACTGTTCTCTTTCTAAATTCAATTTCTTCCTGCTCCAATATTTGATGTGGTTTTGGTAGAAATTCCCCTTCTGGTTCCACCTGTACAACATTCCAATCAACTATGTGAGAAGCATCATGCACATATCTTTTTAATAACGAAACATGAAACACATCATGAACTCTAACATGGGGTGGTCAGGCCAGTTTGTAAGCCACTGGTCCCACCCTATCGAATATTTCAAAAGGACCACAATATCTAGGAGCCAGTTTTGCGCAACTTCCAGCATAGAGTGTGCTCTTTTTGGGTTTAATACACAAATACACATGCTCCCCCACTTTAAATTCTCGGTGCACTCTTTTCTTATCAGCATAGTTCTTCTGGCGATCTTGTGTTGTCTTGATGTTTCTTTGGATCTGTTTAACAATTCTTTCCATCTCTTGTAAAGCAACTGTTCCCAACATTAGTTTATCTTCTGGCTGACTCCAGCTCAAAGGAGTACGACACTTCCTTCCATACAGCGCCTCAAACGGACTCATTTTGATGGAGGATTGGTAGTTGTTATTATAGGCAAATTCAGCTAAATGCAAGTAATCTTCCCACTTTGATGGTCTATCCATCACATACATTCTCAGCATGTCCTCCAAAATTTGATTAGTTCTTTCCGTTTGACAATCGGTCTGAGGGTGGTAAGCAGTACTAAAATTCAATTTAGTGCCCATACCTCCAAATAGCCCTTTCCAAAAGGCTGCTGTAAACTTAGCATCTCTGTCAGAAACAATCACCTTCGGAACCCCATGAAGCCTTACTACCTCCTTCAGGAACACATTCGCTACTTGATCTGTCCCAAAGTTAGATTTCACTAGTATAAAGTGAGCAGCTTTTGTTAGAGTGTCTATTACTACCATTACAGAATCATGCTGGTATTTGGTTTTGTGTAATCCTGTTATGAAATCCATGGAAACTGTGTGCCATTTCCATTCTGCAGTCGGTAAAGTGTTTAAAAGACCAGCGGGATGCTCATGTTCAACTTTGACTGGTTGACATTCCATGCATCTACTTAAATATTTTCCTAGATCTCTCTTCATTCCTGGCCAGAACAACTTCTTTTTCAGGGTTGTCAACATTTTCTGATATCCTCGATGTCCTGCATATGGTTGTTTGTGGTACTCATCAAAAATTTCTCTTTTCAAGGACTCCACATCTGGAATATACAATTTGTCCTTATAGTAGATTAGCCCTTTTTGGTTTTGAGTGAGATCACATTTCTCCTTTTTCTGTAATTTCACCAGAAGTGTTTCATAATTTGGGTCTTGGTTTGCTGCCTTATTTACCAAATCTTCCACATCGATCTAAGCACTACTTCCAATGCTATTGATATTCTAACAAGAATTTCTACTCAATGCATCAGCAATTGTATTTTCTATCCCTCTGATATGTTTTATGTACATATCAAATTCACTTAGAAAATATAGCCATTTGGCTTCTCTAGCATTCAAATCAGTTTGGGAAAAGAAATATTTGATACTAATATGATCAGTCATCAATGAAAATTTATTTCCAAGAAGATAGTGTCGCCACATTTTCAAAGCATGAATAACAACTGCTATTTCTAAATCATAGGCACTATAGTTCTGTTCATGTATCTTTAGTTTCCTAGATTCATAGGCAATAACTGAATTTTCCTGCAAAAGGACTCCTCCCAATCCCTCTGTACAGGCATCCGTACATACCACAAATTCTTTATCAGGATCTGCAATCTTCAGTATAGGGGCTGTAGTAAGTTTCAATTTCAATTTTTCAAAACTATTTTGACATTTTTCGGTCCACTCAAATTTGACACCCTTCCTTTGTAATGATGTGATGGGGCATGCTATGGCAAAAAATCTCTCCACGAATCTACGATAATAGCCTGCAATCCCCATAAATGATCTCACTGCTAAAACATCAGGTGGTACAGGCCATTCTTTTATAGCCTTTATCTTCTCAGGGTCAACAACAAGGCCTTGTTCAGAAATAACATGGCCCAAGTATTGAATCTTATCTTTATAAAATTCACAGTTGCTGAACTTGGAATATAGCTAGTTTTAATTCAAATTTTGCAATACTATCCTCAAATGTTCTTTATGTTCCTCCTCACTTTTTGAGTAGACTAAAATATCATCTATGAACACAAGAACAAATTTATCCAAGTATTTATTTAGCACGGTGTTCATTAGGCACATAAATGTGGCAGGGGCATTTGTCAAACCAAAAGGTAGGACTACAAATTCGTAGTGACCATACCTGGTTCGAAAGGTTGTTTTGTTGATGTCTTCTCCCTTAATTCTAAGTTGGTGATAACTAGTCCTTAAATCAATTTTCAAAAATACTGAAGCTCCTCTCACTTGATCAAAAAGATCATCAATTCTGGGCAAGGGGTATCTATTTTTTATGGTCAACTTATTCAGTTGACGGTAATCAATGCACATCCTAAAAGTTCCATCTGTCTTTTTCATGAATAGCACCGGTGCTCCCCAAGGAGACACACTCGGTCTGATATACCCTTTATCTAATAGTTCCTGCAACTGCATTTTCAGTTCCATCAGTTCAGGAGGACTCATTCGATAAGGCGCTCGGGAGACAGGTGTTTCTCCCGGCACCAGATCGATTGAGAAATCAATCTCTCTTTTGGGGGGAAGATGAGGAATTTCCTTCGGAAAGAC
This sequence comes from Pinus albicaulis, assembly GCA_034641835.2. Lineage (NCBI taxonomy): Eukaryota > Viridiplantae > Streptophyta > Pinopsida > Pinales > Pinaceae > Pinus > Pinus albicaulis. The sequence goes on along the minus strand of CM076584.1, from coordinate 1,128,509,507 downwards.
TTCCTTAAATTCTCTTATTACTGGTAATACATCCAGCAGATTTTCTTCAGTTTTTTGTTCCATTTCTTCCACATGTACTGAAAAAACTTGATATCCTTTTCTAGCTGTTCTTTTTAATTTCAATGCTGAAATTTGTCTTACAGAGAAAGGTTTTTGTTCCCTTTGAGAATAAAAGGTTTCCCTTCCTCATCTACACAATGCAAAGTCTTCTCCCAGTAGTTCATCAAGGCTTTCTTCTTTTCCAACCAGTCCATTCCTATCAGCAGGTCATATGAACCTAAAGGCAGAATGTTCAAATTTACTTCTGTGTGAAAATCATTTAATTTTATTGCTATTCGGGGCAATTTATGTGTTACCTTCCTCTTAGTTCCAGTGGCCAGCTGTACGAACCATGACTGCTGAAATTTTTCAGTTTTTAAGTTACATTTTTCTACAATCTTTGGACTAATATAGCTTAAAGAAGCACTCGGATCAATCAGAACATTAAAATATAGGTCAGAAATCTTACGCTCCATTTCCACCATGGTAGCTTGATGTTCTGCTTGCCGATTTTCCAAAGCTGCACTGATAGTTGGTATATTTATGGCTATGTCATTTACTGTTGTAGCTTCTCGATCTCTCATAATCATCTGAATGTTTCGATGAGGACAGTCCCGCAAAAGATGGGGTTCTCCACAGCCCCAACATTTCAGGGGTTCTCTCATTTTCACCATGCCCTCTTTCTTATTCTCTTCATTTATTTGTTTTGAGGCCACTTGGGACTGAGCAGTTTGGCTTTCTTTGGGTTTCTTAAACTTTTTCCACTGATGATCTCTGCCAAAATTCTTCAAATAGGCTAGTTTCTGTTTCCTCCCTTTGTACTCATTTTTATTTACCCATATTTTCCCTTGTTCAGTTTTTCCTTTGAACTGTTGGTAACATAATCAGGATTTTCTAACAGTTTCGTCCATTGTTTTTGGGTTATCAAATTCAATTTTCTCTTTGTAAACAGTAGGCAAACAATTCAGAAACCTTTGTACCTTTGCCTTTTCCTCCCTTATGTAGGGTACATATCTCAGCAGATTTGTAAACTTAGTAACAAACTCATCAATAGTGAGCTGTCCCAGTCTAAGTTCATGGAATTCCTTTGCTTTGTCATCATAGTAGCGCTCATTCAAATAGCTATTTTTGAACTTAACCTGGAAATCTTCCCAAGTAATTGTCTTTTCGTCAATGGCATGCACCATTTTCATCTCCTCCCACCACAAGGTAGCCTTACCTTACAGCTGGTAAACAGCTAATCTGGCCTTCAGATTGCTTTCATATTCATAGACCTGGAAATACTTGATCATGTTCAATAACCAAGCTTCCACATCTTCCTCCTTCTCCCCATCATAGGAGGGAGGCTTGAGTTTTTGAAATTCCCCTTGTAATTCCTTTTTCTGTTTACTCTGATGCCTAACAGCATCTTCCTCATTAGACTCATCAATTTTCCTCTTTCCGGAACCTTCGCCTTCTTGGCTGTTCCGCGAAGTTAATTCTCTGATGAGATTTTCCTTCTCCTCACTCGCTAATGACAATCTGTCATTATGGCTTTTTATCTCAGCCAACTCTTGTTGCAATTCCCGCAACATAGCCATCATGGGCGCATTGGGATCTGGTGCATTTTCCTCATCACGTAGATCAACATAAATTTCGCCACCTTCTTCCATTCTAGCACCCCACTGTACACTACATAGCACAAATCAGTGAAAAAAAATAAATAATTTTTTTTGTCACAGAAATAAATTTATACAGTGAGTACACAGCAAAAGTGAGAACAATGTCACCAGCCCAATTTTATAACTTGGGCTCTGATACCATTTGTCATGCCTCCATTTCACCCCAAAAAAAAAAAAAAATCTTTTGAGATATTCTAACTGTCAGCCTTTATCTCAATAAGGTATGTCACCCATAATTTCTATTTCGACCTGGTTCAAATCATATTTTAGCGTCTATATGATTTGATTTGTATATTTATATCCCTCCTTTTAATAAATGAAATTTAATATATTACAATTAATAAGGAGAATCTTATATCCTTGGCTAAGGGGATTCGCACCACTAACCCCCTTACCATTAGAGTTATCCTTTATGATTTATAATTCAAATGTGCATTGATATTCTTGCCTTCGTTAATGTTAATCCAACTAGTAGGCTTATTGGGGTATTTGAATATCATGTTCACACCAATTTTTGTAACCTATATACCCTATCATTCGAATTCATTTATATATGGTCCACGATTTATAACTATTGGTTTGATTTATTTCGATGATCTCATATCTGCGTGTACATTGCACGTATGGATATTTTCTGAACTGTGAACAATGGATTTCTCACCAAGGGTGAGTCATGTTCTCATTCATTTATGGTATATCATCGTGGAATTCGATAAGCATGTGAATGTAGACATGTGAGTTCTTTTGTTTTTTTCTTTTTGTACAGCGTCCTGGCAATTTAGATTTTGATGTGAGGGTTGATACATTTACCCGTCTCCATGTCATCGCATGTAATGTTTTGAAGTTCATTTCCCTTCTTGTGAGTGTGTTATGGATCCCACTCGTCGTGGGTCATGGCCACGCCATCAGACTCTAAAATCTACGCATTCAATTTTATACGAACATAGTTGCCTTGGATTTCTTTGCTAGCTGGTAAATTAAATGTGGACTTGACCGATTTAATTGCACCTCTCGTCCTATCAATCTGTGACTTCTCTATGGATCGTTTGCAATCTGGACGCTTGAGATTTCAAGGGTACCGTTAGGGTTTTGCATTTGGAATTTTTTTTGTATATCTTGTGCGATTACGCTTTTCAACTGTTCTTTCTACCTTCGTTGGGATTTCTCCTTGTTAATGGCGATGTCGAGCCTCTGCACACAAAAGAAGCACGACTTCGTACCCTTCAGGCCTGTATTATCTCGTCAAAACATCACATTGCAGGTAAGTTATGTAACCACTAGTTTCATTAACTCCGGACTCTGTTATTGATTTCTTTGAGTATCGTAATGCCTGTAAATGGGAGAAATTGTCTGGGTTTTATTCACGCCCTCTTTGATTTTTTCGTCTACTTACTATTTTCTTTGTTTTCTTAGCCACCTTCCTGGTTTTATTTGGTGGATGGCTAACGAGGCGCAGTATCAACATGTCTGCGTTCTTGAACAAGCAAAATCCTGCTTGTCTTTTGGCCTCGGAGCGATAGTGACTTGAGTTCACACGCCTTCTGTCCCACTAAGTAACATCGATTTGGGTTTTCTATCAGTAGAGATGTTTTCTCAATTTCCTCTAATTCCTTATGGTGTTCAAATTTTTGTTTTTCTAGCTCTACTGCGCTGGCAGACTCTGTTGGAGTGAGGAACGATCTCCTTCGTTAGGTATTTCGTTACTTCTCCACGTACCTTTATTTTACATTTTGTTTTCTAGAACTCCTTCTATTAAGTTTCTAAACGAGTTTAAATTTCCCTGTATGCATGCAGGTATGGAGGATGCTATGAAATTTTAGTTCGTGGCCAGATCTGAGCCAAACATATCAATTTGTATTAACTTCCTCGGCTCTTGTTTTTTCAGGTTGGTATACTTACAGAAGGAAGGGAGCCATTCTCACATATCATTTTGTTTTCGCCTTACTTCTGCACCCATGTTAACGTTCGTTAGGGTCTTAGACAATGTTTATTGAAGTCCTAGACTCTGACAGAGACTGATTATTAATCAAGTTCAGTCGTATGCTATTATCATTTGATTTATTCAAATTTGTGGTCTGAGAACAAACTATGTTCCGGTCGAGTCCGAGAGAGCTCGGTCCCTTTTGGTTTTTATGTGGTTGGGTACCAAAGGTGTTTGTTTCTGCATCCGAACAATTTTTGCTTCCCATAGAATGTTTACAACATACAGTTTATAAATTTGTGATTGTCTTTATGCTACTTCACATGAAATGTGTTGATTATTATGATTTAAAACACTGAATTACTCCTCCTTTAAACGGCTTATCATCGTAATGGTTTTCATCTATGCAAGTCCTCTTTTTAGCTGATTTTCGTAAATTTTGCAGTGACTCATGGCTACCTGTTATAATTATATTTTATATAACCTTTATCAAAACCTTCTCCGGAATCTGGAGAGTTATAATTCCAGTTGGACTTTGTATGCACAATTAATTTTTTTCCCATGTATATAAATGCTTCTGATATCTTTGGCTATATATTTACCATAATATACCATTCTTACTATACCCATGTAGAGACTGAATTTTTGTATTGATACATACCTATATATATTTTCATGCCTAAAGTCGATGTACCTATTCTCCAATATATGTATTTATTTAAGTCTGCATGGAATACAAGTACTATTTGATTTATAGTTCGTCATATACATCTACCTGTTCATAGGTGTAGTTCTCTAGTGATGTATAATAAATAGACATTAATAAAAATTGTGTATTCTTTCATACAATCCTTACTAAGGAGGCCCAAAATTTCTTTAAAGGTTAAAATACTTCAGGTATTTGTACTTTTCTCTCATATCTCTGTTCTTAGCTTGGTAATTAGTTAAAGGAATGATCCTGTATTCTGTATTTTTACAATGTGAACTAACTGTATCCCTTCTCCAATAAACGGATTTAAAATTACAATTTTGTAAACGAGGAGGTACTAGAAATACCCAGATCTAAACTTGTATATTAATTCAGAGATTCTAGAGGATTTATCCTCATTATTATAAGTCCTACAACTAAGCAGACTTGAGAAAATTAATTTCTGTCTTGAATCTATAAATGTATGGAACAGCCTTCAACCTTCGGGAACAATGTAATGAACTCAAATTGATTTCCATCACAATTAAATATTTAACTATTAAAATTTTCTGGAAGCATTTAAATTTTCCTAGGATTAGTTTACAGTTAAATTATCTGTAGAGGAATATGTATCCTCAGATTTAAACCAATCTTGGTTTAGAGATTCTGTTGGATTCTACTCTACATATTTCTTACTACAACTATACAGAATTCAGGAGGTGAATTCCTTGTGGTTAATTCTGTTAAATGTAGCAATTATAATTCTAATACATAATCAACTCTTATATGTAGCCAATTCATACTATATGAAGTAAACACATCTATACATTGAAAGACATACCACTCATGCAGTCGACCAACCTCCCAACCTTAGAGTCCTTCTGTCTCCCAGAACTCACCCCCGAGCTGAGATCACCTCCTAGAACAGATCAACCCCTCATCTGTTTAGGAACAGCTTATTTAAGCTATGGTTCCCCAAAGCCTATTTCTAATTCTGCATCCAGAATATCAGGATGCTTTTCTTCTTGTTTGCCTAGGCTTCCCATTTTAGGGATTCTTTAAAGCTGTTTTATGCTTTTCCTCAGATTTTCCAGCTTTCTACCTCTTCCCAACTACTTTCCTCATCATTGGAGAAATTTAGATTCTTCCTCAAAAATCTAAATTAGAAATAATTTATTTCAAGGATTTTTGAAAGATCGTGGGGAAATAGTTGCCTTATCCATCATCATGGATTTAGCAAGTGATCTCATAAATCTCATCTTTGTCAATCTGCACACAATCATTTTATTCATTTCCTCAAATTAAATATTTAATTACATTCACAAAATACTTATCCTTTGGGGTCCACTCCCCTTAGGATTAAAGTTCAAATCTCCAGTTTTTTTGAAATTTAAACACATAAATTGGGGGTGTTACATATTCCCCCTCTGAAAATAAACACCATCCTCGGTGTTGTTATTCAACTACTAGAGTTCATTTTTCAAACAAAAATGGATATCTTCCATCATTTCAGCTTCTCTTTCCCAGGTAGCTTCTTCAGCAGTAAAGTGCTTCCACTGCAACGTTACTCTTGCTACTGTTCTGTTTCTCAATTCAATTTCTTCCTACTCCAATATTTGAAGCAGTTCTGGCAGAAACTCCCCTTCTGGTTCCACCTGTACAACATTCCAATCAACTATGTGAGAAGCATCATGCACATATCTTTTTAATAAAGAAACATGAAACACATCATGAACTCTAACATGGGGTGGTAAGGCCAGTTTGTAAGCCACTAGTCCCACCCTTTCTAATATTTCAAAAGGACCACAATATCTAGGAGCCAGTTTTGCACAACTTCCAGCATAGAGTGTGCTCTTTTTCGGTTTAATACGCAAATATACATGCTCCCCCACTTTAAATTCTCGGTGCACTCTTTTCTTATCAGCATAGTTCTTCTGGCGATCTTGTGCTGTCTTGATGTTTCTTTGGATCTATTTAACAATTCTTTCCATCTCTTGTAAAGCATCTGGTCCCAACATTAGTTTATCTTCTGGTTGACTCCAGCTCAAAGGAGTACGACACTTCCTTCCATACAATGCCTCAAACAGAATCATTTTGATGGAGGATTGGTAGCTGTTATTATAGGAAAATTCAGCTAAATGAAAGTAATCTTCCCATTTTGATGATCTATCCATCACATACATTCTCAGCATGTCCTCCAAAATTTGATTAGTTCTTTCCGTTTGACCATCGGTCTGAGGGTGGTAAGCAGTACTAAAATTCAATTTAGTGCCCATACCTCCAAATAGCCCTTTCCAAAAGGCTGTTGTAAACTTAGCATCTCTGTTAGAAACAATCACCTTCGAAACCCCATGAAGCCTTACTACCTCCTTCAGGAACACATTCGCTACTTGAGCTGTCCCAAAGTTAGATTTCACTGGTATAAAGTGAGCAGCTTTTGTTAGAGTGTCTACTACTACGATTACAGAATCATGCTGGTATTTGGTTTTGGGTAATCCTGTTATAAAATCCATGGAAACTGTGTCCCATTTCCATTCTGCAATCAGTAAATGGTTTAAAATACCAGCGGGATGCTGATGTTCAAATTTGACTAGTTGACATTCCATGCATCTACTTAAATATTCTGCTACATCTCTCTTCATTCCTGGCCAGAACAAATTCTTTTTCAGGGCTGTCAACATTTTCTGATATCCTGGATGTCCCGCATATGGTTGTTTGTGGTACTCATCCAAAATTTCTCTTTTCAAGGACTCCACATCTGGAATATACAATCTGTCTGTAACACCCCCAATTTATGTGGTGAATTTTTAAAAGTTAGACATTTGAACTTTAAATCCTAAAGGGGGTGGACCCCAAGGGATAAGTATGGTGTGAATGTATTTGCATAGTTTATTTGAGGAAATAAATAAAATGATTGTGCATTTTGACCAAGATGAGAATTAGAGATCACTTGCCAAATCCATGAGGATGGATAAGGCAACAAATCCCCAAAATCTTTCAAAAATCCTTGAAAGAAATTAATTTAGATTTGAGGAGGAATCTAAATTTCCCCAATGAAGAGGAGTAGTTTGGAAGAGGTGAGAAAAAAGCTGGAAAAGCTGAGGAAAAGCTTAAAGCAGCTTTAAAGAGTCCTAAAATGGGAAGCCTAGGCTAAACAGGAAAGAAAGCATCCTACTATTCTGAACGCAGAATTAGAAACATGCTTTGGGGGAAATATGAGCTTAAATAAGCTTCTCCTAGGCAGATCAGGGGTGGATTTGTTCTAGGAGGTGATCTATGCTCGGGGGTGAGTCCTGGGAGACAAAGAGGACTCTAAGGTTGGGAGGTTGGTCATTTGCAGATTGTGGTATGTTCTGAAATTTTTGTTATTCTATTTTTTGATGGTATGAATTGGCTACATATAGAAATATTAATTAAATGATGTGTTTGATGTTAGTACTACATTTAACAGAATCCATCCTAAGGCATTCACCTTCCAGATTCTGTTTAGTTGTAGACCAGAGATCCATAGAGTAGAAACTTCAGAAACTCTAAACCAAGGTCGGTTTAAATCTGAAGTTACTTGGCCTATGCGTATGATTAATTTTTATTGAGAACCCGTAGACACAAATGATATAATATGCTTATGTGTATGCTAGAGAAACATTAGTAGCACCTAAATAGCATAGCATAGCAAAGTAGTTAGGAAGAGTTAAGATATTAAAATAGATTGCATATACATATCTAACATTTAAAACATTTATGGATTGGATATATGAGCATTCTAACCTGTATAATGATGCTAGAAAAGAATAATTCTACTCTATATGATTTTGATAACATTTATAAGGGTATATATATTCATATCCAAATCTATCCTTCTTGAAAACAAATATCCTAGCAAAATAATTTGTAACTAAGGTCCTTTAGTCAAGTGCTATTAAATACATCTAGATATAGTTCACGAGAAAAATAGGAGTTAAGAGTAAGGGCTCTAGAACATGTATGTTGAATTTTTATGAAACCACAAAATAACTTTACATTAGAGAAGAGCTATAGCACTCATAGCAAGTGTAGAGTATTTTGTATTTAACGTCATCTTAAACCCTTGAAATAAACCTTAGTGCAATAGAGTTAATCTATGTTTAATATATATACCATCACTTGAACTATCGAATACCTATATATATGCATTAAAAAGAAAAAACAATATATTAACTAGTACCGAGCACTATACAATTAGGCCTTGTTAGCCTCGACTACCATTGAACTATATACATATACACGATTTTTATATGTCCCAAGCACGAAATAAACGTAAATCATATGCGCAAACGATATATGGTAAAGAGGAAACATACATATGAAACCTAGATATATATGTAAACCATTCTCGCTAATGGAACGAGCCTATGGACAAAGTATACCAATCAATGAAATATATATGTAAATCATTATCGCTCATGGAACTATACAGGAAAATTTTACAAATCAATGAAATATATATGTGAATCATTATCGCTAATGGAACGAGCATATGGTCAAATTATAATAATGCGTGGTGAATAATGGAAAAGACTATGTACTTAAACCATACTCAACGAATCCATTGGATTGTCGCAACACTGATTCGTCACGGCACAGTGGAGATCTGTCCGAGTAAATATACAATGAACAGAGGTGACAAGTAGAACGATAAAACGATGTGAAAACAACGGTTCTAACCATAATCATTTCGCAATAGCGTGGAGACCTTCACAGTTTAACAAGAATTATTACGAGACCAAATGTAATTCTAAAGGGCCGAATATACGATTTCCATATTGGATATTAGTTGAGGTGCAGGACATTGAGATTTCTGGGATATACGGTAAAGTAAAATGTTAAAATGGCTCAGAGAATCAACCTTACCTATGTTCGCCCAGAACGCTGTTAGTATTCCTTATTTAATCACGGAGTTAATCCTATTATTGCACCGAGATTTTCCAATGAAAGTGTTGACTCAATAGCCACTCTGCCAGTGGAATGAAATGCAACAGATCGAAATAAAATAAAGGGACTGGTCATGGACGCCTTTGGCCACAGTCGCGGGGAAGACAATTTAATTAAACTTCTGACAATAGACACGTTAGTAAAACCGAGGTTCTTCAGTTGCTCCGAATATAATGACTGAGAAATAGAAAAAGATCAAAACAATGGAACGAGGGACACAGTATTCACAGGAGTAGAAACCTCTGAATATTTCCCTGTAACCCCAAAGGCCGAAGACAGAGCACGTGCGTGAGAAAAAAAACAAGAACAAGAAACCAGGTGCAGTCGCACCATGAGCAGACAGAGGCCCTGGCTAATTAAGAGTATTCACCGGTAGACGCGGGGCGGTAAGGGCACCACGAAGATTCTGGTGGTAAGACCCCTGTCTCGCGGCGGAATGAGCAACATTCACCACCCGTCACCAGGATAAACCTCGAACTCATTCATTCATGACCGAAGACCTGCAACGTTTCCATGAAGCAAATAGTAAGAGAGTTGAAAAAAATAATAACTGGTATAAAGCAAACAAATGAAATTTATTAAACCGAAAAGAAAAGACGAGCATATTCTACGCAGAAGGAGATCCGTAAACAGCTAAAGGCAGAGCATGCATAGCCAGGTAAGGTGATTAGCTGTATAGAGATATCAGGCAATGCAAGTTCAGAGACTCTTAACTCCGCACGACCTGAAACAATGAAATGAAGAAGACGACCAGTGATGGGATTCGGGGCAGAGAAAGGCTAATAATAAAAATCAAACCCTAATACGAGATCGCTCAATGTACCGGTGGAATCATGTTCAGTTTTACGAAACCCTGAAGGGGATTTCCAGGATGAGCCGCGACCCTGGTACCCTTCTGTCAATTAATATTATTTTAATCCTGTTCGGCGTACCTAGGAGGCGGGATGCCGGCAAATTCAGGAGACGCTGCCCATCGAAAGGACCTTCCCCTTTTTCCCTTCTCCAGATATTGGTAAAGCGCGGTCTCAGTACCACAGCTGGTGTGACAAAAATTGAACGGAGTGGTCACTGTCATGAACCTGAATCACGCCACCACAAGCTGGTACCATTTCTCATGGGTGAGCACGCCACATGGTCGTGCCCATAACCTGTCATCTGCAAGACAAAAACGACACCGAGATTGTTAATACGTGCAAGTTTAGTCGGCGTAGGTATAGGGTTCGATCAAAACCATCGACATGAGAAAGTGGTATCATAAACCACCCTGAGTAATATAATACGTGTACTCCTACGGACAATTGGCCATAAAAACTAGAGTCAAAACAAGTTTGAAACTCCAACACGCGCAATGGTAAACGTATAAGTAGGTTTTACTATGTATAACTGTATATTCAATCCCTTACCAAGGATCCTACACGTGAAAAATATATGTGAAAGAACCACGGGAAATATTAAGAGGGTTATTTTAAATTATGTGAATATATACATATGGTGGCGCTTTCAAAAAAGGCTTTGGATTTATATATGAATATATATAGCTTTAGGGATATATGTATATATTCATATGATCATTGAATTACTATTGCCAAGGCTATATATATATGCCAGGTTTAATTATACAAAAAGGGTTGGAGATATATATGATATATACCAACATATTAGCTATATATATATATATGTGCCTATGCTCATTAAATGTATATTGCCCAAGGCTCTATTTGCAAGTAGTATATAAGTAAGTGGAAGATGTATAATATAAATAAGGCATGTATACTACTATCAAAAGAGAAGAAGATTGAATCTTATTCAGTACAAATGAAAAAAAAAAACAAACTGATAGAAATTGTGTTAAGGTATTCAGGGGAATTACCCATGAATTATATTAGATATTATCAACAGGACCTTAGGTTATAGAAAATAAAAATAAAAAAATTTCTTAACGGGAGGTGTTACAAAATGGTATCGGAGCACCGGTTACAAAAATTGGGCTGTCAATTTTGTGCTCACTACTTATTACATAATTTGTTTTTTGAAGTTTTATGAACTTTTGCTAATCTGTGTTGTAAGTGTGTACAGTTGAAATGGCTGAAGGTGAAGGGATTTATGTGGATCTGCGGGATGAGTTTGCTACTCCAGATCCCAATGCCCCGGTAATGGCTATGTTGCACAGGCGGCAACGAGAATTGGCTGAACTGAGAAGCCAGAATGACATGTTGTCATCAGCCAGTAATGAGCAGGAAAAGCTCATCAGAGAACTAACTTCCCGGAACAGCCAGGAAGGCGAAGGTTCCGGAAAGAGAAAGATGGATGAGTCTGATGATGATGATGCTGCTAGACAACAACATAAATAGAAAAGAGAATTGCAGGGAGAATTTAGAAAGATCAAACCTCCTTCCTATGATGGGGAGAAGGAGGAGGATGCTGAAGCTTGGTTGCTGAACATGATCAAGTATTTCCAAGTATATGAATATGAGAGCAATCTGAAGGCCAGATTAGCTGAGTATCAGCTGCAAGGAAAAGCCACACTGTGGTGGGAAGAGACAAAAATGGTACATGCCATTGATGAAAAAACAGTTACTTGGAAATATTTTCAGACGAAGTTCAAAAGTTGTTATTTGAATGAACGTTATTATGATGATAAAGCAAAAGAGTTCCATGAACTTAGACTAGGACAACTCACTATTGATGAGTTTGTCACTAAGTTTACCAATTTACTAAGGTATGTTCCTTACATAAGGGAAGAAAAAGAAAAGGTTCAAAGGTTTTTGAATTGCTTACCTACTGTGTACAAAGAGAAAATTGAGTTTGACAACCCGAAGACAATGGATGAAGCTGTTAGAAAAGCAAGATTATGCTATCAGGAGTTTAAAGGTAAAGCTGAACAAGGGAAGAGCTGGCTGAACAAGGGTGAGTTCAAAGGTAAAAGACCAAAACCAGCATATCTAAGGAATTTTGGTAGAGATCATCACAGTAAAAAATTCAATAAACCAAAAGAAAGTCAAACTGCTCAGTCCCAAGTGGCGTCAAAACCAGTAGAAGGGAACAATAAAAAGGAAGGGACAGTCAGAATGAAGGAACCTTTGAAATGTTGGGGCTGTGGAGAACCCCATATGATGAGGGACTGTCCCCATCGAAATATACACATGATCAGCAGAGAGCGAGAGGAAACAACAGTAAATGACATAGCCAGAAATATACCAACTATCAGTGCAGCATTGGAAAATCGGCAAGCAGAACATCAAGAAACCATGGTGGAAATGGAGGGTAATATTTCTGACCTACCTATTACTGTTTTGATTGATCCAGGTGCTTCTTTGAGTTACATTAGTCCTGGAATTGTAGAAAAATGTAAAATTAAACCTGAAAAATTTCAGCAGTCATGGTTGGTACAACTGGCCACTGGAACTAAGAGAAAAGTCACACATAAATTGCCCAAAACAGCAATACAATTAAATGGCTTTGCAACAGAAGTAAATTTGAACATATTGCCATTAGGATCCTATGATCTGCTGATAGGAATGGATTGGCTGGAAAAGAAGAAAGCTCTGATGAACTGCTGGGATAAAACCCTGCATTGTATGGATGAGGAAGGGAAACCTTTTACACTAAAAGGGAAACCAAAATCAATTTCAATAAGACAAATATCAGCTTTACAATTAAAAAGAACAGCTAGAAAAGGATACCAAGTCTATGCAGTGCATATAGAAGAAATAGAACAACAAACTGAGGAGGAGTTACTGGAGGCTATACCAGTCATTAGAGAATTTAAGGAAGTTTTTCCCAAGGAAATCCCTCATCTTCCCCCCAAAAGAGAGATTGATTTTTCAATCGATCTGGTACCAGGAGCAACACCTGTTTCCCGGGCACCTTATCGAATGAGCCCTCTGGAACTAATGGAACTGAAGATGCAATTACAGGAACTGTTAGATAAATGATATATCAGACCAAGTGTGTCTCCTTGGGGAGCCCCGGTTTTATTTGTGAAAAAGAAGGATGGAGCTTTTAGGATGTGCATTGATTATCGTCAACTTAACAAGTTGACCATTAAGAATAGATATCCACTTCCTAGAATTGATGATCTGTTTGATCAAGTGAGGGGGGCCTCAGTCTTTTCCAAGATCGACCTAAGGACTGGTTATCACCAGCTTAGAATTAAAGAAGAAGACATTAGCAAAACAGCATTTCGAACCAGGTATGGACATTACGAATTTGTGGTCCTACCTTTTGGTTTGACGAATGCCCCTGCCACTTTTATGTGTCTGATGAATAGTGTGTTGAATAAATATTTGGATAAATTTGTTCTTGTGTTCATAGATGATATCTTAGTTTACTCCCGAAATGAGGACGAACATAAGGAACATCTAAGAAAAGTGTTACAGACTTTAAAATAAAACTAGCTATATGCCAAGTTCAGCAAATGTGAATTTTATAAAGATAAAATTCAATATCTGGGGCATATTATCTCTGAAAAAGGGTTGGCAGTTGAACCTGAAAAGATAAAAGCCATTAAAGAATGGCCAGTCCCCACTGATGTCTCAGCAGTAAGATCATTTATGGGAATTGCAGGCTATTATCGCAGATTTGTGGAGAGGTTTTCTGCTATAGCAAATCCCATAACCTCATTACAAAGAAAGGGTGTTAAATTCGTGTGGACTGAGAAATGTCAAAACAGTTTCGAACAATTGAAACAAAAACTTATTTCAGCCCCTATATTAACAATTTCTGATCATGATAAAGAGTTTGTTGTATGTACAGACGCTTGCAGAGAAGGGCTAGGAGGAGTTCTATTGCAGGAAAATTCAGTTATTGCTTATGAATCTAGAAAACTGAAAACTCATGAACAGAATTACAGTGCATATGATCTCGAATTTGCAGCTGTTATCCATGCTTTAAAAATGTGGAGGCACTATCTGCTAGGGAAGAGGTTCACATTAATGACTGATCATATTAGCCTCAAATATTTCTTTTTCCAAACTGACCTGAATGCAAGACAAGCCAGATGGCTTTCATTTCTAAGTGAATTTGACATGGATATATAGCATATCAAGGGAAAAGAAAATAAAGTTGCGGATGCACTTAGTAGGAATTCTTGTCAACATCTAAACAACATTGGGAGTAGTGCCCAGATGGAGGTAGAGGAATTGGTGGGAAAAGAAGCAACTCAAGATCCCAACTACGAAGCACTCTTGATGAAACTACAGACAAGGGGAAAAACTGATTTCACTAAAAACCAAAAAGGGCTGCTCTATTACAAAAACAGGTTGTATATTCCAAATATAGAGTCATTGAAAAGAGAAATTCTAGATGAATATCACAAACAGCCCTATGCAGGCCATCCAGGATACCAAAAGATGTTAACAGCCTTGAAGAAGACGTTGTTCTGGCCAGGAATGAAAAGAGATGTAGCCGAGTATTTAAGCAGATGTATGGAATGTCAGTTAGTTAAAGTTGAGCATCAACACCCAGCAGGGCTTTTAAACCCTTTTCCAATTGCAGAATGGAAATGGGACACAGTTTCCATGGATTTTATAACAGGATTACCCAAGACTAAATATCAGCATGATTCTGTGATGGTAGTAGTAGACACTCTTACAAAAGCTGCTCACTTTATACCAGTAAAATCTACTTTCGGAACAGCGCAAGTAGCAAATTTTTTTCTGAAGGAGATAGTAAGGCTTCATCGAGTTCCCAAGATGATTGTCTCAGATCGGGATGCTAAGTTTACAGTAGCGTTTTGGAAAGGATTGTTTGCAGGAATGGGCACTAAGCTGAATTTTAGTACTGCCTATCATCCTCAAACTGATGGGAAAACAGAAAGGACAAACCAAATTTTGGAGGATATGCTAAGAATGTATGTGATGGATAGACCATCAAAGTGGGAAGAGTATCTTCATTTAGCTAAGTTTGCCTATAATAATAGCTACCAATCCTCTATTAAGATGAGTCCGTTTGAGGCACTTTATGGGAGAAAGTGTCGTACTCATTTGAGCTGGAGTCAACCAGAGGATAAACTGGTGTTGGGACCAGATGCACTACAAGAGATGGAAAGAATTGTCAAACAGATACAAAGAAATATCAAGACAGCACAAGATCACCAGAAAAGCTATGCTGATAAGAAAAGAGTGCACCGAGAACTCAAAGTGGGGGATCATGTGTATTTACGCATCAAACCCAAAAAGAGCACACTTTATGCTGGAAGTTGTGCAAAACTTGCACCTAGATATTGTGGGCCTTTTGAAATTTTAGAAAGGGTGGGACCAGTGGCTTACAAGCTGGCCTTACCACCCCATGTTAGCGTGCATGATGTGTTTCATATTTCATTATTAAAAAGATATGTACATGATGCTTCTCACATAGCTGATTGGAATGTTGTACAGGTGGAACCAGAAGGGGAGTTTCTGCCAGAACCGCTTCAAATATTGGAGCGGGAAGAAATTGAATTGAGAAACAGAACAGTGGCCAGAGTAAAAGTGCTGTGGAAGCACTTTACTGCTGAAGAAGCTACCTGGGAAAGGGAAGCTGAAATGATGGAAAAATATCCATTTTTGTTTAAGTGAACTCTAGTAGTTAAATAATAACACCGAGGACGGTGTTTATTTTCAGAGGGGGAATATGTAACACCCCCAATTTGTGTGGTGAATTTTTAAAAGTTAGACATTTGAACTTTAAATCCTAAAGGGGGTGGACCCCAAGGGATAAGTATGGTGTGAATGTATTTGCATATTTTATTTGAGGAAATAAATAAAATGATTGTGCATTTTGACCAAGATGAGAATTAGAGATCACTTGCCAAATCCATGAGGATGGATAAGGCAACAAATCCCCAAAAAATCTTTCAAAAATCCTTGAAAGAAATTAATTTAGATTTGAGGAGGAATCTAAATTTCCCCAATGAAGAGGAGTAGTTGGGAAGAGGTGATAAAAAGCTGGAAAAGCTGAGGAAAAGCTTAAAGCAGCTTTAAAGAGTCCCAAAAGTGGGAAGCCTAGGCTAAACAGGAAAGAAAGCATCCTGCTATTCTGGATGCAAAATTAGAAACATGCTTTGGGGAAATATGAGCTTAAATAAGCTGCTCCTAGGCAGATCAGAGGTTGATCTGTTCTAGGAGGTGATCTCTGCTCGGGGGTGAGTCCTGGGAGACAAAGAGGACTCTAAGGTTGGGAGGTTGGTCATTTGCAGATTGTGGTATGTTCTAAAATTTTTGTTATTCTATTTTCTGATGGTATGAATGGGCTACATATAGAAAAATTAATTAAATGGTGTGTTTGATATTAGTACTACATTTAATAGAATCCATCCTGAGGCATTCACCTTCCAGATTCTGTTTAGTTGTAGACCAGAAATCTATAGAGTAGAAACTCTAGAAACTCTAAACCAAGGTCGGTTTAAATCTGAAGTTACTTGGACTCTACAGATGATTAATTTTTATTGAGTTCCCTGTAGACACAAAAATGATATGATATGCTTATGTGTATGCTAGAGAAACATTATAGTAGCACTGAAATATACATGGTATGTAGCAGAAAGGAAGAAAGCAAGATATTAAAATATAGATTGCCTATATGAGCATTCTAACATTTAAAACATTTATGGATTGGATATATGAGCATTCTAACCTGTATAATGATGCTAGAAAAGAATAATTCTACTCTATATGATTTTGATAACATTTGTAAGGGTATATATATTCATATCCAAATCTATCCTTACTCCTTGAAAACAAATATCCTAGCAAAATAATTTGTAACTAAGATCCTTTAGTCAAGTGTTATTAAATACATCTAGATATACTTCACGAGAAAAATAGGAGTTAAGAGTAAGGGCTCTAGAACATGTATGTTGAATTTTTATGAAACCACAAAATAACTTTACATTAGAGAAGAGCTATAGCACTCATAGCAAGTGTAGAGTATTTTGTATTTAACTTCATCTTAAACCCTTGAAATAAACCTTAGTGCAATAGAGTTAATCTATTTTTAATATATATACCATCACTTGAACTATCGAATACCTATATATATGCATTAAAAAGAAAAAACAATATATTAACTAGTACCGAGCACTATACAATTAGGCCTTGTTAGCCTCGACTACCATTGAACTATATACATATACACGATTTTTATATGTCCCAAGCACGGAATAAACGTAAATCATATGCGCAAACGATATATGGTAAAGAGGAAACATACATATGAAACCTAGATATATATGTAAACCATTCTCGCTAATGGAACGAGCCTATGGACAAAGTATACCAATCAATGAAATATATATGTAAATCATTATCGCTCATGGAACGAGCGTATGGAAAAATTTTACAAATCAATGAAATATATATGTGAATCATTATCGCTAATGGAACGAGTGTATGGTCAAATTATAATAATGCGTGGTGAATAATGGAAAAGACTATGTACTTAAACCATACTCAACGAATCCATTGGATTGTCGCAACACTGATTCGTCACGGCACAGTGGAGATCTGTCCGAGTAAATATACAACGAACAGAGGTGACAAGTAGAACGATAAAACGATGTGAAAACAACGGTTCTAACCATAATCATTTCGCAATAGCGTGGAGACCTTCACAGTTTAACAAGAATTATTACGAGACCAAATGTAATTCTAAAGGGCCGAATATACGATTTCCATATTGGATATTAGTTGAGGTGCAGGACATTGAGATTTCTGGGATATACGGTAAAGTAAAATGTTAAAATGGCTCAGAGAATAAACCTTACCTATGTTCGCCCAGAACGTTGTTAGTATTCCTTATTTAATCACGGAGTTAATCCTATTATTGCACCGAGATTTTCCAACGAAATAATTGACTCAATAGCCACTCTGCTAGTGGAATGAAACGCAATAGATCGAAATAAAATAAAGGGTCTGGTCATGGACGCCTTTGGCCACAGTCGCGGGGAAGACAATTTAATTAAACTTCTGACAATAGACACGTTAGTAAAACCGAGGTTCTTCAGTTGCTCCGAATATAATGACTGAGACATAGAAAAAGATCAAAACAATGGAACGATGGACACAGTATTCACAAGAGCAGAAACCTCTGAATCTTTCCCTGTAACCCCAAAGGCCGAAGACAGAGCACGTGCGTGAGAAAAAAAACAAGAACAAGAAACCAGGTGCAGTCGCACCATGAGCAGACAGAGGCCCTGGCTAATTAAGGGTATTCACCGGTAGACGCGGGGGGGGTAAGGGAACCACGAAGATTCTGGTGGTAAGACCCCTGTCTCGCGGCGGAATGAGCAACATTCACCACCCGTCACCAGGATAAACCTCGAACTCATTCATTCACGACCGAAGACCTGCAACGTTTCCATGAAGCAAATAGTAAGAGAGTTGAAAAAAATAATAACTGGTATAAAGCAAACAAATGAAATTTATTAAACTGAAAAGAAAAGACGAGCATATTCTACGCAGAAGGAGATCCGTAAACAGCTAAAGGCGGAGCATGCATAGCCAGGTAAGTTGATTAGCTGTATAGAGATATCAGGCAATGCAAGTTCAGAGACTCTTAACTCCGCACGACCTGAAACAATGAAATGAAGAAGACGACCAATGATGGGATTCGGGGCAGAGAAAGGCTAATAATGAAAATCAAACCCTAATATGAGATCGCTCAATGTACCGGTGGAATCATGTTCAGTTTTACGAAACCCTGAAGGGGATTTCCAGGATCAACGTTGAGCTACGACCCTGGTACCCTTCTGTCAATTAATATTATTTTAATCTTGTTCGGCGTACCTGGGAGGCGGGATGCCATCAAATTCAGGAGAGGCTGCCCATCGAAAGGACCTTCCCCTTTTTCCCTTCTCCAGCTGTTGGTAAAGCGCGTTCTCAGTACCACAGCTGGTGTGACAAAAATTTAACGGAGTGGTCACTGTCATGAACCTGAATCACGCCACCACAAGCTGGTACCGTTGCTCATGGGTGAGCACGCCACACGGTCGCGCCCATAACCTGTCATCTGCAAGACAAAAATGACACCGAGATTGTTAATACGTGCAAGTTTAGTCGGCGTAGGTATAGCGTTCGATCAAAACCATCGACATGAGAAAGTGGTATCATAAACCACCCCGAGTAATATAATACGTGTACTCCTACGGACAATTGGCCATAAAAACTAGAGTCAAAACAAGTTTGAAACTCCAACACGCGCAATGGTAAACGTATAAGTAGGTTTTACTATGTATAATTGTATATTCAATCCCTTACCAAGGATCCTACACGTGAATAATATATGTGAAAGAACCACGGGAAATATAAAGAGGGTTATTTTAAATTATGTGAATATATACATATGGTGGCGCTTTCAAAAAAGGCTTTGGATTTATATATGAATATATATAGCTTTAGGGATATATGTATATATTCATATGATCATTGAATTACTATTGCCAAGGCTATATATATATGCCAGGTTTAATTATACAAAAAGGGTTGGAGATATATATGATATATACCAACATATTAGCTATATATATATATATATGTGCCTATGCTCATTAAATGTATATTGCCCAAGGCTCTATTTGCAAGTAGTATATAAGTAAGTGGAAGATGTATAATATAAATAAGGCATGTATACTACTATCAAAAGAGAAGAAGATTGAATCTTATTCAGTACAAATGAAAAAAAAAAACAAACTGATAGAAATTGTGTTAAGGTATTCAGGGGAATTACCCATGAATTATATTGGATATTATCAATAGGACCTTAGGTTATAAAAAAAAAAAAAAAAATATTCTTAACGGGAGGTGTTACACTGTCCTTATAGCAAATCAGCCCTTTTTGGTTTTGAGTGAGATCACATTTCTCCTTTTTCTGTAATTTCACCAGAAGTGTTTCATAATTTGGGTCTTGGTTTGCTGCCTTATTTACCAAATCTTCCACATCGATCTGAGCACTACTTCCAATGCTATTGATATTCTGACAAGCATTTCTACTCAATGCATCAGCAATTTTATTTTCTTTCCCACTGATATGTTTTATGTCCATATCAAATTCACTTAGAAAATATAGCCATCTGGCTTGTCTAGCATTCAAATCAGTTTGGGAAAAGAAATATTTGATACTAATACGATCAGTCATCAATGAAAATTTCTTTCCAAGAAGATAGTGTCACCACATTTTCAAAGCATGAATAACAGCTGCTAATTCTAAATCATAGGCACTATAGTTTTGTTCATGTATCTTTATTTTCCTAGATTCATAGGCAATAACTAAATTTTCCTCCAAAAGGACTTCTCCCAATCCCTCTCTACAGGCATCCGTACATACCACAAATTATTTATCAGGATCTGCAATCTTCAGTATAGGGGGTGTAGTAAGTTTCAATTTCAATTGGTCAAAACTATTTTGACATTTTTCGGTCCACTCAAATTTGACACCCTTCCTTTGTAGTTATGTGATGGGGTATGCTATGGCAGAAAATCTCTCCACGAATCTGCGATAATAGCCTGCAATCCCCATAAATGATCTCGCTGCTGAAACATCAACTGGTACAGGCCATTCTTTTATAGCCTTTATCTTCTCAGGGTCAACAGCAAGGCCTTGTTCAGAAATAACATGGCCCAAGTATTGAATCTTATCTTTATAAAATTCACATTTGCTGAACTTGGAATATAGCTGGTTTTCCTTCAAAGTTTGCAATACTATCCTCAAATGTTCTTTATGTTCCTTCTCACTTTTTGAGTAGACTAAAATATCATCTATGAACACAAGAAAAAATTTATCCAAGTATTTATTTAGCACGTTGTTCATTAGGCACATAAATGTGGCAGGGGCATTTGTCAAACCAAAAGGTAGGACTACAAATTCGTAATGACCATACCTGGCTCGAAAGGTTGTTTTGCTGATGTCTTCTCCCTTAATTCTAAGCTGGTGATAACTAGTCCTTAAATCAATTTTCAAAAATACTGAAGCTCCTCTCACTTGATCAAAAAGATCATCAATTCTGGGCAAGGGGTATCTATTTTTTATGGTCAACTTATTCAGTTGATGGTAATCAATGCACATCCTAAAAGTTCCATCTTTCTTTTTGACGAATAGCACCGGTGCTCCCCAAGGAGACACACTCGGTCTGATATAACCTTTATCTAATAGTTCTTGCAATTGCATTTTCAGTTCCATCAGTTCAGGAGGACTCATTCGATAAGGCGCTCGGGAGACAGGTGTTGCTCCCGGCACCAGATCGATTGAGAAATCAATATCTCTTTTGGGGGGAAGATGAGGGATTTCCTTTGGAAAGACTTCCTTAAATTCTCTTATTATTGGTAATACATCCAGCAGATTTTCTTCAGTTTTTTGTTCCATTTATTCCACATGTACTGCAAAAACTTGATATCCTTTTCTAGTTGTTCTTTTTAATTGCAATGCTGAAATTTGTCTTGCAGAGATAGGTTTTTGTTTCCCTTTGAGAATAAAAGGTTTCCCTTCCTCATCTACAAAATGCAAAGTCTTCTCCCAGCAGTTCATCAAGGCTTTCTTCTTTTCCAACCAGTCCATTCCTATCAGCAGGTCATATGAACCTAAAGGCAGAATGTTCAAATTTACTTCTGTGTGAAAATCATTTAATTTTATTGCTGTCCGGTGCAATTTATGTGTTACCTTCCTCTTAGTTCCAGTGGCCAGCTGTACCAATCATGACAGCTGAAATTTTTCAGTTTTTAAGTTACATTTTTCTACAATCTTTGGACTAATATAGCTTAAAGAAGCACCTGGATCAATCAGAACAGTAACAGATAGGTCAGAAATCTTACCCTCCATTTCCACCATGGTAGCTTGATATTCTGCTTGCCGATTTTCAAAAGTTGCACTGATAGTTGGTATATTTCTGGCTCTGTCATTTACTTTTGTAGCTTCTCGATCTCTCATAATCATCTGAATCTTTTGATGAGGACAGTCCCTCAAAATATGGGGTTCTCCACAGCCCCAACATTTCAGGGGTTCTCTCATTTTCACCATGCCCTCTTTCTTATTGTCTTCATTTATTTGCTTTGAGGCCACTTGGGACTGAGCAGTTTGGTTTTCTTTGGGTTTATTAAACTTTTTCCGCTGATGATCTCTGCCAAAATTCTTCAAATAGGCTGGTTTTTGTTTCCTCCCTTTGTACTCATTTTTATTTATCCAACTTTTCCCTTGTTCAGTTTTTCCTTTGAACTGTTGGTAACATAATTTGGATTTTCTAACAGTTTCGTCCATTGTTCTTGGGTTATCAAATTCAATTTTCTCTTTGTAAACAGTAGGCAAAAAATTCAGAAACCTTTGTACCTTTTCCTTTTCCTCCCTTATGTAGGGTACATATCTCAGCAGATTTGTAAACTTAGTAACAAACTCATCAATAGTGATCTGTCCCAGTCTAAGTTCATGGAATTCCTTTGCTTTGTCATCATAGTAGCGCTCATTCAAATAGCAATTTTTGAACTTAACCTGGAAATCTTCCCAAGTAACTGTCTTTTCATCAATGGCATGCACCATTTTCGTCTCCTCCCACCACAAGGTAGCCTTACCTTGTAGCTGGTAAACAGCTAATCTGGCCTTCAGATTGCTTTCATATTCATAGACCTGGAAATACTTGATCATGTTAAATAACCAAGCTTCCACATCTTCCTCCTTCTCCCCATCATAGGAGGCAGGCTTGATTTTTCGGAATTCCCCCTGTAATTCCTTTTTCTGTTTATTCTGATGCCTAACAACATCTTCCTCATCAGACTCATCATTTTTCCTCTTTCCAGAACCTTCACCTTCTTGGCTGTTCCACGAATTTAATTCTCTGATGAGCTTTTCCTGCTCCTCACTGGCTAATGACAATCTGTCATTCTGGCTTTTTATCTCAGCCAACTCTCGTTGCAATTCCCGCAACATAGCCATCATGGGCGCATTGGGATCTGGTGCATTTTCCTCATCACGCAGATAAACATAAATTTCGCCACATTCTTCCACTCTAGCACCCCACTGTACACTACATAGCACAAATTAGTGAAAAAAAAAAAAAATTGTCACAGAAATAAATTTAAACAGTGAGTACACAGCAACAGTGAGCACAATGTCACCAGCCCAGTTTTATAACTTGGGCTCTAATACCATTTGTCACGCCTCCATTTCACCAAAAAAAAAAAAAAAAAAATCTTTTGAGATATTCTAACTGTCAGCCTTTATCTCAATAAGGTATGTCACACATAATTTCTATTTCGACCTGGTTCAAATCATATTTTGGCCTCTATATGATCTGATTTGTATAGTTATATCCCTCCTTTTAATAAATGAAATTTAATACATTAAAATTAATAAGGAGAATCTTATATCCTTGGCTAAGGGGATTCGCACCACTAACCCCCTTACCATCAGAGTTATCCTTTATGATTTATAATTCAAATGTGCATTGATATTCTTGCCTTCGTTAATGTTAATCCAACTAGTAGGCTTCTTAGGGTATTCGAATATCATGTTCACACCAATTTTTGTAACCCATATACCCTATCATTCGAATTCATTTATATATGGTCCACGGTTTATAACTATTGGTTTGATTTATTTCGATGATCTCATATCTGCGTGTACATTGCACGTATGGATATTTTCTGAACTGTGAACCATGGATTTCTCACCAAGGGTGAGTCATGCTCTCATTCATTTATGGTATATCATCGTGGAATTCGACAAGCATGTGAATGTAGACGTGTGAGTTCTTTTTTTTTTTTTTTTGTACAACGTCCTGGCAATTTAGATTTTGATGTGAGGGTTGATACATTTACCGGTCTCCATGTCATCGCATGTAATGTTTTGAAGTTCATTCCCCTTCTCATGAGTGCGTTATGGATCCCACTCGTCGTGGGTCATGGCCACGCCATCAGACTCTGAAATCTACGCATTCAATTGTATACGAACATAGCTGCATTGGATTTCTTTGCTAGCTGGTAAATTAAATGTCGACTTGACCGGTTTAATTGCACCTCTTGTCCTATCGATCCATGACTTCTCTATGGATCGTTTTCCATCTGGACGCTTGAGATTTCAAGGGTACCATTAGGGTTCTGCATTTGGAATTTCTTTTGTATATCTTGTGTGATTACGCTTTTCAACTGTTATTTCTACCTTCGTTGGGATTTCTCCTTGTTAATGGCGATGTCGAGCCTCTGCGCACAAAAGAAGCACAACTTCGTACCCTTCAGTCTTGTATTACCTCGTCAAAACATCACATTGCAGGTAAGTTATGTAACCACTAGTTTCGTTAACTTAGGACTCTGTTATTGATTTTTTTGAGTATCGTAATGCTTGTAAATAGAAAAAATTGTCTGGGTTTTATTCACGCCCTCTTTGATTTTTTCGTCTACTTACTATCTTCTTTGTTTTCTTAGCCACCTTCCTGGTTTTATTTGGTGGATGGCTAACGAGGAGCAGTATCAACATGTTTGCGTTCTTGAAAAAGAAAAATCCTTCTTGTCTTTTGGCCTCGGAGCGATAGTGACTTGAGTTCACACGCCTTCTGTCCTGCTAGGTAACATCGATTTGGGTTTTCTATCAGTAGAGATGTTTTCTCAATTTCCTCTAATTCCTTATGGTGTTCAAATTTTTGTTTTTCTAGCTCTACTGCGCTGGCAGACTCTGTTGGAGCGAGGAACGATCTCCTTCGTTAGGTATTTCATTACTTCTCCACATACCTTTATTTTACATTTTGTTTTCTAGAATTCCTTCTATTAAGTTTTTAAACAAGTTTAAATTGCCCTGTATGCATGCAGGTATGGAGGATGCTATGAAATTTTAGTTCGTGGCCAGATCTGAGCCAAACATATCAATTTGTATTAACTTCCTTGGCTCTTGGTTTTTTAGGTTGGTATACTCACAGACGGAAGGGAGCCATTCTCACATATCATTTTGTTTTCGCCTTACTTCTGCACCCGTGTTAACGTTCCTTAGGGTCTTAGACAATGTTTATTGAAGTCCTAGACTTTGACATAGACTGATTATTAATCAAGTTCAGTCGTATGCTATTGTCCTTCGATTTATTTAAATTTGTGGTCTGAGAACAAACTATGTGTCGGTCGAGTCCGAGAGAGCTCGATCCCTTTTGGTTTTTATGTGGTTGGGTACCGCAGGTGTTTGTTTCTACATCCGGACAATTTTTGCTTCCCATAGAATGTTTACAACATACAGTTTATAAAGTTGTGATTGTCTTTATGCTACTTCACATGAAATGTGTTGATTATTATGATTTAAAACACTGAATTACTCCTCCTTTAAACGGCTTATCATCGTAATGGTTTTCATTTATGTAAGTCCTCTTTTTAGCTAATTTTCGTAAATTTTGCAGTGACTCATGGCTACGTGTTATAATTATATTTTATATAACCTTTATCAAAACCTTCTCCGGAATCTGGAGAGTTATAATTCCAGTTGGACTTTGTATGCACAATTAATTTTTTTCCCATGTATATAAATCTTTCTGATATCTTTGGCTATATATTTACCATAATATACCAGTCTCACTATACCCATGTAGAGACTGAATTTATGTATTGATACCTACCTATATATATTTTCATGCCTAAAGTCTGTGTACCTATTCTCCAATATATGTATTTATATAAGTCTGCATGGAATACAAGTATTGTTTGATTTATAGTTCTTCATATACATCTACCTGTTCATAGGTGTAGTTCTCTAGTGATGTATAATAAATATACATTAATAAAAATTGTGTATTCTTTCATACAATCCTTACTAAGGTGGCCCAAAGTTTCTTTAAAGGTTAAAATACTTCAGGTATTTGTACTTTTCTCTCATATCTCTGTTCTTAGCTTGGTAAGTAGTTAAAGGAATGCTCCTGTATTCTGTATTTTTACAATGTGAACTAACTATACCCCTTCTCCAATAAACGGATTTAAAATTACAATTTTGTAAATGACGAGGTACTAGAAATACCCATATCTAAACTTGTATATTAATTCAGAGATTCTGGAGGATTTCTCCTCATTATTATAAGTCCTAAAACTAAGCAGACTTGAGAAAATTAATTTCTGTCTTGAATCTATAAATGCATGGAATAGCCTTCAACCTTCGAGAACAATGTAATGAACTCAAATTGATTTCCATCACAATTAAATATTTAACTATTAAACTTTTCTGGAAGCATTTAAATTTTCCTAGGAGTAGTTTACAGTTAAATTATCTATAGAGGAATATGTATCCTCAGATTTAAACCAATCTTGGTTTAGAGATTCTGTTGGATTCTACTCTACATATTTCTTACTACAACTATACAGAATTCGGGAGGTGAATTCCTTGTGACTAATTCTATTAAATGTAGCAATTATAATTCTAATACATAATCAACTCTTATATGTAGCCAATTCATACTATATGAAGTAAACACATCTATACATTGAAAGACATACCACTCATGCAGTCGACCAACCTCCCAACCTTAGAGTCCTTCTGTCTCCCAGAACTCACCCCCAAGCTGAGATCACCTCCTAGAACAGATCAAACCCTCATATGTTTAGGAACAACTTATTTAAGCTATGGTTCCCCAAAGCCTATTTCTAATTCTGCGTCCAGAATATCAGGATGCTTTTCTTCTTGTTTGCCTAGGCTTCCCATTTTAGGGATTCTTTAAAGCTGTTTTATGCTTTTTCTCAGCTTTTCTAGCTTTCTACCTCTTCCCAACTACTTTCCTCATCATTGGGAAATTTAGATTCTTCCTCAAAAATCTAAATTAGAAATAATTTATTTCAAGGATTTTTGAAATATTGTGGGGAAATAGTTGCCTTATCCATCCTCATGGATTTAGCAAGTGATCTCATAAATCTCATTTTGGTCAATCTACACACAATCATTTTATTCATCTCCTCAAATTAAATATTTAATTACATTCACAAAATACTTATCCTTTGGGGTCCACTCCCCTTAGGATTAAAGTTAAAATGTCTAGTTTTTTTGAAATTTAAACACATAAATTGGGGGTGTTACATATTCCCCCTCTGAAAATAAACACCATCCTCGGTGTTGTTATTCAACTACTAGAGTTCATTTTTCAAACAAAAATGGATATCTTTCCATCATTTCAGCTTGTCTTTCCCAGGTAGCTTCTTCAGCAGTAAAGTGCTTCCACTGCACCTTTACTCTTGCTACTATTCTGTTTCTCAATTCAATTTCTTCCCGCTCCAATATTTGAAGCGGTTCTGGTAGAAACTCCCCTTCTGGTTCCACTTGTACAACATTCCAGTCAACTATGTGAGAAGCATCATGCACATATATTTTTAATAACGAAACATGAAACACATCATGAACTCTAACATGGGGTGGTAAGGCCAGTTTGTAAGCCACTGGTCCCACCCTTTCTAATATTTCAAAAGGACCACAATATCCAGAAGCCAGTTTTGCACAACTTCCAGCATAGAGTGTGCTCTTTTTGGGTTTAATACGCAAATACACATGCTCCCCCACTTTAAATTCTCGGTGCACTCTTTTCTTATCAGCATAGTTCTTCTGTCGATCGTGTGTTGTCTTGATGTTTCTTTGGATCTTTTTAACAATTCTTTCCATCTCTTGTAAAGCATCTGGTCCCAACATTAGTTTATCTTCTGGCTGACTCCAACTCAAAGGAGTACAACACTTCCTTCCATACAGCGCCTCAAACGGACTCATTTTTATGGAGGATTGGTAACTGTTATTATAGGTAAATTCAGCTAAATGCAAGTAATCTTCCCACTTTGATGGTCTATCCATCACATACATTCTCAGCATGTCCTCCAAAATTTGATTAGTTCTTTCAGTTTGACCATCGGTCTAAGGGTGGTAAGCAGTACAAAAATTCAATTTAGTGCCCATACCTCCAAATAGCCCTTTCCAAAAGGCTGTTGTAAACTTAGCATCTCTGTCAGAAACAATCACCTTCGGAACCCCATGAAGCCTTACTACCTCCTTCAAGAACGCATTCGCTACTTGAGCTGTCCCAAAGTTAGATTTCACTGGTATAAAGTGAGCAGCTTTTGTTAGATTGTCTACTACTACCATTACAGAATCATGCTGATATTTGGTTTTGGGTAATCCTGTTATGAAATCCATGGAAACTGTGTCCCATTTCAATTCTGCAATTGGTAAAGGGTTTAAAAGACCAGCGGGATGCTGATGTTCAACTTTGACTAGTTGACATTCCATGCATCTACTTAAATATTCTACTCCATCTCTCTTCATTCCTGGCCAGAACAACTTCTTTTTCAGGGCTGTCAACATTTTTTGATATCCTGGATGTCCTGCATATGGTTGTTTGTGGTACTCATCCAAAATTTCTCTTTTCAAGGACTCCACATCTGGAATATACATTCTATCCTCATAGCAGATCAGCCCTTTTTGGTTTTGAGTGAGATCAGATTTCTCCTTTTTCTGTAATTTCACCAGAAGTGTTTCATAATTTGGGTCTTGGTTTGCTGCCTTATTTACCAAATCTTCCACATCGATCTGAGCACTACTTCCAATGCTATTGATATTCTGACAAGCATTTCTACTCAATGCATCAGCAATTTTATTTTCTTTTCCTCTGATATGTTTTATGTCCATATCAAATTCACTTAGAAAAGACAACCATCTAGCTTGTCTAGCATTCAAATCAGTTTGGGAAAAGAAATATTTGAGACTAATATGATCAGTCATCAATGAAAATTTCTTTCCAAGAAGATAGTGTCGCCACATTTTCAAAGCATGAATAACAGCTGCTAATTCTAAATCATAGGCACTATAGTTCTGTTCATGTATCTTTAGTTTCCTAGATTCATAGGCAATAACTGAATTTTCCTGCAAAAGGACTCCTCCCAATCCCTCTCTACAGGCATCCGTACATACCATAAATTCTTTATCAGGATCTGCAATCTTTAGTATAGGGGCTGTAGTAAGTTTCAATTTCAATTGGTCAAAACTGTTTTGACATTTTTCGGTCCACTCAAATTTGACACCCTTCCTTTGTAATGATGTGATGGGGTATGCTATGGCAGAAAATCTCTCCACGAATCTGCGATAATAGCCTACAATCCCCATAAATGATCTCACTGCTGAAACATCAGTTGGTACATGCCATTCTTTTATAGCCTTTATCTTCTCAGGGTCAACAGCAAGGCCTTGTTGAGAAATAACATGGCCCGAGTATTGAATCTTATCTTTATAAAATTCACATTTGTTGAACTTGGCATATAGCTGGTTTTCCTTCAAAGTTTGCAATACTATCCTAAAATGTTCTTTATGTTCCTCCTCACTTTTTGAGTAGACTAAAATATCATCTATGAACACAAGAACAAATTTATCCAAGTATTTATTTAGCACGTTGTTCATTAGGCACATAAATGTGGCAGGGGCATTTGTCAAACCAAAAGGTAGGACTACAAATTCACAGTGACCATACCTGGTTCGAAAGGCTGTTTTGCTGATGTCTTCTCCCTTAATTCTAAGATGGTGATAACCAGTCCTTAAATCAATTTTCAAAAATACTAAAGCTCCTCTCACTTGATCAAAAAGATCATCAATTCTAGGCAAGGGGTATCTATTTTTTATGGTCAACTTATTCAGTTGACGGTAATCAATGCACATCCTAAAAGTTCCATCTTTCTTTTTCACGAATAGCACCGGTGCTCCCCATGGAGACACGCTCGGTCTGATATACCCTTTATCTAATAGTTCTTGCAATTGCGTTTTCAGTTCCATCAATTCAGGAGGACTCATTCGATAAGGCGCTCGGGAGACAGGTGTTGCTCCCGGCACCAGATCGATTGAGAAATCAATCTCTCTTTTGGGGGGAAGATGAGGGATTTCCTTTGGAAAGACTTCCTTAAATTCTGTTATTACTAGTAATACATCCAGCAGATTTTCTTCAGTTTTTTGTTCCATTTCTTCCACATGTACTGCAAAAACTTGGTATCCTTTTCTAGCTGTTCTTTTTAATTGCAATGCTGAAATTTGTCTTACAGAGATAGGTTTTTGTTTCCCTTTGAGAATAAAAGGTTTCCCTTCCTCATCTACATAATGCAAAGTCTTCTCCCAGCAGTTCATCAAGGCTTTCTTCTTTTCCAGCCAGTCCATTCCTATCAGCAGGTCATATGAACCTAAAGGCAGAATGTTCAAATTTACTTCTGTGTGAAAATCATTTAATTTTATTGCTGTCTGGGGCAATTTATGTGTTACCTTCCTCTTAGTTCCAGTGGCCAGCTATACCAACCATGACTGCTAAAATTTTTCAGTTTTTAAGTTACATCTTTCTATAATCTTTGGACTAATATAGCTTAAAGAAGCACTCGGATCAATCAGAACAGTAACAGATAGGTCAGAAATCTTACCCTCCATTTCCACCATGGTAGCTTGATGTTCTGCTTGCCGATTTTCCAAAGCTGCACTGATAGTTGGTATATTTCTGGCTATGTCATTTACTGTTGTAGCTTCTCGATCTCTCATAATCATCTGAATGTTTCGATGAGGACAGACCCTCAAAATATGGGGTTCTCCACAGCCCCAACATTTAAGGGGTTCTCTCATTTTCACCATGCCCTCTTTCTTATTCTCTTCATTTATTTGTTTTGAGGCCACTTGGGACTGAGCAGTTTGGCTTTCTTTGGGTTTATTAAACTTTTTCCGCTTTTGATCTCTGCCAAAATTCTTCAAATAGGCTGGTTTCTGTTTCCTCCCTTTGTACTCATTTTAGTTTACCCATCTTTTCCCTTGTTTAGTTTTTCCTTTGAACTGTTGGTAACATAATCTGGATTTTCTAAGAATTTCGTCCATTGCTTTTTTGGTTATCAAATTCAATTTTCTCTTTGTAAACAATAGGCAAACAATTCAAAAACCTTTGTACCTTTTCCTTTTCCTCCGTTATGTAGGGTACATATCTCAGCAGATTTGTAAACTTAGTAACAAACTCATCAATAGTGAGCTGTCCCAGTCTAAGTTCATGGAATTCCTTTGCTTTGTCTTCATAGTAGCGCTCATTCAAATAGCGATTTTTTAACTTAACCTAGAAATCTTCCCAAGTAACTGTTTTTTCATCAATGGCATGCACCATTTTCGTCTCCTCTCACCACAATGTAGCCTTACCTTGTAGCTGGTAAACAGTTAATCTGGCCTTTAGATTGCTTTCATATTGATAGACCTGGAAATACTTGATCATGTTCAATAACCAAGCTTCTGCATCTTCCTCCTTCTCCCCATCATAGGAGGGAGGCTTGATTTTTCGGAATTCCCCCTATAATTCCTTTTTTTGTTTATTCTTATGCCTAACAGCATCTTCCTCATCAGACTCATCAATTTTCCTCTTTCTGGAACCTTCGCCTTCTTGGCTGTTCCGCGAAGTTAATTCTCTGATGAGCTTTTCGTGCTCCTCACTGGCTAATGACAATCTGTCATTCTGGCTTTTTATCTCAGCCAACTCTCGTTGCAATTCCCGCAACATAGCCATCATGGGCGCATTGGGATCTGGTGCATTTTCCTCATCACGCAGATCAACATAAATTTTGCCACCTTCTTCCATTCTAGTACCCCACTGTACACTACATAGCACAAATCAGTGAAAAAAAAAATAAAAATAAAAATTGTCATAGAAATAAATTTATATAGTGAGTACACAGCAACAGTGAGCACAATGTCACCAGCCCAGTTTTATAACTTGGGCTCTGATACCATTTGTCACGCCTCCATTTCACCAAAAAAAAAATAAAAAATTCTTTTGAGATATTCTAACTGTCAGCCTTTATCGCAATAAGGTATGTCACCCATAATTTCTATTTTGACCTGGTTCAAATCATATTTTGGCCTCTATATGATTTGATTTGTATAGTTATATCCCTCCTTTTAATAAATGAAATTTAATACATTACAATTAATAAGGAGAATCTTATATCCTTAGCTAAGGGGATTCGCACCACTAACCCCCTTACCATCAGAGTTATCCTTTATGATTTATAATTCAAATGTGCATTGATATTCTTTCCTTCGTTAATGTTAATCCAACTAGTAGGCTTATTGGGGTATTAGAATATCATGTTCACACCAATTTTTGTAACCCATATACCCTATCATTCGAATTCATTTATATATGGTCCACGGTTTATAACTATTGGTTTGATTTATTTCGATGATCTCATATCTGCGTGTACATTGCACGTATGGATATTTTCTGAACTGTGAACCATGGATTTCTCACCAAGGGTGAGTCATGTTCTCATTTGTTTATGGTATATCATCGTGGAATTCGACAAGCATGTGAATGTAGACATGTGAGTTCTTTTGTTTTTTTTTTTTTTTTTGTGCAGCGTCCTGGTAATTTAGATTTTGGTGTGAGGGTTGATACATTTACCGGTCTCCATGTCATCGCATGTAATGTTTTGAAGTTCATTCCCCTTCTCGTGAGTGCGTTATGGATCCCACTCGTCGTGGGTCATGGCCACGCCATCAGACTCTGAAATCTACGCATTCAATTGTATACGAACATAGCTGCCTTGACTTTCTTTGCTAGCTGGTAAATTAAATTTCGACTTGACCAGTTTAGTTGCACCTCTCGTCATATCGATCCGTGACTTCTCTATGGATTGTTTTCCATCTGGACGCTTGAGATTTCAAGGGTACCGTTAGGGTTTTGCATTTAGAATTTTTTTGTATATCTTGTGCGATTACACTTTTCAACTGTTCTTTCTACCTTCGTTGGGATTTCTCCTCGTTAATGGCGATGTCGAGCCTCTGCGCACAAAAGAAGCATGACTTCATACCCTTCAGGCCTGTATTATCTCGTCAAACCATCACATTGCAGGTAAGTTATGTAACCACTAGTTTCGTTAACTCCGGACTCTGTTATTGATTTCTCTGAGTATCGTAATGCCTGTAAATGGAAGAAATTGTCTGGGTTTTATTCACACCCTCTTTGAGTTTTTCGTCTACTTAATATCTTCTTTGTTTTCTTAGCCACCTTCCTGGTTTTATTTGGTGGATGGCTAACGAGGCGTAGTATCAACATGTCTGTGTTCTTGAACAGGAAAAATCCTGCTTGTCTTTTGGCCTCGGAGCGATAATGACTTGAGTTCACACGCCTTCTTTCCCACTAGGTAACATCGATTTGGGTTTTCTATCAGTAGACATGTTTTCTCAATTTCCTCTAATTCCTTATGGTGTTAAAATTTTTGTTTTTCTAGCTCTACTACGCTGGCAAACTCTGTTGGAGCGAGGAACGATCTCCTTCGTTAGTTATTTCGTTACTTCTCCACATACCTTTATTTTACATTTTGTTTTCTAGAATTCCTTCTATTAAGTTTCTAAACGAGTTTAAATTGCCCTATATGCATGTAGGTATGGAGGATTCTATGAAATTTTAGTTCATGGCCAGATCTGAGCCAAACATATCAATTTGTATTAACTTCCTCGGCTCTTGGTTTTTCAGGTTGGTATACTCACAGACGGAAGGGAGCCATTCTCACATATCATTTTGTTTTCGCCTTACTTCCGCACCCGTGTTAACGTTCCTTAGGGTCTTAGACAATGTTTATTGAAGTCCTAGAATTTGATAGAGACTGATTATTAATCAAGTTCAGTCGTATGCTATTGTCCTTTAATTTATTTAAATTTGTGGTCTGAGAACAAACTATGTTCCGGTCGAGTCCGAGAGAGCTCGGTCCCTTTTGCTTTTTATGTGGTTGGGTACCTAAGGTGTTTGTTTCTGCATCCGGACAATTTTTTCTTCCCATAAAATGTTTACAACATACAGTTTATAAATTGTGATTGTCTTTATGCTACTTCACATGAAATCTGTTGATTATTACGATTTAAAACACTGAATTACTCCTCCTTTAAACGGCTTATCATCGTAATGGTTTTCATCTATGTAAGTCCTCTTTTTAGCTGATTTTCGTAAATTTTGTAGTGACTCATGGCTACCTGTTATAATTATATTTTATATAACCTTTATCAAAACCTTCTCCGGAATCTGGAGAGTTATAATTCCAGTTGGACTTTGTATGCACAATCAATTTTTTTCCCATGTATATAAATGCTTCTGATATCTTTGGCTATATATTTACCATAATATACCAGTCTTACTATACCCATGTAGAGACTGAATTTCTGTATTGATACCTACCTATATATATTTTCATGCCTGAAGTCTGTGTACCTATTCTCCAATATATGTATTTATTTAAGTCTGCATGGAATACAAGTACTATTTGATTTATAGTTCTTCATATACATCTACCTGTTCATAGTTGTAGTTCTCTAGTGATGTATAATAAATATACATTAATAAAAAATGTGTATTCTTTCATACAATCCTTACTAAGGAGGCCCAAAATCTCTTTAAAGGTTAAAATACTTCAGGTATTTGTACTTTTCTCTCATATATATGTTCTTAGCTTGGTAAGTAGTTAAAGGAATGCTCCTGTATTCTGTATTTTTACAATGTGAACTAACTGTACCCCTTCTCCAATAAACGGATTTAAAATTACAATTTTGTAAACGAGGAGGTACTAGAAATGCCCAGATCTAAACTTGTATATCAATTCAGAGATTCTGGAGGATTTCTCCTCATTATTATAAGTCCTACAACTAAGCAGACTTGAGAAAATTAATTTCTGTCTTGAATCTATAAATGTATGGAACAACCTTCAACCTTCGGGAACAATGTAATGAACTCGAATTGATTTCCATCACAATTAAATATTTAACTATTAAACTTTTCTGGAAGCATTTAAATTTTCCTAGGAGTAGTTTACAGTTAAATTATCTGTAGAGGAATATGTATCCTCATATTTAAACCAATCTTGGTTTAGAGATTCTGTTGGATTCTACTCTACATATTTCTTACTACAACTATACAGAATTCAGGAGGTGAATTCCTTGTGATTAATTTTGTTAAATGTAGCAATTATAATTCTAATACATAATCAACTCTTATATGTAGCCAATTCATACTATATGAAGTAAACACATCTATACATTGAAAAACATACCACTCATGCAGTCGACCAACCTCCCAACCTTAGAGTCCTTCTGTCTCCCAAAACTCACCCCCGAGCTGAGATGACCTCCTAGAACAGATCAACCCCTCATCTGTTTAGGAACAGCTTATTTAAGCTATGGTTCCCCAAAGCCTGTTTCTAATTCTGCGTCCAGAATATCAGGATGCTTTTCTTCCTGTTTGCCTAGGCTTCCCATTTTAGGGATTCTTTAAAGCTGTTTTATGCTTTTGCTCAGCTTTTCCAACTTTCTACCTCTTCCCAAATACTTTCCTCATCATTGGGGAAATTTAGATTCTTCCTCAAAAATGTAAATTAAAAATAATTTCTTTCAAGGATTTTTGAAAGATTGCGGGGAAATATTTGCCTTATCCATCCTCATGTATTTAGCAAGTGATCTCATAAATCTCATTTTGGTCAATCTGCACACAATCATTTTATTCATTTCCTCAAATTAAATATTTAATTACATTCACAAAATACTTATCCTTTGGGGTCCACTCCCCTTAGGATTAAAGTTCAAATGTCCAGTTTTTTTGAAATTTAAACACATAAATTGGGGGTGTTACAATATCAGATACAATGTGTTGCCCTAGGGAACCCAAGCACTATTTATAGAGAAGAAATATGGCATGTTGTGGTTGTGCATTGATTATCAGAAACTAAATAAATCCATAGTAAAGAGAAACTCGCTTCCCAGGATTCATGACTTATTTGATCAGCTAAGACGGATAGCAGTATTCTCAAGAATAGATTTAAGGTCGAGCTACCATCAAATTCATAGTAAGGATGAAGAAATCCACAAGATAGACTTTAGGACCCTATATGGACACTATGAGTTCGTGGTGGTGCCATTTGGGCTCACAACTTCCCCTACCACATTTATGTGTCCAATGAACAATATCCTCAACCCATATTTGGACAAGTTTGTAATGGTCTTTGTGGATGATATTTTGGTCCACTCAAAAAACAAAGAAGAGCATTTGACAGTGGTGCCACAATTTCTGAGAGAGCACAAGCTCCATGCAAGGCTCAACATGTGTGATTTCTTCTAATCACAAGTTTGATACTTGGGACATATCGTATCCAAAGAAGCAATGGTAGAGGACCTTGAGAAGATAAAGGTCGTCATGTAGTGGCCTACTCCCCAAAATGTTATAAAAGTTAGATATTTCATGGGATTGGATGGATATTTTCGACGATTCATTCGATATTTTTCAAATATTGGGAATCCAATCATATCTCTGGAGAGGAAAGGAGTCAAATTCCAATAAATAGCAGTGTGTAGCTATTTTTGAGCATCTTAATCAATTTCTCACATGTGCACTTATTTTGCAGAAAGTGGACCCGAAAAAGGAATCCTTAGTCTACATAGATGCTTGTAAGGAAGGAACAAGTAGATTCTTGATGCAGGAAGGAAATGTGGTTTGTTATGTGTCAAGAAAATTAAATGAGCGAGAGAAGAACTATGTCACTCATGACTTGGAGCTTGCAACAATAATTCATGCATTGAAAATGTGCAGACATTGTTTACTTGGAAGAAAGTCTGTTTTAATGTCAAAACATGGAGGGTTGAGATATTTGTTTGACAAATCCAAGTCCAATGCAAGACAAGCCAGATAGTGGGTTTTGATGATTGAGTTTGACTTTGAGATAAATCACATTAAGCGAAAGGAGAAAAAGGTAGCAGATGCTATCAGTATGAATATACAAGTGGCTCACTTGGCATCCATAAGAATTTGTTAGGTTTACATTAAAGAAAGGATCAAGGAGGAATTAGTACATGAAAAACCCTACCAACATGTGAAGTAATGCTTATATTATAAAC
This sequence comes from Pinus albicaulis, assembly GCA_034641835.2. Classification (NCBI taxonomy): domain Eukaryota; kingdom Viridiplantae; phylum Streptophyta; class Pinopsida; order Pinales; family Pinaceae; genus Pinus; species Pinus albicaulis. The sequence continues at coordinate 1,128,472,402 of CM076584.1, read as the reverse complement.
CATGAGGATCGATGACAAAAAATAGCATACTCACCATTGATGGCATGTGTAATTTCAAGGACAGATGGTATGTACTGTGCATGGGTGACTTGAAGAAGCTCACCATCAATGTTTTTCGTAAAATACCTTATTTAGGTCATCTCGGTTATCTAAAAATGATAACAAATATGAAGATGAATTATTGTCGGTTGGGAATGAAGAAGAAAGTGGTTGATTACATTTCGAGGTGCCTATAATGTCAACAAGTTAAAGTGGAATGCATGCACCCAACGGTTTCAGTACAACCAATCAAAATTCCTATGTGGAAGTGGGAAGTCATATCTATGGACTTCATCACAATATTTTCAAAAACATCCAGGAAAAATCATGTTATAATGGTGGTAGTAAAAAAAAAAGAATAAGAAATATCACTTTATAGTTGTCAAGTCCACTCAAGTCCGAGTAGCACAATCAGTTGAGGATGGGCCTCGTCAGCAAGGCAGCCTAGGATCAAACCTCACAGGGGGTGGTTGTGCCATGTGCTAGGGGGATGAGACATGCTAAAAAATCCAGTCAGCTAAAGGGCTGGTGTGGCCCAGGTCAAGTGTGATCCTCAGTTGATTTTGACAGCTTATATGCCCTTGGGTCGCGGCTCCTCAAGACACATGTAAAGCTTGGAGGATCATAGAAAACTTGATAGACAAAAAAAAATGTTAAATCCTACCAAAAGGAAATTGGTATAGCTCATATCTTCATGAAGGATATATTTAGATTGCATAGCATACCCAAGGAAAATCATTTCATATCAGGATGCCAAATTCACTTCAAAATTTTGGAAGGCATTATTCGTTGGTTTTGGAACCCATCTAACCTTTGGTATAGCTTACCATCCTCATATTGATGGAAAAATTGAAGAGTGAACAGAGTTTTAGAATACATGTTTAGGATGCATATCACGACTCATCCATGGAGGTGGGAAGGGTTTCTACCCTTGGTTGAATTTTCTTACCACAATTCCCAGTGTCAATATTCATTGAATATGAGCCCTATTGAGGCTTTATATGGAGACAAATGTAACACTTTCATTATTTAAGATGATCCAGTGGATTGGGTGGTTCTTGGACCTAATATGCCCAAGGAAATGGAGCAGGAAATAATTAATATCAAGTGGAAACTGAAGGTAGCCTAGGATAGCCAAGTAAGTTATGAAAATTAGCAGATAATGCATAAGGAATCCCAAGTGGGATAGCATGTATATCTCTACATCAGACTAAGTAAAATCTCATTGAGAGAGGGACCTTGTGCTAAGTTGGCGCCCAAATTTTGTGGACCATTTCAAATTTTGGATAGAGTTGGGTCAGTGACTTATAGATTGGCCTTACCACCTACAATGAAAGCACATGATTTTTTTCACATTTATTTACTTAAGAAGTATGTACATGATACTAATCATGTTTTTGGTTTGTCTATGATACAGGTGGAATCCAAGGGAGAGTTCCAACCAGAACCTATATGCATCCTAGACAGGATGCAAAACATGCTGTGGAATCAATTAATAGAGAATTTTAAGGAGTAATGAAAGCACTTTGGACCAAAAAAAGACACCTAGGAAATGGAAAAGAAAACACGGGTGGCTTGCCCAATTTTTTTAATTTTTTAAATGGATTTAAGGGTTGTAAATGAAACACTCACTATGTGCAATGTTTATTTTTAGTTTTTAGAACATCAAGGAAAATTTTGCCTTAAGGGGGTTGGATTTGTAATATCCCTTTTTTTGGCACCCAATATATGTAAATACCATTGTGTAAACTAATGTTAAATTGCATAAAAAATTACTTAATTAGTTGAACTAAGGAAGGGGCACAGATCCAAATTTATGAAGGGTGGAGGGCCTATGAAAAGGCCATGAGACAGTGGTACCCAATGCATTTAACCCACAATAACCACCTTGACTTGGATTGCGTGCACTGATATTTAATAAAGTTCTTGAGTGAGCATGAAGGAAAAGAAGGACAACACCCATCCTCCTCATGGATCGAGGTCGAGGATGGTGGATGCCTAAATATGAGGAGAAAAAGTTCAACATGCAAGAGAAGAAGGTGATAGGTAGTGTGTGTAGTCGCTTATTAGGAGAGGAGAGAAGAAGAGAAGAGATTTGAAAGAAGCAATGAATAACATCATGGATGCACATAAGGAAAATGAATAGAAAATAGAGGAAAATCGGTGGAGAAGAATGATTCAGATTTAATTGTGTGTGTTTAAACATGTATGACCAATGGGAGGCTCAATGGAGAATTTAAACACTTAGTTCTTGCTGAGTAAGTTGATAAATTGCCTTGTTGGATAGGTTGTGAAACCACTAGTAGTGTTTTCTAAATGGGTTGATAAACAAATGGGGTGCTTGCTGGAACTTTAATAAACCACTAGGCACATAAGCTAATCCATTATGGTGCTTACTAAAAAAATTGATAAACCACTAAATGCTTGCTTGTAAATCTAATAAACCACTTAGTTCCTGCTAAGTAAGTTGATAAACCACCTATACAATGGATTCAATCTCTTGGAACTAATAAATACCCTAGTTGAGCCTTGGATGAAGTCCTATGTTTTGGTTTTTGAAGTAAGAGTGTCATTTTGGTGCTTATTTCATGAGAGCAGTTAATAGATAACCTGAACAATGGACTCCTCCTCTTGAAGATTTTGGTAAAGCCTTTGTGTGAACTTTCTTGAGATTATACCCCCCTCAAAATTTGGACCTGACTGGGGGGTGGTTAGTTGCAACAGAGTTTACAATGTAGCTATCACTTGGTTCAATGGATAGTTGAAGTCCCTCCTCTAGCCATTTAAATGCACTCTAATAAGTATAAAATTATGTATATTGTCCTTTAAGGTGTGATAGTTGTGTTCTAATGATGGTTTTCATGGCCTATCACTCATGATGTTGGCTATCTTGAATGTTATGTTTCACTAACTAGTAGCACCATGGAGTTGCTACTATGTTTATGATTTACTAGTTAAGTGTATTATGCTAGTTGAGTGTTTGTATGGTTGTAATGGGAGACTTATAGCCCATGAAATTGGTTGAAAGAGTATTTACCTAGTTTTTTTTGCTTTAAAGAAAACTTTGAATTATTCGCTCATAAACTATCATAGCGAGAAAATCTATGTAAACCTGTGAAAATAAAGATTCAAGCTCATTTCACCCATGGAATCCAAGGTCGGCCCTTGATCGTCTCCTATAGAATTTTTTTGTTTAATCCAATTCCCTAAGTCTTAATATATTTACCAAAATTTAACTATATTCAGTTGTTGCACATGAGAATAACTCGTTCATCTAAGCATCGATAGTGTCAAAGTGTGACACTCCTATGTGGAGGTCGGATTGGCAAGCGATTGGATCTTACTGAAAACACATTGAATTGACACTTTGTACCTACACCAATGAAGGACATGTTGGGCCCCTCACTCCAGATGATGTGGAAGCTCCACGAGGGACCACGTGGTGGTGCCAAGTAGGAACCCCCTAGGGGTTTGTGATGTGGCAGCGCCACCACAGACACGGTGAGGGTCTGGCAGGTCCAATGGTAGAAAGGGAAGCCATGTGTCGAATGGAAAGATGTTCACTAGAGGGAATATGTGCGCCAAATGGGCGAATTTTTGTCAGATGATCAAATTTGAACTAGAGGGAAAATGTGTGTCAGATGACTAAATGTGCGTTGGAGGGGAGATGTGCATTGGATGTGTGTCGGATGGTCGGATGTGCGTTGGTGGTAAAATGTCTTTCGGATGGTCGGATGTGCATTCGAGGGAAAATTTGTTTCGGATGGTCAAATGTGTGTTGGAGGGACGATGTGTTTCGGATGGACAGATGTACATTGCAGGGAAGATGTGCGTTGGAGGGACGAATGTGCGCCAAATGGCCGAATGTGCGTTGAATTGTCAGATGTGCGTCAAAGGAAATGTTGTGCAACAATTTGGATCCATGCATCTAGGATACGGGGGTTACAAGGGCTGTACACCCTAGTGGAGGATCATATGGGCGATGAGCCAGATGGTTTTCATTGCCTATCACTCGTCGCCCACTATTTCATCTCGAACTCATTGTTATAGACAAGTAATAAGGTCGATAGAGCATTGCACCAGTCCAACATGACATGGACTCTTAGAACCCTACACCCAAGACAACATTGCACTGGTCACATGGGTGCCAGGTAATAAATAATGATGAAATGTACCCCTCTTTATGATGACATGTATTCCGCATGGTAGCGCAATGCTTATGCGGCCAAACCTAATTGACCAAAATTTAGAAGGGAATAACTTTAAATCCAAGAGTTGGATTGAGATAAAATTTATATCATTGAAAATCTCTCAATGAACTATATGCAATGGTGGCATTGGTTTCAAGTTTTAATGAAATTGGTAAAAGTGGAAATTTGTGAACCCATCTTCATAATAGACCTTCCATATGAAGTCAAATAATAGGTAACCCACACCTGCAACCAGAAATAGTAAAAGAGGGTGGGAGGGAGTGTTAAAACACATTTATTCACTTGATAATATTTTGACTTTGGAGGGATGGCCTTAGGACCCAGTAGAAGATAGCTAATTCTTTTGCAGTTTTTCTTAACTTTATTATTGGAAATTTTCAATATTTTCTTTGTGTTGGACTTGAATTAAATTCACTTCTTATAAGGGTTTTCTCTCATCAATTTTGGGTTCACATCATTAAACATTGACATGTTATCTGGCCCATTTGTTGCATAATTAGGTTCCAAATTTGGTGGTCGAAAACCACTTCTAACACTTTTTAATACGAAACTTCATCAAGACTCGTGAGGTTTCAAACCATGGGTATTTTCTTGAAACTTTGGATATGTTACTAGCATTTGTACTATATTTTGTTTCCTCGTTAATACTTTTGTACAAAATTATGATTATAGGGGATTGTTAGCAATTCTGGTCCTAATCATTAAGTCCTAAACCCTTAATATTTATCTTTGGATGTATTCATTATCATAAGCCATGTATTATATAGTTATGTTGACCATTATAGGTCATTATTGAATGAATGTGTTTTATATTGTAATAGCCTGTGAATAATAGGATGAACAATGAATTTAGTTTCATGCCTTTCCACCTAATTTTTATCTTGCTTTTCATTATGTCTTTCAGATGTTGTAGTCAAATGGTAGATAGTAGTGCGTGTTCATGGAGGCTTGCCTTAGAGCTAGTTTTCACAATTAACTCATTAGGTTAGCATTTAAAGAGATATTAGACTCAATGGATAAATAAGTAAGAAAAAGTTAATATGGGCCTAAATCCAAGCTTGTATAAGGAATAAAGGGAGCTCCAAGATTCCAAGTAAAATAAGCAAATACCATCTCTAAATCTATTTTGTTTTCATAAAATTCCTAATTGTGAATTTTAATGGAGTTTTCATATGACCATAAATCTCTTGATTTCTAAGTCAAAAAATAGCAGGTCACCACTTATATATGCATTTGTTGAGCTATTTTATTGTACAAAAGGGTTCTACTCCTTTGTATTTGAATTGAAAATGAAGAAATACATAATTTTTAGAGGGGTTCCATGGTTCAAGGAACCTAATGGTATCTATCTAAATCATTGGTCACTCTCCTTTGATCCATTTTACTAAATAAATGACCATTTGGCTTAGATGACCTTTCCAACACATGATCTTTTAGGATCCCCAAACCCTCAAGGAAATTGGGAATGTACTAGATAACTTTATTGATAAAATATATCCAAATAATTTCATCTTTACATGTAACAAAATTCTTGTGGGGGCTAACTTGAATAAAAAGTCTACCAAAAGACATATAATTTGAGATAAATATTCATATCCATGTGCAAACACTAGGCTATGAATAACTCTCATTTAAATGCAATTCATTCAATGAATATAGACACTTTATAAAAAATATTCTCCAGGAAGAGAAATCCCCTAAATTCCCCTCCCCTCTAGAAAAAATGGTTTGAAAAAATATCAAATCCCAAAAGAAATATATAAAATCAACAATGAAAATAGAGACACTCAAGAGCAATCCAAACCATAGCAAAAATTACAATGACCTCCATAGGATATGTAGTAGAAAAGAGTTTCAAAACATATCAAATCCCAAAAGAAATATATAAAATCAACCCCAAAAGAAATATATAAAATCAACAAGGGTATTAGAGACACTCAAGCAATGAAAATGGTAGGAAAAATCAACAAGGGTATTAGAGACACTCAAGCAATGAAAATGGTAGGAAAAATGTCGATGACCTCCAGAGGATATGTAATAGAAAAGAGATACATTGTCCTAAATAATAAATGACATAAGGAAAAACTTAAAAAAAAAAAAAGGAACCTCCCCCTCTCAAGGGAAGAGTGGTTAAGGAGCAAATCCAAGGGAAAAAGAAAGAGGTGACAGGAAAAAAAGCCGAGTGCTGATGGTTGCAAATAGTTTGGTTATAAAAGCATTTTAAATATTATTAATTAAGCCGACTGACTTAGCTTGGTTTTAAAGATCCAATAATTTCATAAGTTTGCTATATATACAACATCGTGCAGCGGAAAGGTCCATGAGAATTGTTGCGAAGTTGTGAGATCACAAAGGAAAAGGAGAAAGAGAAGAAAGGTCTTTAAACAGGAGAGGGGTCTTTTAAGTAATTTGAGTTTGACTTATTAGTTTTGGTTGAGGCTAAAAGCACGAGGCTGTCCGGATTTAAATCCGAAGGATTTCTTAGGAGCATAGCACTATGGTGTTCGCTCAAGAGACAAAGTTGAGACTACCGAAAGCAGTAGCTTCATTTACAAAGAGCAGTTTTAAAATGCCGGCGGGTTTGAAATCGGAAATTTCATTCACACATAGCAGTGTCAAAATGGAGGTGGGTACTCCGAAATCTGAATGTTCATCCACACAGAGCAGTGTTAAATCTGAAAGCTCATACACACAGCGCAGTGATAAATCTGAAACTTCATCCACACGAAGCAGTGTTAAAATGGCTGTAGGTCCAAAATTTGAAAGTGAATCCACAAGGAGCAGTGTTAAAATGCAGGTGGGTCCGAAATTTGAAAGTTCATCTACAAAGAGCAGTGTTAAAATGCCGGTGGGCCCAAAATTTCTAACGTCTTGTGGAAGATTCGGGGAACGTACATTAAAAGATAATTCTACAAACCCTAATTCAAGAACTTCTAGATATGCCGCAGAAAGGGTTTTGTCCAAAATCCCTCTGCCGCCCAAGCCAAAGCAAGAATTTAATTTATGTGATCCTTCGGATGCCACTAGAGATATGTCGTCTGGAAATGTGGCTGTGAATTGGGAGAAAAGTCAGACTGATATTGATTCACAAGACAAATGTTTCATTCCTTCAAAGGAGAGTATTTGCTCAAACAGTATATTGTACACTGTTACTGCTTTACGTCAAACAGTATATTTGGATGGGACTGAAGGGGAGCTTGGAGAGTTCAACTCAAATGGATTAAGTTTTGATGATTTTTTGAGTGAAGCCAATAGACTTGGTGACCATCTCCTTTCTTGCTCACATGTCTCTCGAGAGTTCAACTCAAATGGATTGAGTTTTGATGATTTTTTGAGTGAAGCCAATAGAGTTGGTGACCATCTCCTTTCTTGCTCACAAGTCTCTGTATCGCATTGTAAAGCTACTAGTTACAGTCTTGACAAACTTGCTCCTAGATGTCTACACTACGAAGATGAAACCAGATTCGATTCCACAATGGAAAAATCTCTGATGCAGCTGGATGATGAAATGGGTCGTCTGATGTTGAAGGAGAGCAACAACCATAGACATGATCCTCTCTACTGGCCTCTTAATCTGGAATCATACTGGACTATTGAAGGATGCTGCTGCAACTAGGGTTTCCTCCTTGAATAACACGGTACCTGAGCAAAAATGGTGGAATCGAGACCACTGTATCAAGTTCAGATAAGGCAACTGTAAAGACGTCCCTCCAAATAAATAATGGGAAGAGGTAATCCTTATAATATGTTGGAATTATATCTATATATATATATATATATATATATAAAATTTAATTTAAATTAAAAATTAATGTTTACAGTATAGTTATTAAATTCCAATTCGATTTTATAAAAAAAAAATGAGTTGTATTCAATTCAATACTGAATTTTTTTGAAAATATATTATTTTTTCTTTTAATTTTTCTTTTAATTTTAGTTTTCAACATGGATCCTCTTTAGAATTAGAAACTTGAACTTGTGTTTTATGATACTTCCTGGGGTATGTCAACACTGTTTAAATGCTGGGGAAAATAATTATCATCTCTTTTATGAATGTATTTTTATTAGGGAAGTAACCGCAATTGATTTGTACACAGTTCAAAAGGCTGGGGAAAATATTTATCATCTCTTTTATGAATGTATTTTTATTAGGGAAGTAACCGCAATTGATTTGTACACCGTTCAAAATCACTGCACCACACTTCCAAAGTACTATTATACTTCCAAAGTACTATTATATGCTATGAATGGTGGGGGTGGAGAAGGGAAATCTTTTCGGATCATCCCCATCATTTATCACTTGTTTATGTGGATTAGCAGGAACAGATGGATATTTGATGGAAAACCAAACCATCCTTCTTTTCTCAGCAAACAGATTCTACAACTGTGGGGCTCGAAGATAACGCAGAAACCTCCATGGGACCTTTCAATTAAAAACCGCCCACATCAGATTCTCTACCCTACTGGTTTTTGGTGTAGTGCGTGGTTGATGCTTTCCTCTTCCTGCCATTATAAAATTCATTGGGCAGGCAGTCAAGGTACCAATATAAGGGTGGAGTCCCTGGCTCTTTGGAGACTGTCATGGTTTACTCATCACCTCTATATTGATTCCTTATCTGTTTTTGGGGACTCACGGGTCTAATCGACCACCTCAACAAAGGTACCAGATATTGGAGGTTTGGATGGATAGAATGAAGGAGCTTCAAATGAAGTTTTCATCTATATCATTCACCCACATCTACAGAGACAAAAACTCTGAGGCAGATCTGCTATCTAAGTTGGGACTATCTGGTCTATATGGGGAGATGCCTTACGAGTTGTTTGATGCTGATGGAAAAGGTGCAAGAGGAACTGTTATTATTTTCTAATCCTTTTTTCTATATTGCGAGTATTGGTGGAGAGAGTGGCTTCTCCCCTCTCGGCTTATGGATACCGTTAGCTTTTTATTTCTTGTCCCTTTCATTTAGTCCAAACAGGTGATTGTTTACAGGAAATATCCTACGAAATTTTGTCCAGAAAGCCGATTGCAGGATCTGGATATCCCCAGGGTTAGCCTTTGAAATTATTTTGGTGTTTCAGAACGCTTCTGGGCCGTTTTTGTGATGTCAATACTATGTACCACTGTATCCTAAGTTTGGATAGAATGGTGTCTCTAGATTGTTTTTTGGTCGCTATTGGTCACTTTATGTTTTTTGGTTCTTCAGCAATGTCGGACTGAAAACTATGTATAAGTGTTTTGATGATATATATAGGCTTGTTGAAACTACAATATAACAAATTCAATGATGGATTGATGTAAATGTGTAAATAATGTCAAAGTATGATTATTGATTTCCTGTGATTTCCTGTGTTGGCTGCAGTTTCAAATGCATATTATTTGCTCAATAACTTAATTTTGAAGACGGGGGAATGTTTGGGAGGTCAATGAAAGTGAAGTGAATAGGGTAGTATGCAAACAATAGCATGGCACATAGCTCGCTTCATGGAAGCAGGTAGAGATGGCTTAAACCTAGGGGCATCAGATTCTACGATTATGAAACCTTCGCTCGCATCCAGAAAGACCATTCCTAATATGCAGTGTTGTCTTAACCATGTATTGGTGTTGATTTCTGAAGCACTCCATAAAATTTCTTCCGCTTAGATGTAGTATGGTGTCTGTATTTTTAATATGATTTTCATAAAATCTATGTTTTTGATAAATAAAAAATAGTAAGAAACCACCAAATTAACAAAATATATATATGAATGATTGAGTGACTTCACAAGCTTAAAACATAATGTGAAAATGTACGTTAACATTTTTTGTTTTGGAGTTTTTAATGATTTTGATTATCTAAATGAGTTAGTTTAATAAAAAAAACTATAAGTTTTTTTTGGATAAAATTTAAGTTATCATAATATATTTATAAATTTTAATATGTATATAATAATTTTTATTAACTATAATTTTTGATAACCATATATTTATATGATTTATATTAAATTATTTAGGGTTTATATTGAATCATTTATTATTTATATTGAATCATTTCATACACACATATATATATATATATATTATATATATTAGTTAATAAGGTTGGTAAGTTTAGTATTATATTTCTTATTACAAATTAAATTTAAGCTTTGAATATTAGTAATTAAGTGAGATTTTATTATGTAAAGATAAAATAGCACACACACTCAATATATTTTATATTATGAATCAGAAATTACACACATATTTATACAAGTAAAAGTCTCAAGATAGGAATTCTATCTTAGACGTACAGTAGTGTGGTTGAGAGATTCTCTCAACCACACACTAAACTAGGAGAAACTATATTCTAGTTAATTCCTATTATGTAGGAACAAACTCCTCAAATGGAGAATTACAACCATAAACAAGTAGGAATTAATTATTTCTAACTCCCCCCCTTAATGACTACTTGTCATGCTAGTGATTCACAAAGTCTGGTTGTGGTCAAACATAACAAAGAATATGTCGATGTCCATATAAAAGAGCAACCATCCATCGGAATGTATGGGTACCAATCGCTTGCAACCGCTAGTCCTGTAGGATGTCCTTTGCATACATGATTCTGTCGACCATTATCATTGCATATAGGTACCTACAAATCCACCACCATCGGGCGAATTGCATGTGCAAAACCTCCAAAACAAAGAGAGATCAGTGCCTTTCTAAGCCAAATATTCATGTCCAAATAACAATCGCAAACAGTTGCGCTGATTGCGCCTTTCGACGCAACTGTCAGATAGAAAAGTCGCCGACCCTCTTGTGCTCCGACACACCAATATCTGAGACCATGAACCAGGTGTTACTGCAGTCCACCTGCTCCTACGAGCACAAAGCTCCCGTGTACATGTTAGCCACTCACGCAATATGCCACCACCGGGAAAATCCACCAACTTCAATATGCCACCACCGAGCAAGTCCGATCTGCCACCATCGGGCAAATCTGCCAACTTCAATATACCACCACCGGGCAAGTCCGATCTGCCACCACCGGACAAATCCGGAACTTAAATGTGCCACCACCGGGCAAATCCTGTAGCCACTAAGGCTCTGTATGTGGTTTCTGGCTCACCACAAACCATCACTTTACAGTGACAAAAGATGGTTTCAAGCTGACCATAAACCATTACAAAGTGGTTTTAAGATCATCACGAACTTTCAAATGCCTTTACAATGCTTACATTCCATACTTCAACATTTGGAGTTTTTTGGTACATATAATGACCATTACAACAACCAACTAGACTTTCTTATAACATGCTGGGGAGTCTATTCCACAAACCACACTAACTCAAATAGACATTTACTTTGCTGTCCACCATAACCGTTGTTGCTGCTTCATTACCTCATCTTCTCCTACATCCCGGGCATCCTTATATGTTCAAATAACTTCTTGGAACTCCATGCTTAACCTGTCATTAGTTAGAGTTGCAAATTCTAACAAAATAACTTTGCCTACATTGAGTTAGCTAGGCTCAATAAGGCTCAATAATATATAAACATGATTCCAGGAAAATACAACATAAACTCTTCAAATTTAATTTCTCTATCTCTGCCCATAGATTATTATTTTTTAAACATACCAGTAGCCATTTTTCACCAACAATACCTGTGAGGGGTCTACTGATAAAGAAACAGATTGACGAATTTTCACCTGGAATCAATGCAGTGCATTCAAACACTGATGATCCAGATATAGGCACACAGCCACACGAAGAGAACACAATTTTCCCTTCAAGAGTAATAATCCAGGACTCCACGGTCCAATCCTCCATCACGTTTCAGTATCCACTCCCCTGGCAACATAATGCCACTTCCCTTGCTCACAATATCAAGGCTTGGTAATTGCTTCCAACCATGCTACCTCATGCTCGTTGTCGTACTGCAACAACTAAGACCCATTGTCTAGCTAATCTCCTCGCAATTGAACATGCAGATCTGTCTTCACAATCTGTTTCCATCAAACCGGGCATGCACAAACTTGATCATCCTCCAATATCTGATGTAATTGTCATGTCTTCATTATATCTGGTAGTAACTCATTCGTGACCATTTTAGAGAAATATTAAACACATACCACTTGACATCATTCCAACACTTTGATCTGTACCAGATATACTAGTGAAAAACAAACCACGCAGCAGACTGGAGCAATAGCAAAGCACCATTACAAAAATAACACAATGTCTTCAAATCGAAGCTCGAACAAAGCAACAAACCAAACTCGAATGTTTCTTTTCCTCATACATTCACTTACAAAACGCTGAGGAGATCCAGTAAATTCACCCATGTTGCTATCTTCTCCATGTAAAAACACCCTTCAATCCAGCAACTGACAAAAAATTCAAAGAGCAAACTGCAATAAATGTGTAGACAATAAGTACAATCGATGCTGGTGTTTTTTAGCATTGGCCTCCACACATTGACCTGACGTTCCTCAATGTTTCTTAATATAGACCCAACACAAATGCAAATTCATGTATGCAAGGTAGCGTTGTTGAAAATACGAACATAAAAATAGCGATAGTTACGCTGTCCAATGCATTGCCCAACCCATGGGCAATGGTGATCAAATCGTTCCACACAGTTATTGCATATAGAACAATGTGAACAACGAGGAGAACGATACAACATGTAAATATCACAAAACTTGATCTTAACTGCAACACAAATTCTGCTTAAAAAAAAGATCCACTAGAAATATGAAAAATCCTCCTCTGTCTTCGCTTTGGATCCAAACGAAAATTAATTGGAAATAGGAACACCTACCTCGCCTTTGCAGCCAACATATTTGGGGATATTTTAACGGACGATGTGTCGTTAAAGGAAACCAAATTGCTAGTGTTTTCAGTACTGTAACCCTACTCTATCTGTTGGACAATGACGAGGGAGGCGCTACTGCAAAAAGGTTTCCAACGTCGCCACTGTTGTATGTAGATATATGCTTACCATTAATAAACAATAATAAACAATACGCTCTCCAAACATCCATGAACTTTGGAAATCGAATCATCCTCTGCTTCAGCGAAATAATAAAAAACAGTGCGCGGCCAGCGTGTTAGTTATTTATCATCTCCAGAACCTGTGGAATAATTCGCTGCATTGCCCATTCTGGGCCAAATTCTTCGGCAAGCCACTTCAGATTGTTAGCAGTCGATTATTGCAAGCTGAATTCTCCAATTCCGATCTTCTACAAGCTAAACAATAGCTGGTAATAGTGACTGACATTTTTTTCGAGGTGCCTTCTTCAAATCATCGTCGCTGGCATTGTTCCCCACATTCAGATTGTTATAATAATTTCGCCAGAGGAGGAAGGGAATCAAGAACGAGCCAGGGTTCGATCTTTACATCTCTCTCTTCCGCTTGCCAATGCCATCGATCTTTACATCTCTCTCTTCCGCTTGCCAACGCCAATCTACCTCGCAGAATCATCAAGGAAACTCAGCGCTTACTCAGCGAGCCGGCTCCCGGAGTGCTGATGCCAACACTGATTGCCAAATTCACCACCCTTCTCTAAGAAGCCTGTCCATCTCTCTCACAAACTCTGGATCAACCAAGAGGCTTGGACACTGTGGGTTTCGTTCGTAGGCCTTCTTGATTCGATCCAAGAAAACAACCCTAATAATGCACCCGCATTTCCAGTTAGACAGGCCAGCATGTTGGAAAATCTTCGCAGCACCCTCACACTCCTCCTTCAGGCCACTCAGATACCTGCAATCAAGCGAGGCAGCAAAAGTGGGGGCTGCAACAAAAAGTTCTGCAGCCTGCTACACGGTCCATTTTCCTGTCCCCTTACTGCGACTCCGGGACACTCGAGCTTCGATTGTCTCATGCTCACCATGACCTCTATCATGCCTCACCAACAGCGCTCCAACTTCGTAAAAGGAGGACAAATAAAAATTTAATAAATCTATACAAACACAGTAATTTATTTCTCTATGCCCAGGAAGGGCCAGAGGCCCTTACGGGCTCTGAAGCTCTGATACCAAGATAAAATAGCACACACACTCAATATATTCTATAGTATGAATTAGAAATTACACACATATTTATACAAGCAAAAGTCTCAAGATAGGAATTCTATCTTAGACGTACAGTAGTGTGGTTGAGAGATTCTCTCAACCACACACTAAACTAGGAGAAACTATATTCTAGCTAATTCCTATTATGTAGAAACAAACTCCTCAAATGGAGAATTACAACCATAGACAAGTAGGAATTAATTATTTCTAACTTGTAATACTTGTTTTTAATTGTTAAAACATATTTTCTATTGACATATCTTAATAGTAAAAATATCTCTATAATTAACTTATATTTATTTAGTATATATTGTAAATATTTTCTTTTTTTCCATAATACAAATTAAACATATTTAAGTGCATTGCAATTTGCAATTTGTTAAGATTATAATTAATGTCACAAATATCACCAATTAAAAAAAATTATCATATTTTAATTTAATAAAATTACTATGTAATAATTTAAGTGTTATTATTATCCAATTTTAATTTCACTGCTGAGCTAGACACCAAATTGATGTATGATACCCTCTTTTTTGTGGGACGACATCAAATTGGTGTATGAGACCTCCTTGTTTGTGGGACAAGGGACCTATACCCACCTACTAAGGCATACATTCTTTAGCCCCTTTGGTTTTGAACCTATGACCTCTTAGGAGGAAACACATGCTCTTAATCTTAACCATTAGACCCACTCAAGTTGTGTATAAATATCACCAATTACATAATAAAATTACTTTGCATCATAATTTGTATCACCAACATTTCCATTTGCATCACAAAAAAATTTCTATAATTCCTATTGCATTGTAATTTGCCTCACCCTTGTGTAAATTATCTCATGTTTTTTAATGCATTGTATACATTTCGTAACATTTCATTTGTATAATTTGCATCACCCTTTGTAACTTTTCGTTTTTGTGTTTCCTTTTGCATCACAAACACATTTCTATAATTCCTATATCATTTTAATTTGCATCACCCTTGTCTAAATATCTCATGTGTGTGAATGCATTGTATATATTTTGTAACATTACATTTGTGTAATTTGCATCACCCTTTCTTACTTTCATTTTTCTGTTTGCATTGTAAACATTGCATTTTTGTCTTTGTATCAAAATGTTCATTGCTTGAATTATGTTAAAAAAATACATACTATGCAATTTTGCGACTTTGTATATTGACATTAGTGGTGCATAAGAAAAAAAGGAGTTTCTCATTGGTAATGTGAAAAAAAAAAAATATTAAGTTTCATGATTAACACATTAGCAACATTGGAATGGTATTGTATGAGTATTTTAATAACAATGCATCAAATGGTATGTATGTTTAAAGTATCTTATAAAAAAAATCGGATTCATATTTTAATTCATATTTGAAATAAGTATTATATTTTTTACTAACAAAAATATATAAATTAAATGTCTAGTAGATGTTAATTGTCATCAATAACTTATTATAACATTAGTTAGACCTATTTATATTTAATAATAATCTTAACCATGGAGATTTACTCTCATTTACTTTCCTTTTAACATGGAGATTATTACAATGTCATGGGCCAATACCCTAGATTATCATTATCACATGCCAAAAAAACTATTACTCACTTCATATGACACTTATTCATATGGCATTTTTTTAATTAAAAAGAAAGAAGGGGATAACTACTTTGGAGATAAGTCTCAACCTTTAATTTGGTAATTGTCGATCTATTATAAGTTTTGAAGCATTTAGGCGAATATTTTCCAATTGAAACAAGGATTTGAACTCTCCACAATCCAAGTGACCCAAGAGTTTCTAAAGATTATATCTCCATATATGTAGCCAAAAACTCATTTTAAACAACAAAAATTGAAGGTTTGACCAAAAATTATTTTGTGGGATACTGCCAAAAAAAATATAAATTATAGTTAGAGAATGAATTTTATTTGCATATACAAGTGACTATTCTAAAATATTTCATGGAGTTTAAATCTCTACCGTCGACTTAACAATGATTAAAAATTCTATTAAAATTTTGAAAACCAACACATCTATTTTTTTGTTAAGTAATGTGAGTTTTGAGATGATCGAAAGACACATGACTTATAGACACCTTCATTATTGTCTCTCCAAGGTACATACTCCACCCGGGTGTTCCCAAAGTATGACCTTCCTGGACTATTCTTCTCTTGGGTAGCTAGCCCTCAAAGAATATCGGTCCCTAACCACTCTTATCTTGAATGCCCGATCACATTCTCAAAGAGTATTGAATGCGAGATGATTACCCAATCATCCATTCTGTCTTCCCAAGACCAGAATGATGTGTTTATCTCTCCCTCCTAGGGAGGACCTATTCCACAAGATAATGTACTCATTCTTATACAAATAATGTATCTAAGCTCATCCTTAGGAATTACCAAGTTTCTTCCAAGTAAGAAACTTACCATCAGGCTCCCTCTTAACCAGGGACCTCCGACAGCAATGGTGAGACACCCAGTTGCTCATGAAGAGTTCCTGTCCTCGATGTCATGGATTTCGGTATTGAGGAATCTCCATCTTTTAGCTTCATAGGGCACAGATCATCCATCACTTCCATCCTAAGTCTTGTCAGCTATCACAGTGATTCACCAGAATTCCCTATCTGGTCCACTATTGTGCCACGCTTCTTTCCTTTGAATCATCTCCCAGGATCATACATCCTTTCTCATGATTGGAAGCCCTGCACAAATTCATCTAGATAACCATTTAAAAATTTACCTCAGTGATGATCTTTCACCATGACATATTTCTGTAAGCATCGGCATCCTTCATATAGATTGACACATCTCCTAATGATATGTTTTTCCAAGGGTCTTCTTCTTTACCAAACTTCCGTCAAAGTCTACATATCTTTCCAGGAGATCTCCTAGTCACATCTTCTTGGCCTCCAGATGATAACTGCCTCTTGACATGGTTTCATTTCATGATCTCTTCCTCTCTTCACATTCTTGATTCCCAGGAACATACAACTTTTCTAGTTTCTCGTTCATATACAACCACCTCATATTCCATGAGGACATATTATGTTGATTTCAACTGTCTGTGCATTGATAGATACTCCTCCATGGATCATACTTCTAATTACAAAAGTCCATTACCTGCAACCACATGACATGACTTCAAAACATCCAATGTCAACATATAAATATATACATACCTCATACCTTTTTCCCTTGAGTCATCTTGTAGCAATTTCTCAAGAATGAAGAGCTTCATTCCCTTGGCCTGCTTCATCAATATGTAATCACATTCCATAAATATGTTTCCATTATGACCCTTGCTCTTAATGACTACTTTACATTAGTAATGTTTGTCAGAGATTTTTTCCCAGAGCTGATTCACCAGAAGCTCCTGCCTTGCTTAGATCAAGATGCTACATCGCTTTCTATCACATAACCAACAGAAGTCAATTCCTTATTCATAAGTTTGTGAGATTTTCCTTGAATATTCTTTTTCTTTCTCCTATTTGAGATTGTCCCTTTAGAACCAAATTTCTTGTAATGTCCATAAGTCTCCCACTTAACTTTCCTTTTTCTTCTGTGAATGTTTGAGTATTTTATCCTTCAACATTTTTTCCCTTGTTTGTCTTTCTCCATCTAGCATGGAAACCACAAGTTGAGTGAGGTAATTTTCTTGTCTATTTGTTATGATTTTCATCTTATCATCTTTTCCGAATCTCACATTTGAGATCTTATGAATATATCACTTCATCCTTTTGATAATTCAATTTAGTGTAAATCTGTTGTAAGTGACATAACCTTTCTTTCTTCAAGGAGTGTTACTATTATTCTCATGCAATGAATCTTGGTAACCCAACCAGCTTATAGGTCTCCCTGCAAAACCAAGTCATTTAACCACATTTGATTATAGAATGAAAAATACTTACTTGATTTCCTTGGTACCTTGGACTATCAATTAAGGTCCCTTGAATTTTATTTTCCATGGGGTATGCTTTGGATTGTGATGACACAGTTCATTAAAATGCTTCATACTTTGGTTCTGTACATAGTGATATTATCCATCATCCCAATCTTCGTTTTTGTAGAAGGAGTGGCATAGTTCTTTAATGATGAAACTAAAGATAGCCCAAACTATGATGATCTTCAGTATGATTCTACCTTCGATACCGAAATTATTTTGATGATATCCAAACAAATGATTAATTCTGAGATCCTAGTTTTGTAAGTATCTTTACTAAAATCCGCATTCTATCTTAGAAAGGTGTGCCGAGAATTTCACTAAAGCATGTATTTGTGGTTACCCAAAATTATTTCTGCAATTAAGCTAAACTTCTGTGGTGACATCAAAGACTTTTCACTGTGATGGCAGTGAAGCCTTCTTACTTAAATTGCATAGTTGATATAGCTTGATCACCCATTTACTGAAATGAAAACAGTCCTTCAATATGCCTTTGAAACCTTTTGACTTGAACTTCAATACAAATGTTGAATTGATCTTCAAATTGCCTTTGATCATGACCATAGCTCTGATACCATGTTGAGAATTTAAGGGTTGGGGTTTAATTAAAATTCTCTTCTTGATAATTGCTTGTGAGCTTACTTATTTATCTTCTTTAACTTAGTTAATCTTTCATCAAGTCAATTACCAAAATACTTAATCATATGTATAGACAGTTTTACTTTCACTTGAGCTGAATATCTTGAAGTGTGGTTAGGAAGGTAAATCTCTAATTTACCTTCCTCAATTTATACCGCTTTTAGATCAGCTAATCACTTTCTTAACATTGACAAAATTCCTTCTTGAATACTTTTTCACTGTATCCTTCTGCCCTTATCCGCTATCCAAATCATGTACCTTTCGAAAGCTATACTATTGTACCTTCTGCAATCTACACTTCGATCTGTTACTGAAATTTTTCCTTACTTCTGTTCCTTCCACAAATTATGTTCTTTCAAATTTTTTCAACTCAGACTTGACCGCAGTTACTCCTGTAATGTTATATCATTGGCACATCTCATATCTTTATACCGCACTATTTTCTCTTATATAACCTGTGATTTTTCCTTGAGATATTCGCATTAACTCGTAGCTGAATCTGCAAAACTATTTGTAACACTTAGTCTCTACAATGATGTACACATTCCATTTTCTATCTCTGTTGTGGTGTTTGTAATTACATACCGCGGTCTCTGCTGTGTTGTCCGCAATTAACTTACGGTGTCGACTCTGGCATCCACAATATCTATATATATACTATGTCTCAGCCTTGTCCGTAATCTGCATTCCATTTTGTGTTATCCACGTAGCTTGTTGTTCAACCAATCCAAAAACTGGACTTATATAGTGGTACTTATTTCTTCATTTAGGCCGACCACATAACATATATTTAGCTTGACATGACAAACTGACTTCTTGTTGATTATTAACCAAATTTATCATATATATTTTCCAACGATTAATGGTGGCAACTCCCTTCATATACATGACTCTAATTACATCATCAAATATGAAGACCGACCTAGGTACACTTTTCAACAAATAATAACAATATGGGGGATACAGGGGTACAACAATAACCATAAGGGGGCTTCACTAACAACAATAAGGGACTACACTAGCAATATAGGGAACTAACAGCTACCATCAAATTCATAGTAAGGATGAAGACATCCACAAGATATCCTTGAGGACCTTATATGGACACTATGAGTTTGTGGTGATGAAATTTTGGCTCACAAACTCCCCTACCACATTTATGTGTCTAATAAAAAATATCTTCAGCCCATATGTGGACAAGTTTGTATCGGTCTTCATGGATGATATTTTTGTCTATTGAAAAAACAAAGAAGAGAATTTAACAGTGGGGCCGCAATTTCTGAGAGAGCACAAGCTCCATGCAAGCTCATCAAGCGTGATTTCTTCAAATCACAAGTTCAATACTTGGGACATATCGTATCCAAATAATCAGTGGTATAGGTAAAGTTCATCACGTAATGGCCTATTGCCCAAAATGATACATAAGTTAGATATTTCATAGGTTTGGATGTATATTATCGACGTTTCATTCGATATTTTTCAAATATTGGGCATCCAATCATAGCCCTGCAAAGGAAAGGAGTCAAATTTCGATAAATAGCAGAGTGTGTAGCTAGCTTTGAGTGTCTTAATTAATGTCTCACATTTGCACCTATTTTGCAGAAAGTGGACTCAGAAAAGGAATCCTTAGTCGGCACAGATGCTTGTAAGGAAGGAACAAGTGGATTATTGATGCAGGAAGGAAATGTGGTTTGTAATGAGTAGAGAAAATTAAATGAGCTATGTCACTCATGACTTGGAGATTGCAACAATAATGCATGCATTGAAAATGTTGAGGTATCGTTTACTTTAAGGAATTTTGTTTTAATGTCAAAAAATGGCGAGTTAAGATATGTTTTTGACCAATCAAAGTCAAATGCAAGACAAGCTCGATAGTGGGCCTTGATTATTGAGTTTGACTTTGAGATAAAGCACATTAAGCGAAAGGAGAAAAAGGCAGAATATGCTATCAGTATGAATCTACAAGTGGCTCACTTGGCAGACATAAGAATTTGTGAGGTTTGCATTAAAGAAATGATCAAGGAGGAATTAGTACATGAAAAACCCTACCAACATGTGAAGGAATGCTTGCAATATGAACTAGAAGGATCAATGAGAAAAAATTACATACTCACCATTGATGGAATGTTTAATTTCAAGGACAAATGGTATGTACTTTGCATGAGTGACTTGAAGAAACTCATCATGGATGATTTTCATAAAATACCTTATTTAGGTCATACTGGTTATCTAAAAATGATAACAACAATGAAGAATAAGTATTATTGGTTGGGAATGAAGAATAAAGTGGTTGACTACATTTCCAGGTGCCTAGAATGTCAACAAGTTAAAGTGGAATGCATGCACACAACGGTATTAGTACAACCAATCGCAATTCCTATGTGGAAGTGGGAAGTCATATCTATGGACTTCATCACAAGATTTCCAAAAACATCCAAGAAAAATCATGTTATAATGGTGGTAGTAAAAAAAATGAAAAAGGAAGCTCACTTTATAGTTGTCAAGTCCAGTCAAGTACCACTAACATAATCAGTTGAGGATGGGCATCGTCATCAAGGTGACCCAAGATCAAACCTTAAGGGGGGGTGGTTATTAACAGAAATAGATTTTAGTCCAATTTCATCTACATATGCCTACTTCATTCACCACTTAAGAGAAGTAAAAACAAGTTTATTGAGAAAAAAACTCCAACACATTTGTAGAGCAGATTAGAACACACTATCACACTTTTTGGTTTTAAAGATAAATTCTCCTATATGAAATAATGATGGCTTTCATGAGTTAAAAAGTAGTAAAAACAAGTTTATTGAGAAAAAACTCTAGCGCTTAGAGAGATTTGGAAGCAACTGTTGAATTGGTGAACATGTCTTTCTCTATGGTGTTGGATATTAGGCATAGCTTTCTCGATCTTGTATACAAGAGTGTAAATTTTCATGTAGCTTATACTACATTAACCATGAAATTGTAAACATTTAGGGCACACTTGCCATCACATTTGTAGAGAAAATTACAATAGAGTATCACATTTTTCTTATCATATCTAAATGATCCTATATGTAACAATTACCTTGTGCCTCATAGTTTAAATTTGTGCAAGGAGGAGGAGAGGAGGAGTGTTAAGGTGCAAGCTAGAATAACAAGAGAAAGAAGAATCTTGTTTGGGACATGAGAATCTTGTTTGAGACTTCTATAGTAAAGCTTAATAAAACAAAACTCGCCATACTTTGATTTTTTTAGATAAAAAGCTTTAAAATTAGAATATCAAATTAATACATTTTACTCAATTACACATTTAACAACATTCATTTAAAAAAATACAAATATTAATTACTATTTTAAATAAAAATACTACAACACATTTAACAATATTCATTTAAAAAAATACAAATACAAATTACTATTTTAAATAAAAATAGTTCAAAGAGTCACATTAATGACCATGAATCTTGTGTACCTTCCTCTTATTACTTTTTAAATACCTAATGTTTGTAACTTATTCTTAATCACATTTTGTCAATTTTGTAAAACCATAATCTACAAGTCCCATTTTTTATAGCTTTGGTGGAAGGATAGAGTGTCTAAATTCCCTTACCCTTTAAGAAGCATCCTATCTAGACATCTTAGCTTATTCTAAATTGATCAAGAGTGTAGAATTTTTAGGGTGGTGTTCTATGTGAACTAAAATTCCCATGATGTCCATCATAATGTATGGGGTTCATTGCAACCTTGGATATATTCTGTGAGTTTTTGTGGTTTTTTGCTTGTGTCTAAAACTTAGTTTTGGTTGTCACCTAATTATCATGATTCAAATTTTTTTTATTATCTCAGATCCTTATAGCATTAGATATATTATGTGAGCTAATGTGATGTTTTTTTTGTCACAATGATTCAAAAATCAATTATTATACGACAATATTGACTTTATCATTGTTTGTTTTTCTTATGAACCCTTTAAAAAAATCACAGGAACATTTGATTTTACATTGTGATCTCCCCAGCATGGGTGGCATTTAAAAAATGGGAGAGTAAATTGAGCGGTTATTGTTAGAAATTGTTGTATAAGATGGGAAATTTGGATGGTTTTTAGACAATATGGATGTCATAACAGATATCTATTTTGAATTTTTTAGTGTCTCTGGACATCGTGCATCTAATAGGGTCAATTTCAATTGATAACGTTAATAGATAATTGTGTGAATGATAACTTGTGACATCCCTAGCCATTTTCTTTGATTTTGGATGAGGTTATAAACTAAAATACACTCTCTCTTCATAAGACTCTATAGTATATATTGGATAGAGGGAAAGGTTATGAGAAAAACTATAAAAAAAACCCCTTAGGATTGTCTCAACTTACTCTATTGTTAATCACATAGTGTCAATTTTGTGAAACTATAATATACAGTAAGCACTTAGTGGGTTTTTTATTTTGTAATCTTAATAAAAATTTGATTAAGTTTCACATAATATAATATGAAAATTGTTTATGATTATAAAGTAAAAAACATGTAAGATTTTTTAGCTACAATTAGATAATTAAATATATGTATATAGTTTTTTTCTAACCAAAGAGATTTGAAATTCATTAACAAAAAAAAATCCGAAAGAGTATGTATGTAGTTACAAACTATTACAATTAAGTAATTAAAGGTAAATTTAGTGTTATTTAAGAAATGAGAATTATGAACATTCATCCTCATTGCTCAAGATAAATCATGTCCTCTAAAATAATTTGGAAATTTAAAAAAATTCATTATTAATTTAATTTTTTATATATTAAGAAATACTAATCATGAATAATAAAAGAGTTGTAACATAAATAATGTATAACAAGAAAAACAATGTATTTTTGGAATAATAAAATAGTTGTAACAAAAACAGTATAGAACAAGAAAAACTATGTATATTTGGATGTATGAAAATTTAGATACATTTTATTAAGTAAATTAAAAATAATTTTATTAAATAATTAGTTTATATTTATATTATTTATGAGAGGGATCAATTCTCTTTTCACTTTAAAATAGGTTTGCATATCAAGACATTTGATCCCTCTTAGCTCTTAGTAGGTCTATAGCTAAGATTGATCTATGCCATCTTAATTTCCCCCTTTAAATAAACTATGATTCCACATGAATACCATGGGATGTTTTTATAGTTTATTATTATTTTATTATTTTTATTTTTTTATTGTATTTTGACTTAGGTAAAACGTTCATTACATTATGTCAGTCTTTTTATTTAATTTACTTTTATTTGTATTTTTGTGTAATTTGACATAGTCTCACCAAAACCTAAATTCATTCTAACTTATTAAAAAGAAAAAAAAAATAACATAATAAAAAATATATATATAAATATTTACTTGTGGACGTAATGGCCTAAAACATTTCAATCCTCTAACATTTGATCCAATGGCTCACACATGGACACAGTAGTAGCTAGGGGAGTTGTTTTCAAAGAGGAACGCCTTACCACATAATTATATATATTTATTTTATCATTATTAATTGATTATTATTATTAATTAATATTTTTTTAATAAAATATAATAAATATTGATGAAATTAATTATTAATATATATATCTCATTTATATATTAATATTAAATTCGTTTCACAACCTTCAAAGTATAAAACCAAGTATATATAAGTATGATTATGAAATTTTAATTCAAATCAAAATATTAACCATATTTATTTAATTTTAACCAATTTATATACAATAGTGTAAGAAAAAATATTTACACATATCACAAAGTAAATATAATAATTTCTTCATAATAAATCTAATAAATTCTTTATCTTCAAAACCTTTTAATGTGACTTCGTAAATGCATAATAAAAAAAGGTAGTTTTCTTTAGTGCGATTTTTTTTTTTTTTCGTATATATGGATTCATCACCTTGAAAAATTCTTAGGGAACTTCTATTATGCAGAGTTTGAAAAACTTTTAGGGAACTTCTATTATGCAGAGTTTACCCATCAAAATTATGATTTCAATAAATTCTTTCCAGATTTTAGAGAAAATAAACCAGAAAAAATCACCTAAAAAGCTTCCTAAAATTCGCAATAAAGACAATTGGATAAAAAAATATTTCAATAAAACATTTCATATGTGTTAAGTATATATAATTTAAAAACACGTAAATATATTTTAAATTTTCAAACAATTTCATTATCATACGCATAGAATAATATAATAATAATTCAATTAATTAAAAAATAATAACTTGAATTATATGAAAGTTTTAAAAATATATATAATTAATTATTAATTTTAAGTGACTAGGCTTAGTATAATTTCATCATTGTTTCATTATCAATTTTTTTTAAATCATACATAATTTTATTTTTCTTTATGTTTAAAATAATTTAATTGCATGTGATAAGAGATAACAATGATTTATATTGAATCAGGATAAAATAATTAATAACTAATTATTTAATATTATATTTGTAAAGTGTATTTTATTTCATTTTTTCTTTACAACTAAACTACTTTAATTATATATAATAACTATTTTAATTATATATAATAAGTATTAAGAGAAAACTATAATTAATAATGACTTTTATTAAGTTAGTATAATATCATTTAATTAGATGAAGAAAGTACATATTTGGATGACATCAAGGTTAGGCATCTTTAAATATTTGAAGCATTTAACTACGGAAAAGTTATTGTAGTATGATCCCACTCAACAAGCACACCAGTTATTCATTGACACGACAATTTTCGAGGACATGAGTTAATGGGCCTCCTAGGAGGGGAGCAATCCCCTCTTACAAAGCTGCAATATTAGGGGAGAATTAGGAAAATACTAATGGGAAAGTACGAGCAAAGGAAAATAAAATGGGTAGGAGAGACTAGCTCTATGGGAACAATGGAAATCTTGGCTTAAATGAATATGCCTTCCAAAAGCTCCGACAAACTCAAAATATGTCATCTCGAATAATAATATCGATGGTTATCAGAACACATGAAGTACCACGCCCTAATTTGTAAATTCATTGGGGTTTCGCCAATGGAAATATATCTCGTGAAATGGATCTAGCTTAAGTGGCAATAGAAGGCCCATATAGAGCTCAAATTGGGAGCAAAGGGCTTCTTCACTGTGATATTCTCAAATATGGAAGACAAGACATCTATCTTTGATAATGTCCCTTACTTCTTCAATAATCAAGGATTGTTCATGAGACATTTGGAAGAATTTGATAACCAAGAGCAAAAACAATTCATTGCGACCCCTATCTAGGTATGATTGTTTTCCCTACCAACTTATTTCCAAGATCCAAATATTTTGGAGGGCATCAAAAATTCCATAGCAACTTTCATCAAAATAGAAAAAAAACTACTAAGAGAGGTTGTTATACCTCATTTTCGAGGATATTTGTGTACATGAACATAACACAACCTCTACCAATGTTAATAAAGTTGGAGTACCACAGAGAGATTTGGTGGTAGTCATTGATTACAGGCATGTTTTTTTTAGTGTGGGAGGTGCCATGAATATGGGAATCTCTTCAAAATACTTCTAACTCAACAAGCTATAAATCCAAACAACAACGACAATGGAATATTACTGTAACACCCCTAGTTTTATGTTTTTACAAGTTAGACATTTGAACTTCATTCCAAAGGGGAGTGGACCCCAATGGATAATTAGTGTGTGGATGTAGTTAATTAATTATTTATGAAAAATAAATGAAATTTTTTCTGTGCACTATGACCAAATGATATTTTCGAGATCACTTGCCTAATCCATGAGGTATGGAAAGAGGCTAAGACTTTCCCCAAAAATATTTCAAAAAGCCTTGAAAGAATTTATTTCTAATTTAGATTTTTGAGGAAAAATCTAAATTTTCCCAATGATGAGGAAAGTAGTTGGGAAGAGGTAAAAAGCTGGAAAAATAGAAAGCAGCTTTAAAGTCCCTAAATAAGGGAAGCCTAGGCAAACAGGAATAAAGCATCCTGAAATTCTTGATGCAGAATTAGAAATAGGCTTTGGGGAGAGCATAAGCTTAAATAAGCTACTCCAGAACAGATTGGGGTTGGTCTGTTCTGGGAGAGGACCTCAGCTCGGGGGTGAGTTCTGGAGACAAAAGAACTCTAAGGTTGGGAGGATTGGTCATGGAATAATTGTGGTATGCACACCTAATCTAACCCTTTCTATTACTATTTTAAGTGGACAGATTTATGTGATAGTAAGACTTAAAGTATTAAGTTTTAAATTTTGAATTTTTGAAATTTCCTACTTTGAAAAAAATGATTAGAAGATATAATCCTCTAAAGTGTGTATTGTAGTAGGAATCGATATGGGAAAATATCCATCATAATATCTAAACTGTGAAGAGTTTAAATATGAAGATACATAGTATTCCCGAATATCATGTATAAATTGTAACTTTAATCTGTTTATGTCATAATAAGATGTATATATATACATGTGAGAAATAACAGTTTAAAATATGATATTCTAGTTGAGTAACTAGCATCTTGTCACATAAATGAAAATATAACGCCATGGGATGAGTAACATAAAACTTCATCTGGATTTCAGATGCCAAGGTGTACTAATACGCAAATCCTGGTGGTTTAACGAAAACCACGATAACATCACTTAAATGCAAAATCACAAACTCTGTTGGACAAAGATCCTTCGCATTAAAATTCTGACATTATGCAAACCATTATCGTATAGAGTAATTAAATTTAAAGTCATAAGAGTTGAATGAAACACTATATAGATATATGCATCGAATTCATAACGCTCCTATATATTAAGCGAATTCATAATACATGTATCGAATTCGTTATATGCTCACAAAGGTGATCATTTTTATATCTATATAAAAGGAAAATCAAATGATTTTTCAATGATATATGTATATCAAGATACGTAAGGAAGATAAAAGTGGGTACCACCTTAGAAACGCAACAAGATTAATATTGGTTTTCAATACAATGTGTTTAGGAGTAGTGAAATAACACATAATGATAGAATTAAAAACGAGATTTTCTAAGGGACCATTTTTAGGTATATTACCTTTATTCTTCAATGAAATGAAGAAGAGGAAAAAGGTAGACTTTGAACATGAAAATCATTTGGAAAAAGAAGTATATTATTAATTAATATACCTCTTTAAAAAGAAAAATTATTAATACAAGGGTTAAATAGTAATATTGAAATCTATTAGGGATGAATTTAAAAGAGTAAGGTTCTCTCTTCTTTATTAAGCACGATTTTCGTTAACTAGTAAAGAACTAAGAGAAGAATAAAAATGGGCATAGGTGAGAACACTTGAGAAAAAAAAAAAAAAATTGTGTTGGTTGAGAGTCGTGACAAATGGTATCAAAGCTCATGTAAAAAAAAAATTGGGCTGTTGTTGTGCTCACTGTATAATTTTTTTTTTTTTTGGAAAAAAAAATTTGTTACTGATGTTGCTTTGTTTAGTGTACAAAGGTATATAAACTGAAAATTCAATGGCTGAAGGAGATGAAATTTATGTTGATCTGGGTGGAGGATATAACACGCTAGATCCCAAGACTTCTTTAATGGCTATGTTGCATAGGTTGCAACGGGATATGGCCGAGCTAAGAAGTCAGAATGACAGGCTATCATTAGCCAGTGAGGAGCAGGAAAAAATGATAAGAGAACTGACTTCGCGGAACAGCCAAGAGGGTGAAGGTTCCGGAAGGAGGAAAGGCAAGTTCTGAGATGATTATAAGGAAGATGGCACCAGTAGACATCAGTCTAAACAAAAGAATGAATTACAGGGTGAATTTTGAAAAATTAAACCTCCCTCCTATGATGGAGAGAAGGAGGAAGATGCCAAGGCATGGATGTTGAATATGATTAAGTATTATCAGGTCTACGAGTATGAAAGCAATCTGAAGGCCACATCAACTATCTACCAGTTGCAAGGTAAGGCTACCTTGTGGTGGGAGGAGACAAAAATGGTTCATGCCATTGATGAAAAAATAGTGACTTGGGAAGATTTCCAGGTCAAGTTTAAAAATCGTTATTTGAATGAACACTATTATGATGATAAAGAAAATGAATTTCACAAACTCATATTGGGACAACTCACCATAGATGAGTTTTTCACCAAGTTTACAAATATGTTAAGGTATGGGAAAGAGAAGCTCAGATGATGGAAAAATATCCATATTTATTTTCAAAATAACTCTAGTAGTTAATTGTTAACACCGACGACGGTGTTTGTTTTCAGAGGGGGAATATGTAACACCCCTACTTTTATGTTTTTTCAAGTTAGACATTTGAACTTAAGTCCAAAGGGGAGTGGACCCCAATGGATAATTAGTGTGTGGATGTAGTTAATTAATTATTTATGAAAAATAAATGAAATGTTTTCTGTGCACTGTGACCAAATGAAATTTTGAGATCACTTGCCTAATCCATGAGGTATGGAAAGAGGCTAAGAATTTCCCCAAAAATATTTCAAAAAGACTTGAAAGAATTTATTTCTAATTTAGATTTTTGAGGAAAAATCTAAATTTCCCCAATGTTGAGGAAAGTAGTTAGGAAGAGGTAAAAGGATGGAAAAACAGAAAGCATATTTAAAGTCCCTAAATAAGGGAAGCCTAGGCAAACAGGAATAAAAGCATCCTGAAATTCTGGATGTAGAATTAGAAACAGGCTTTGGGGAGAGCATAAGCTTAAATAAGCTACTCCAGAACAGATTGGGGTTGCTTTGTTCTGGGAGAGGATCTCATCTCGGGGGTGAGTTCTAGAGACAAAAGAACTCTAAGGTTTGGAGGACTGGTCATGGAATAATTGTGGTATGCACACCTAATCTAACCCTTTCTATTATTGTTTTAAGTGGACAGATTTAAGTGATAGTAAGACTTAAAGTATTAAGTTTTAAATTTTGAATTTTTGAAATTTCCTACTTTGAACAGAATGATTAGAAGATATAATCCTCTAAAGTGTGTATTGTAGTAGGAATCGATATGGGAAAATATCTATCAGAATCTCTAAACTGTGAAGAGTTTAAATCTGAAGATACATAGTATTCCCGAATATCATGTATAAATTGTAACTTTAATCTGTTTATGTCATAATATATGTATATATATATACATGCAGGAAATAATAGTTTAAAATCTGAGATTCTAGTTGAGTAACTAGCATCTGAAAAGCTAACAGAGTATAGAACTAAATTACTTGACTTTTGAAAAGAATCTATATTGTCTATTGCAAGTGAAGTTGATTAAGATAAACCAGAGATATAAGAAAGTTAAATAAAATTTCATGATGATAGAATGGTAAACTCTATTGTGAGTTAATGGATATTCTACCTACAAGAGTATTATTAAATGAATATTATTAAAAGAATAAATTTAGAAAATACATATGATGCAACAATACCTGTATTTTAACAAGTTGTAATCCAATGTGCATATTGTTTTCCCGAATAATCATATTAGTACAAATTCAGAAAAAGGAATTTTTATTCTATATGGTGAAAAAGGGAATACATCGACTCATTTAAATAAACAAATAAACATTGAAGTAATGTATTGTTTACACTAAACCTCAGTATGAAATTATTACTAGTTACAAGAAATAAAATTTCATTAAACAGTTACAGAGAACCAGAAGTGAACAAATTTCTCTAAATCAATTTTTGTTATATAAAAGTAGGCATGATTTAGAATAATTAACTAAATAGTAAAATTCTCTGCTTTTACGAGAATACATGTGAATTTCATCCTGTAAATATAAGTATAAATATACTTAAATTAAAAACTCAACTGAATATATTCATAGAATTATCCGAGGGGGATATCAGAAAAATAATTATTCGGAATATTAAAATGATATTAAATTAAAATATTTCTAAATAATTATATAAAAGTCCTAATAATTTTGGCAGACTTTTGGAAATAATCAAAAGTAGAAAATAAATTACTAGAATAATATGGGTAAATAGAACTGGTGCCGAGATTAATTTTAAACGAATATTTAAATTTTTGTTTATTTAAATTACACATTAAAATATGTAAACTTTCCAGAGAAATTAATTAGGGTTATTGTTCCCTAGAAACTATTAATATACACTTGGGAATTATTATTTCAAACACAAAATTAGAATGAGTCGCACAGACCGACCTATGACAAACGAGAGAAGTATTGTTATCAGTGGTTCCATGTAGAGTTTACATGAGTTTTTAAACTAAAACAAAAACCACCGTAGAGGAGGAATTTACCTGCAAAAAAATATAGACAAATAAATATTCATGAATATATAGATAAGTATATAAACAAAATTCCATGATAACAAAATCTAATAGAGATTAAAGAAATACGAATGGGAGTATACGTACCCCATTAACCATAGCTGAAGAGTTAAATGTCTCTATGAGAGAACGAGAGGAGTTAGACACCTAAAACGACTACCATAATTTGACAATAGCAGTAAAACTATGAATAAGTATAGCATTCGAATTTAATTCACCTGAGACATTTCTTGCTGAAGACAAATGCAAGTAGAGCCATGGTAATCATGTATAAATTACTCACTGACGTTGAGTTCAAGCTCAGGAAATCATCTTTAAAGGATCGACTTCAGTGGTGGGAATGCTCATCAAAGATGCCCCAATTTGCCAAGGAAGAAACCATAAACAATATAAGGAGCGAATAGAGTAAATAGGAAGAGATTGCCTTTGAAAATCACAAAATAAAAAAATTTATATCTACGCAAATATGGAACCAGAACTAAACAG
The DNA here is from genome assembly GCA_034641835.2 of Pinus albicaulis. Lineage (NCBI taxonomy): Eukaryota > Viridiplantae > Streptophyta > Pinopsida > Pinales > Pinaceae > Pinus > Pinus albicaulis. Next base: position 1,128,440,781 of record CM076584.1, on the reverse strand, counting down.
TGGATAAATTCTAAATCGTCGGAAATGAATTTATACAATAGAACATTTCGACGCAGAGAGAGGGCAGAGCCGTTCTTGTCGAGAACTGAATAAGAAAAAGAAAATTTCCTACAAACAAAATTGAGAGATTCATTACCTGTGACAACACCAAGTTGTATAGAGATGAAGCTTGCAAACAAACGATGGAAATCATAAGTTAGAAAGAGAAACAAAACGAAGGCAAGAGAATTTTATGGTAAATCGAAACCCAATTCAGCGTATAGATCCCATAGTCCACATGTAAGAATCTGGGAAGATAGGTGTGAATCGAGGTATGACCTCTAGTGTGGATAACGTGTTAACCAACCCTACCGATGAACAACTATAATAATCGCACGGAGCAGATTTACAAATTTATGATACAGTGCTTGTTCACATGGGAAAGTGACATAAAACAATAAAGTATTAGCATTCCAACCATTCACTCTTGTCACATAAATGAAACAAGAACACCATGGTACGAGTAACATAAAACTTCATACGGATTTTAGATGCCAAGGCGTACTAATACGCAAATTCTGGTGGTTTAACGAAAACCACAGTAACATCACTTAAATGAAAAATCACAAACTTTGCTAGACAAAGATCCTTTTCATTAAAAGTCTAACATTATGCAAACCATTATCGTATAGAGTAATTAAATTTAAAGTCATAAGATTTGAACAAAACACTATATAGATATATGCATCAAATTCATAACGCTCCTATATATGAATCGAATTCATAATACATGTATTGAATTCGCTATATGCTCACAAAGGTGATCATTTGTATATCTATATAAAAGGCAAATCAAATGATTTTTCAATGATATATGTATAGCAAGATACGTAAGGAAGATAAAAGTATGTGCCACCTTAGAAACACAACAAGATTAATATTGGTTTTCAATACAATGTGTTTAGGAGTAGTGAAATAACACATAATGGTAGAATTAAAAACGAGATTTTATTAGGGACCATTTTTAGGTATATTACCTTTATTCTTTAATGAAATGAAGAAGAGGAAAAAGGTAGACTTTGAACATGAAAATCATTTGGAAAAAGAAGTATATTATTAATTAATATACCTCTTTAAAAAGAAAAATTATTAATACAAGGGTTAAATAGTAATATTGAAATCTATTAGGGATGAATTTAAAAGAGTAAGGTTCTCTTTTCTTTATTAAGCACAATTTTCATTAACTAGTAAAGAATTAAGAGAAGAATAAAAATGGGCATAGGTGAGAACACTTGAAGAAAAAAAAAATTGTGTTGGTTGAGAGTCGTGACAATTAGAGAGGGACTCCAGAAGCTAGTAAATAAAAATGAATAATCTAAATGGATACCATCTCAGACATGATGTTGCATCAATGCCCATTATTCATGCAAAAGGGACTATCCATATGGGGAATTGGAATAACACTATAGAAGTGTCAATTTTGTAACTCTAGTTGAGGGTTAAAGGATTCAAACTTAACCACCAAGAGGAAAAGGAGTTCCATTCATTTTGACTTTATCTTTTTCCACGATAGAGAAAAAAAAATTTGGTAGTTAGAGTGAGAGAGTATAAAACATGAATCTATTGTTCCATAGTACCCTATTAAGCCAAAGTTTCAAGGTGACTCCATGGAGAGTTTCGTTTCCTTTGTACTATTTACATTCCAAAAGGAAAAGGAGAGCAGAGTAGCCTCACTTTCTAGTTGGGTTTGATCCCATAAGGGTTTCCTAAAGCATGTCTTGTGTTCATTATGGATGGTGTGTGATTATATTTTAATGTTCTTTATTTTTTACATTTTTACTTGATACATGAATAAGAAGAAAAAAAATAATTACTAAATATGGAATCTAAGGAAATTGTCCCTCATAGTATATATTTAAATTTATTCTTATCAAAAATATGGTGACAAACTATTCAATGGAATATCTACAGAAATTTATGGATCATATTGGTAACGTAACAATTTTTTGAAAGGAATATTGAGAGAAGTTGAATGGGATCCAAGAAAAAATTTAGACAAAAAATTATAGAACCCTAGCCATGCCTAAGGAATCTATTTAAAATACCCTAATATACCAAAGGATATTCTTGGGTTTGGAAGCATAGGTCAAGAATATCAGTTGCAATATGAACCTCGTTAAGGTGAATCTGGAAAATAATTTTGGGATCAGACAATATCGAGGTTCCAACTGAAAGGTCACATGAGAGGGGAAAATAGAGTAGCATGATTACCTAGAAAATAAGTCAATGAAAGAACTTTAAAAATAGGAATCGAATTCAAGTTTCAATAACCATTCGCAATACTTGTTCAAGATGGAAGTGAATTTTGACATCATGTTGTATCAAGGTTATATTGATGCTATAAAATCAAATAACTAGTTGCAACAACTAGAATTATATTTCAGCATTCACCACATGGATGAGGAGTATTAAATATCATTTTCTATGTTGAATTTAAAGGGCCATGCCCCTAACCTAGTGGGAAATCCATATGGAGACAATTAGTGTTGAAAATGGCACCAACAAAGGTTTCTAATTTAATTTTCTCTTGAATTAAATTAGAATAAAATTGTAATTCCACATCACATGACAACTTATACGAGTTAAATAAGTTATGATGACTTAGTTGGTTTAGTTAATTCGAGTTGAGGGTCAACCTAGAGGCATGTAGATTCTCCTACATTATAGGAGCCCTAGTGAATTTATTTTGAGTTGTAATTAATTAACTCAGTTTATCTGAGTTAAAGTCGGTTTAACTAGTTCTAACTAGTGGAGGAATTGGAAAGAGGTCAAAGTGTGGAAATTAGATTTAATTCACATGCAATGATCAATTAGATAACTAATAATTCACTCATAAATAACTCATGCATGTAATTTCTGAGAAATACCTAGTTGAGATTAGAATTCAAAGGCAATGTACTATCAGTTGTATAATTATTTGAATTGTATAGGTGGTGCATAGAGTCATAGGATGGCCCCTAATGGATTGTACCGTATGGACTGGTAATTTTCATAATTAATAGAGCCTAATGACCTAAGAAAACTGTGCAAGGAAATAGGGACTGGAAAAATTGATAAATTGCTTAAATATTGAACTCGGATTGTCTAGGAATCATTGAGACATATATAGATAGCCTAGACGTTTCTTAGATTGGAGAAAATAATTGTAATCTTCTCATATTCTTTGTCTTATGTAATATACAAATAGAGGAGTTTTTATTTGAGGCTATCCCCAGGAAATAATTGTGTGTTGTGCAATTTAAATTCATTCTCTTTCATGTTTTGTGATTTCAAGATCTAAACTGGTTTCCGCAATTAGTAGAGTAGATACAAATATAATGTTTTAGAATATTACAATTATCAATTGAATATACGTAGATTTTCTACACTTAGGTTGGAGGGTAATCCCCCAATAACTAAGTGGTAGGACTTTAAAACTCTCAAAATAGTCTCAATCCTACCCTATCAAGTATGTATAGGACCAATGGATTTTATGGAACTACTTCAATTAGAGGTAAGGAAAGAGAGTACAAGAGTACACTGTCGAATTTAGGAATATGGCCATCATGCTACATATCTCTCCCAATAGACTAAAGATATTCTTTAAGTATTTTTTGGGTCTATACAACAATCTATGAAAGTAGGTAATTTTTTTCAAGCGAAGGATAATGGATGAGGCCTATGTATATACATAGTGGCTAGAAAAAATAGGCCACAAGAAAGGGTAGTCATAATTCCCAAGCTCATAGTTTCGGAGGTTTTGGTCACAATTCCTAAGTCATAGCTCCTAAGTTCACAATGCATGAGTTCATAGTTCTATACCTTTTAAGGTCATTATTTCCAATGTCAAGGTCATAGTTATTGAGGAAAATTTTCAATTCCTGAGGACATTTCTAAGTTCTCAAGGTCATTTTTCATGTGGACATAGTTTGAAAGGCTAAGGTCATTATTCTTGAGCTCACAGTTCTAAAGGACAATTACTAGTGCAAGGTCACAATTGTTGAGGTCATAGTTCTTGATTTTTTTACGTCACAATTCTGAAGGCCATGGTCATAGTTCCTTAGGTTACAATTCCTAAGGTTATATTTCTTAGGGTCATAGTTCTTGAGGTTTCAGTTCCTAAGGCCAAAATTATGGATGTTGATGTCATAGTTCCCAAGGATAAGCGCATAATTATTGATGTCATAATCCCTAAGGATGAGCTCATAATTCTTTATGTCATAATTCTCGAGGTCATAGTTCCCAAGGATGAACTCATAATTCTTGATATCATAGTTCTTGAGGTCACAATTCTTCATATCAAAGGTTAGTTCCTAATTTCTTGAGATAAAAGTTCTCGAGGTCACAATTTCTAAGTTCTTGAGGTCACATTTCTTGAGAGCATTATTTTAGAAGCTAAGGTGACAATTCCAAGGTTACAATTCATTATGAAACAATGAATTGTGATAAAATTTATTTTATTAAAAAAAAAAATTATTGGTAATACTTATGACATTAACTATAATCCTAACAAACTAAAAATTCCAATGCACTTAAATATGTTTCATTTCAATGGTAGGAAAAAATTGAGTTACTGCACTATTTTCAACATTAAAACTATAATAATAATGAAATATTAAACTGTGAAATTTTATCATACTTAAAAATAATATTGTAGAATAATATTTCATATCATATAATATTTAAGAATTGCACTATTAAATTATAACATAATAATTTTGTTTATATATATATATATATATATAATTTCAGCTTGTTCTTTTAAATAGTTAATTAGATCTTGAATTTTAAGTACTTTCAACCAAATATATTCAATATTATATTTCATTACTCATTATATCAAATCATTTTAACTCTTAAAAACAAATTTCTCAATATAAATTGATTTTTTCCTTGATTTTATTTGAATTTTACAATTTATTTGTATTATAAATATATGTAATCAAATTATTTTCTACATACAACCTAAAAGTACCTCCTTACATAATATAACATCAAAATAATAAGTAACTCCTTACATAATATAACATGTAAATAATAATTTATGTTCAAAACTTAAAGTTATCTTTTAATAAAAAAATATAATACCAACCATATCCAACTTAAGGCATTGTTTTTTGAAGTTCCAGTAAATTTCTGTAGAATTTTTTAAAACAATTTGGTTGTGAAAGTGTCACTTTCTTTTTCTTTTTTTTGAAGTGAAAATGGATTTAGTGCAATCCCAATATCCTAAAGCTTGAAAATTGTAACTTGTATTTATAAACTTAATTGTAACAAACATAATTTAATATATTATTTAACATTAAAATAAATAAATGAAATTATTTAATATTAATACAATATTTAAAATATTAATACATTTCACACTATTTGAAATTATTGTTATCAAATATTACCATTTAAAACAAAAGCAATTCATTATATACATATTAAAATTTTATTTAGAATAAAAAAAATTATATATTTTATGTTAAAAAAAATCTAAAATTTTATACAACTCTATGCTGAGAAGTTTATCCCATTGAAATAATCATAGAATCAAAAACATTAAAAAGATGCTCTAAATCCAAAAAAACCTTTCAAACCAGTAATAACCCGCATAAATTTTCATATAATATTTCATATTATATGCTTTTCAATTTGTGATTTCACTCCCTTGATCATATTGAAAAAGTAGAGGCTATACACCTGGGAAAAAATTTACACTTCGTTTAACAAAATCATATTAAAATTTGGGCTTTATAAAATCAACACCAACACCAACACATGGGTAAGGAAACACTACTTATCATGGAATGGTCTTTCTGGATGTGAGCGAATGTTTCATACCGCAGAATCCGATGCCCCAAGGTTTAAGGCATCTCTACCTGGCTCCATGAAGCGAGCTATGTGCCATGTTATTCTTCGCATACTACCTTGTTCGCTTCATCTTCATCGACCTCCCAAACATTCCCTCGTTGGGAAAATTAAATTATTGAGCAAATAATATGCATTCAAAACTACAACCAACTGAACTAGAAAATAATATGCATTCCAAACTACAACCAACTGAATTATCTCTTGCTGGAAATCACTCAATTTTCCATCACTTGATTTCAACTTCCTCGCGGTTTCCTATTACACATCCGGAAACATCTCTGCAGAATTAAATTATGCAATCAACCGATGTTCGAATCACAACTAAAAAATAAAATAAATGAGATTTGGAAAAACAAATAGCAAGAAAATCATTCCACGGATAAAACAAATACCAGGGCAATCATTCCACGGATTTTCCTTCAAGCTCACCATGCCTTCGAATGTTGTAGCCCTGGCATCTCTTTGAGTGAGAAAATTCTTGGAGATATTGCACAGTTCTTGATAGTTGCACGAATCGATGAATGGCTTAGCAATGCATCAATGGCCGGAGCTATGAGCTATAAATTGTATGACTAGCAATTGCACCACATGTTGTAAAGGGAACACTAGGCTATGAGCTATAACTTGTATGACTAGCAATTGCACCACATGTTGCAAAGAAAACACCCTAAAACAGTAGCATATGAAAGAGTAGTGTAAAATAAATATTCTGATGAGTTTGATCAATCCTCTTTAGGGAACAAGGACGACCATGATGAGGAAGGTGATGATAGAGGTTGCTCAAAAGAGGATCAAGGAGAATCTGACTGTGAAATGGTGATGTTAATTATACCTAAAGAAAATAAAAGCGACTTACTCATATGAAGGTTATAGGGAATACCATTTCAAAAAACAAAATGGTTGAGTATGAGAACAAGCATGCTGTTGAGAATGATAAGAAACCCATAGAACTTATGCCATAGAGTAATGATAAGGAGGAAGAGAGTGATGTTGATGAGAAAAAAATGAAGACATTTAAATGGCTACTTATTCACACTAAGCTTCTTGCTGATTTTAATGTTTTTTCTTCAAAGGGGCGTCTTTTAATCAGTTGGTGGAGTACATACAATCTCTTAGTTTTTGTCCTCAAGAAGTGATGAATACATTGTGAGAGGTTAGTTTTAAGGTTGTTGGAAAGGGATTTTCGAAGGAGGTTGCAAAAAGAAATATTTACTTGTCCAAAGCTCTTGAGAATGAAAATTCTCCATTGTTGTTGTTGAATGAAATTGATTTTTTTTGCAACCATTCTAGTGTGGATGCAGTCAAGGAGGTTGCTATGATGATGGAATATTAGAAGAAGATGTTATTTTCGAGTGGCAGGATAATCATACTTTGGGTTCCCAAGGCAATAACTCTTCAATTTGGACAAATTTTACGCCATTTATTGAGTAGCTCAGAAGTAGTGAGTCTGAATCTAAAGAGGATTAGTTAGTGAACTAAATATGTTTTATTGTTTTAAGTTGGGTCATAGAAGACATTAACATAGTGTTTCCAAATTTTTGATGATTTTATATCCTCAGGCTGGGTATATACATTATGCATCCAAGTTGAATGAAGGTATTTTTTGTGAACAATCAATTTTTACTAGGCTTTTCCATCTGATATCAATCACCAAATAATTTTCACCTCCAATCTCCTAATTTGATATATGTAACAATTGTTTTATATATGTGAATAGATTATGTTGGGTTACATATATATGTGTATTGATGACAGTTTGGTGATATAGGAGGTTTCATCTCTTCTAAGTGTTTTTTCCATGCATCTTCCGAAACATTTATGGAGTTTCTATATGTTGATCACTCTTATCATCAATGTCTTTGAAACCTCCATGACCTGATTCCATGGAAGAAAAATTTGCTTCTCATTTCTTCGATGACTCCTTCTATATGACATCTTCTTTCTTTTATGCTACTCTTCCCTTTGCTACAAAGTTTCTCTTGCAACATGTGTTGCAATTGCTAGTTAACATAGTATTTAAACAAACCATACTTAACTGCTTTCATTTGGGGTATTGCATTCTCTTGCAACATGTGTTGCAATTGCTAGTTAACATAATATTTAAACAAACCATACTTAACTGCTTTCATTTGGGGTATTGCATTCTCTATATGGGAATTCCAAATGGTTTTCATGGTGGTTGGGAATTGATAGAGGTTTTTAAGGTAAATATTATAGTTTCTCAAGGGAATCAAATGACTTTGTCCATGATGGTTACAAATAGTTTGGTTATAAAAGTATTTTATTCAGTTAGCCGACTAATGTAGCTTGATTTTAAAGATACAATAATTTCATAAGTTCGCCCAAGAGACAAATTTGAGAGTACCGAAAGCTAGATTTCCAGCTTCATCTACAAAGACCACTGTTAAAATGCAGGCGGGATGGAAATCTGAAAGTTCATTCACACATAGCAGTGTCAAAATGTAGGTGGGTATTCCCAAATCTGAATGTTCATCCACACAGAGCAGTGTTATATCTGAAAGCTCATACACACAGGGCAGTGTTAAGTCTCAAAGTTTATTCACACAGCGCAGTGTTAAATCTGAGAGTTCATTCACACAGCGCAGTGTTATATCTGAAACTTCATCCACACAAAGCAGTGTTAAAATGCCTGTAGGTCCAAAATTTGAAATTTCATCCACAAGGAGCAGTGTTAAAATGCAGGTGTGTCCGAAATTTGAAAGTTCATCTGTAACGTCTTGTGGAAGATTTAGGAGCGTACATTAAAATTAAAAGAGAATTCTACAAACCCTAATTCGAAGACTTCTAGGTATGCTGCAGAAAAGGTGCTGTCCAAAATCCCTCAGTAGCCTAAGCCAAAGCAAGGATTTAATTTATGTGGTCCAATTTTAGCAGTTGATTCAGTTAACGATGTGGATGATCAGCCTGACTTGGATCTTTTCAAAGGTCAACACTATGACCGGGCATTGGCAGAGATGAATTTGCAGTCACCTAATATCATCTCCTCTGTTGTTACACATGAGAAACCAGAAATTTTGTCTCTCATTGATGGATGCAGGTACAACCCAATTCAAGAGTCTGGAAATGTGGTTGTGAATGGAGAGAAAGGTAATACGGATATAGATTCACAAGACAATAGAGTTGGTGACCATCTCCTTTCTTGCTCACATTGACAAGACAAATGTTTCACTCCTTCCAAGGAGAGCATTTCCTCAAACAGTATATTTTAAATTGCTTATACTCCTTATGTACGTCAAACAATATATTGTCCACAAGATTTGGATGGGACTGAGGCGGAGCTTGGAGAGTTCAACTCAAATGGATTAATTTTTGATGATTTTTTGAGTGAAGCGAATAGATTTGGTGGCCATCTCCTTTCTTGCTCTCATGTCTCTCTATCGCATTGTAAATCTTATAGTTACTATCATGAAGAGTCAGTATCGCATTGTAAATCTACAAAATTGCTCCTACATGTCTAGACTACCAGGATGAAACAAGTTTCGATTCCACAATGGGAAAATCTCTCATGCAGCATCTGGATAATGAAACGGGTCGTCTGATGTTGAAGACGTTACAAGACGAGCTGAAGAACAACACCGATACACAGGATCCTTTCTACTAGCCTCTTAATCCGGAATAATACTGGACTATCGAAGGATGCTGCGGCAACTAGGGTTTCCTCCTTGATTATATATTATAAATGTAAATTCAAATAACACTGAATAGGAGCACAAAGGAGGCCTTTTTATGAATATGGTTCTATGTTGAATAGTTATTAATTGGACATTTGCTTCCGATTTTTATTTATTTTTAATTCATATGAAATATGTTGGCTAACCAAATAAATAATGGGGAGAAGTAATGGAAATGCATTCATCTTTATATAAATAGTGTAATTTGAATATTTATATAAGTATGATGTCATTATATATTTATAGAGTTTGAGTGGGTTTAATGTTAAGACTATGTGTTTCTTCTTAAGAGGTCAAGTTCAAAAATTAGAGAAGTAGAGTATGTATGCCATAGTAGATGGCAACAGATTGTATTTTTTTTCCTTAAATTAATATATAAATATAAGCATAAGGTCAATCTATTGTATTTTCTTCTTTAATAAAAAAAACAATTCAATTATTAAAAAAAACTGGAAACAGGTTATTCCTTTCTTCTATAATTCAATTAAATTATATTTATTTAATGTCTTTGAAAGGCAGAAAAAATAAAATAAAAAAATAAAAAATAAAAAAATAAAAAATAAATAAAAATAAAAAATAAAAAATAAAATAAAATTAAGAAATATTGAAATGAAAAAGTAATTAAAGAAATTAAAGAAATATTGAAATCACAAGTTTGATGGGTAAACCCTGCACAATAGAAGTGCCTTAACACAATAGTCAAAAAAACCAATTTAAATAACACAATACAAAATTTCACCTCAAATTTTTTCACAAGATTCAGCACCAAAAAGTCCAAAAAATGACACTAAAAACAACTCCATGCTAAATACCTGTCATATATATTACATCAAAATTTGACAAATTTTAGAGCTTGTAATCAATTCTATATCAACTTTTCAATTAAAAATCCTATTACATCATAATTTTGGATGCTTAACACTTACTTGTAAACAACTCCATGCTAAATTCTTGTCACCCATGTTACATTAGAATTTGACAAGTTTTAGAGCTTCTGATCAATTCTATCTCGACCTTTCAATTAAAAATCCTATTACATCAGAATTTTGGATGCTTAAAACTTGTCAATCATATCTTATGCTAAAGACTTTTTATTGTAATGTCTCTCCACGAATTTCCTCAAATAAAAAAAAAAAATTCAATTTTCACTATCCCTTCATCATTCCCAATTTTTCCCAATTACGCAGTCATTCTACACCAAGATCTCCTCCTTTTATTATATTTAATATAACTAATATAACTATATTAAATATAATGTTTGTATACCTTCATATCTATAAGTGATAGGTTGTGAGTAAGAGTATTAAAATTATTTTTGTTTTATATTTAACTAATATGCTTCTTATTTTACTACCCATGTGATTTATTTGTTATCATGGTCTTAATATCTTATGAAATGTCGAGTTACTATGCATCGTTTGCCCCACACTTGGGCTTTTATATATATGTATAGGAGTTTAATATCCTTGTCACGTGGAGTGAGAATTACTCCTAATGGAATTCCTTAGCTCTAACTAAATTTCATTATACATGTAACTATATGATCGTATGCAGATATACATGTAACTATATGATCGTATGCAGATATGAGGTACCGAGAAATCTTCAACGTATAGCGTTTAGGTTCTTGTGTGATCTTTATGGTACATAGCACTTAAATTTGTCTTGTTCACGACGGCATCGTCAACCATCAAGTTTTCAATGCGTATCAATTTTAATCATGTACGTTCACCTACGTGATGCGAACGAGATTTATATCTCATCTCGAGCCACATAAACAATAATATTTTATTGACCTGAATTTCATTTCAACTATAGCAGTATGTTTCGTATTAAATTTGTTATCAGTCCCTTTGTTAACTCCGTAATTATGCTTGGATCCGTGGAACCATTGGTCGATGGCTACCAAGTGGACGGTGGGATTTCTCTTAGGGTTTCTCCCCTGGTATTAGAGGCTATAACCCTCTTGGTTGGGTCCAAGGATGTAATGCCAAGCTTTTGACAATTTTTTGTTGTGAGAATATTGATTTTTGCTCCTAGGTCAACTAATGCATTGGGAAAGGAGCCCCAGTTTATTTTCACTGTGACTATAGGGTTTCTTGGGTCCTCATATTTGGGTCCTCATATTTTATTAGTGTTTATCTGATAATAAATCAGATAGAGTACCGATGACATGGATAGTTGGAATTGTTTTTGTTTTCTTCTTTGGATTTTTCATACATAATTCTTTGTAGAAGAACAAGAGCCAAGTGCGTGAGGATTACAAGAAGAGTGAGGAGTGGTTTGAAAGGCCAAGACACAAGAGGCTACTCAATGTAATATTCAGCCAGAGAAATTTATATTCTATATTTGTATTTGTTTTGAATAGCTCTTTCTCCTTCATGTAAATTTTGAGCTAAATATTTTCATGGTTTTGTTCGAAGAAAATTTGAGCATTTTCAAATAGACTGATGTAGTGAGTTTTTATAGACTAGGATCTACTTTCTAGCAGAATTCATGCATCAGATGACTTCCAAATAATATGATCAGAACTGTGTTATGAACGGGGAAGGAAAATCCGAGGAAAAAAAAAACGAAATGAAACATGTGTTACAAATGTGAGCTGCGAAGTGAACCGAAAATGAAATTATGAGACAAAAATGAAATGAAACATTTGTTACAAATGTGAGCTGTGAAGGCAATGCTGACACAGAAACGCATTGAAACAGCTTTTACAAACAAAACCCTAAGAAAATTGGTAAATCCCAAACGTCCATGCGTAAATAGATCGTGGTGATCCCTGAGATCAAAGCGTTGAAAAATGGGCATGAGACACCATGTGAATTGGTTTGAATCACTCAATGAATTAAGATCCTCAGAAAATCTCCAGCCAACAGTCGATATAATCACTGGAAGCTGTAATATCTCGGATGCGTTGAAGTTCAAGACCCGTCGGGTAGTTGAATTAATGTCGATATACGAAACAAGTAAACAAGTATAAGTACTACCATGAAAAAAAATATTTGTGTATGCTTTAAGGTAAGAGGTTAAGTTAAGAGTTTTAAACTTTCTTAAATATTCAATGGTTTTGAAAAGGTTGAGAATTATATTCTTGATATTAAGGGTTGTTAAAACTTAATGAAATCTCCTCAACGAATTTTATCTATTTCAAATTTCATTTTGCACCATGGGTCAGAAAGGGTTTAACCCTAATGTGAGTTCAAATTATACTAAGGGTGGTCGAGATGAAATAAAGGGGTAAATTGGTGGAGGCCATAAAGACCTAATCAACTTCATTTAAATTTGGAATAAGATGGAATCAAAATTCCATTGAGGATATAAAATAATCGTTAGATTTAAGTGATTAAGCCAAATAGGATTTGACTTAATTCACCCGTGTGAGTGAAAGTTTATAGTTAGGGACAAATTTTAAATATAACATGGCAAGTAGTAAGATAGAAGTGCTTGTGATGGTTGATTTTTGGTATATCACAATCCATGTTAATAAACTTTTATGTAATCAAAACCATAGGGTAAAAATATTACATAGTAACGTTATATTCCTAAGGTAAATTGGTGAGATAAGTTATTTCATCTCCATATTAATAAAGGAGAAAGAATATTCGTTCGAGGAGTAAATAAACAATGTGGAATATGGGTTGAGGCATATCCATGTGGTTTTAATAAAATTTCTAATGAATAATAATACCAACAAATAAGGATGGTTAATATATGTGTGGAAAAATTAAATATAATTAAAAATGGTTAGAAATCTAAGTTCAAAAGTATTGTTACATTTATTAACATTGTGAGGGTAAGAAATGGGTATAGAATGACATCATTTATAAAAGGCTTTAGGTTGGACTAAGATGTAGTTGCAAACCTTAAAGCCGTTTTATATGCCACGTCAAGAAATAAAGTGAAGGCATCGAATTACATTCATTTGTGTCAAATAGGGTTTGACTTGATCCAATTATGCATGTGGAAACATACATATTTAAAAAATGGAGTGAAATGTATTAAATTAAAGATTATTTCAAAATGGATGGTTGGGTTTAATAATCCATGATTATGCACTTATATATAATTACAACCATTGTAAATGGAAAAAGGTGAGGTATGTTAGAATACCAAATCCATATTAATTAAGGAGAAGGAATCTCCTCTTAGAGGACAATTGTAATTTAAGGTTGAATATTCTCTTATCAGTAAATAAACAAAGTGAAGTAGATAAAGTGATGAGAGACATAAATAAGTCAGGGTGCGGCAAATCATATTGTACTTGCAATATATATATTACTGTAATTAGAAAAAAAATTTGGAAAAATGAGAGGTGTTACAATAATTTTGTGACCAACCTAGAAGAGTAGTGCAAATATACGCCTCATACTATGGCAAGGCGAGTAATAATGAAGCGGAACTTAACGCCATGAAACATGGACTTATCATTGCAAGAAGAAAAAGTTTCCATAGACTGGTGGTAGAGGGAGATTCTTCGCTTGTCATAGATGTAATCGAAAAGCTACAATGAGGATTCCAATGGGAAAATATCAGCAAGAGACTAGAGGATGAATAGAGTAATACATGAGATAAAGGAACTCATTTCGTGGATTGAATATATTATTCCTGCCAATGTCCGACATTCGCGCAATGCAACAGTGGATTTTTTGGCCAACTCGGGATGCAGCGATCTCGAAAAGTACATTGAGATAATAGGGGAAGGGAAATATTAGGAAGCGGGCTTGGAACCATCACATAAAATCATAGATAACGATAGAAACCCTAAGCGATCCCCTATCGGGGTGAGAGGACAGATTCACCTAGGGATCATGACAATGATCATTCGCATGGAAGGTGTCATTTGGAGTGGAAGATCCGAAATACATGATCAAGTGATCATGGTTAATTTAAACCTTGGGAGTCTGATGCAAGAGAATCAAGCTCAATTTTTATTAATTAATTGTGTGAAATAGGCGTTGAGACTTTTTAATTATTTTATTAATTATTTCATTCATTTTCATAATTTAAGAGAGAAAAATATAAAGGTGAGGACTAATGTATATATTCTTTTAATAATTAAAAGGATATGATTTAGGTAGCTAATTTAGTGAGTATAAATTCTATCTACGGGACTTTGTTGAGTCCACACCTAGAATGAATCTAATTTAGATTTAGTTGGGGATTGTGTGGAGAAATATTTGGGGTGAAATAAATACATTATTTATGTATAAATAGGCTTGTTTTTTTTAGGAAGAATAAGAGCTGAGAGCGTGAGGAGTATAGGAAGAGTGAGGAGTGGTTTGAAGGGTCAAGAGCCAAGAGGCCACCCAATGTAATATTTGGCCAAAGAAATTTTATATTTTATATCTGTAGTTGTTTTGAATAGCTCTTTCTCCTTCATGTAAATTTTGAGCTGAATGTTTTCATGGTCTTATTTGAAGAAAATTTGAGCATTTTGAAATGGAGTGAAGTAGTGAGTTTTTATATGCTAGAATCTGCTTTCTAGCAGAATCCCTGCATCAGATGACTTCCAAATAATATGATCAGAACTACGTTATGAACCACAAAGGAAATTCCGAGACAAAAAAAAAAAAAAAACAAAATGAAACATCGGTTACAAATGTGAGCTGCAATGTGAACCGAAACTGAAATGCCAAGACAAAAACGAAATGAAACATTTGTTACAAACGTGAGCTGTGAAGGAAATGATGACACAGAAACGCATTGAAACAGGTTTTACAAATGAAACCCTAATAAATTTATTAAATCCCAAACGTCCACACGTAAATAGATCGTGGTGATCCCTCAAATCTACGCGTTGAAAAATGGGCATGAGAGACCATGTGAATTGGTACGAATCACTGAATGAACTAAGATCCTGAGAAATCTCCAGCCAACAGTCGATATAATCACTAGAAGCTGTAATATCTCGGATGCGTTGAAGTTCGAGACCCATAAGATAGTTCAATTAATGTCGATATACGAAAAAGGTATAAGTACTACCATGAAAAAAAAATTGTGTATGCTTTAAGGTAAGAGGTTAAGTTAAGATCTTAAATATTCAATGGTTTCGACAAGGTTGAGAATTATATTCCTCAATGAATTTTTTCTGTTTCAAATTTCATTTTGCACCATGGGTCAAAAAGGGTTTAACCCTAATGTGAGTTCAAATTATATTAAGGGTGTCGAGATGAAATAAAGGGGTAAATTTCTAGAGGCCATAAAGACCTAATTAACTTCATTTAAATTTGGAATAAGATGGAATCAAAATTCCATTGAGGATATAAAACAATCGTTAGATTTAAGTGATTAAGTCAAAGATAATTTGACTTAATTCACCCGCGTAAGTGAAAGTATATAGTTAAAGACAAATGTTAAATATAACTTGGAAAGTAGTAAGATAGAGGTGCTTGTGATGGTGGATTTGTGGTATATCACAGTCCATGTTAATAAACTTGTATGTAATCAAAACCATAGGGTAAAAATATGACATAGTAATGTTATCTTCCTAAGGTAAATTGGTGAGATAAGTTATTTCATCTGCATATTAATAAAGGAGAAAGAATATACGTTCGAGGAGTAAATAAACAATGTGGAATATGGGTTGAGGCATATCCATGTGGTTTTAATAAAATTTCTTATGAATAATAATACCAACGAATAAGTATGGTTAATATGCGTGTGGAAAAATTAAATATAATTAAAAATTGTTAGAAATATAAGTTCAAAAGTATTGTTATGCTTATTAACGTTGTGAGGGTAAGAACTGGGTATAGAATGAAATCATTTATAAAAGGCCTTAGGTTGCACTAAGATGTAGTTGCAAATCTTATAGCTGTTTTATATGCCACATCAAGAAATAAAGTGAAGGCATCGAATTACACTCATTTGTGTCAAAGAGGGTTTGACTCGATCCAATTATGCATGTGGAAACATACATATTAAAAAAATAAATTAAATATTATTTCAAAATGGATGGTTGGGTTTAATAATCCATGATTATTCACTTATATATAATTACAACCATTGTAAATGGAAAAAGGTGAGGTATGTTAGAATACCAGAGCCATATTAATTAGGGAGAAGGAATCTCATCTTAGAGGAATGTTGTAATTGAAGGTTGAATATGCTCTTATCAATAAATAAACAAAGTGAAGTAAATAAAGTGATGAGCGACATAAATAAGTCGAGGTGCGGCGAATCATATTGTACTTGCAATAGATATATTATTGTAATTAGAAAAAAAAAATTGGCGAAATGAGAGGTGTTACAATAATTTCGTGACCAACATGGAAGATTAGTGCACATATACGCCTCATATTGTGGCAAGGTGAGTAATAATGAGGCGGAACTTAACGCCATGAAACATGGAATTATCATTGCAAGAAGAAAAAGTTTCCATAGACTGGTGGTAGAGGGAGATTCTTCGCTTGTCATAGATATACTCAAAAATCTAAAACAAGGATCCCAATGGGAAAATATCAGCAAGAGACTGGAGGATGGATAGAGTAATACACGAGATAGAGAAACTCATTTCGTGGATTGAATATATTATTCCTGCCCATGTCCGACATTCGGGCAACGCAACAGTGGATTTTTTGGCCAACTGGGGATGCAGCGATCTCGAAAAGTACGTTGAGATGATAGGGGAAGGGGAATATTAGGAAACAGGCTTGGAACCATCGCATAAAATCATAGATAATGACAGAAACCCTAAAAAATCCCCTATCAGGGTGAGAGGACGTTGTGATTCACCTAGGCATCATGACAATGATCATTCGCATGGAAGGTGTCATTTGGAGTGGAAGATCCGAAATACATGATCAGGTGATCATGGTTGATTTAAACCTTGGGAGTCTGATGCAAGAGCATCAAACTCAATTTTTATTAATTAATTGTGTGAAATAGGCGTTGAGACTTTTTAATTATTTTATTAATTATTTCATTCATTTTCATAATTTAAGAGAGAAAAATATAAAGGTGAGGACTAATGTATATATTCTTTTAATAATTAGAAGGATATGAGTTAGGTAGCTAATTTAGGGAATATAAATTCTATGTACGGGACTTTGTTGAGTCCACACCTAGAATGAATCTAATTTAGATTTAGTTGGGGATTGTGTGGAGAAATATGTGGGGTGAAATAAATACATTATTTATGTATAAATAGGCTTGTTTTTGTGAGGAAGAATAAGAGCTGAGTGCGTGAGGAGTACAGGAAGAGTGAGGAGTGGTTTGAAGGGTCAAGAGCCAAGAGGCCACCCAATGTAATATTTGGCCAGAGAAATTTTATATTTTATATCTGTAGTTGTTTTGAATAGCTCTTTCTCCTTCATGTAAATTTTGTGTTGAATTTTTTCATGGTCTTATTTGAAGAAAATTTGAGCATTTTAAAATGGAGTGAAGCAGTGAGTTCTTATATGCTAGGATATGCTTTCTGGAAAAATCCCTGCATCAGATGACTTCAAAATAATATGATCATAAATAAGTTATGAACCACGAAGGAAATTCTGAGACCAAAAAAAAAAAACAAAATGAAACATCGGTTACAAATGTGAGCTGCGATGTGAACCAAAAATGAAATGCCGAGACAAAAACGAAATGAAAAATTTGTTACAAATGTGAGTTGTGAAGGAAATGATGACACAGAAACACATTGAAATGGGTTTTACAAATGAAACCCTAATAAATTTGGTAAATCCCAAATGTCCACACGTAAATAGATCGTGGTGATCCCTGAGATCGACACGTTGAAAAATGGGCATGAGAGACCATGTGAACTGGTACGAATCACTGAATGAGCTAAGATGCTGAGAAATCTCCAACCAACAGTCGATATAATCAATAGAAGCTATAATATCTCGGATGCGTTGAAGTTAGAGACCCATAAGATAGTTCAATTAATGTCGATATACGAAAAAGGTAAAAGTACTACATGCTTTAAGGTAAGAGGTTAAGTTAAGATCTTAAATATTCAATGGTTTCAACAAGGTTGAGAATTATATTCCTCAACGAATTTTATCTTTTTCAAATTTCATTTTACACCATGGGTCAGAAAGGATTTAACCCTAATGTGAGTTCAAATTATATTAAGGGTGGTCGAGATGAAATAAAGGGTTAAATTGGTGGAGGCCATAAAGACCTAATCAACTTCATTTAAATTTGGAATAAGATGGAATCAAAATTCCATTGAGGATATAAAATAATTGTTAGATTTAAGTGACTAAGTCAAAGAGGATTTGACTTAATTCACCCGCGTAAGTGAAAGTATATAGTTAGGGAAAAATGTTAAATATAACATGGAAAGTAGTAAGATAGAGGTGCTTGTGATGGTGGATTTGTGGTATATCACAATCCATGTTAATAAACTTGTATGTAATCAAAACCATAGGGTAAAAATATTGCATAGTAACGTTATCTTCCTAAGGTAAATTGGTGAGATAAGTTATTTCATCTCCATATTAATAAAGGAGAAAGAATATTCGTTCGAGGAGTAAATAAATAATGTGGAATATGGGTTGAGGCATATCCATGTGGTTTTAATAAAATTTTTAATGAATAATTAATAAGGATATACCAACGAATAAGGATGGTTAATATACGTGTGGAAAAATTAAATATAATTAAAAATGGTTAGAAATCTAAGTTCAAAAGTATTGTTATTCTTATTAACATTGTGAGGGAAAGAACTGGGTATAGAATGACATCATTTATAAAAGTCCTTAGGTTGCACTAAGATGTAGTTGCAAATCCTATAGCCGTTTCATATGCCACGTCAAGAAATAAAGAGAAGGCATTGAATTACACTCATTTGTGTCAAAGAGGTTTTGACTTGATCCAATTATGCATGTGGAAACATACATATTAAAAAAATAGAGTGAAAGGTATTAAATTAAAGATTATTTCAAAATGGATGGTTGGGTTTAATAATCCATGATTATTAACTTACATATAATTACAACCATTGTAAATGGAAAAAGGTGAGGTATGTTAGAATACCAGATCCATATTAATTAGGTAGAAGGAATCTCGTCTTAGAGGACTATTGTAATTGAAGGTTGAATATGCTCTTATCAGTAAATAAACAAAGTGAAGTAAATAAAGTGATGAGCGACATAAATATGTCGAGGTGAAGCGAATCATATTGTACTTGCAATAGATATATTACTGTAATTAGAAAAAAATAAAAAATGCCGAAATGAGAGGTGTTACAATAATTTCGTGACCAACATGGAAGATTAGTGCACATATACGCCTCATACTGTGGGAAGGAAAGTAATAATGAGGCAGAACATAACTCCATGAAACATGGACTTATCATTGAAAAAAGAAAAAGTTTCCATAGACTGGTGGTAGAGGGAGATTCTTCGCTTGTCATAGATATACTCAAAAATCTACAACAAGGATCCCAATGGGAATATATCAGCAAGAGACTGGAGGATGGATAGAGTAATACAGGAAATAAAGGAACTCATTTCGTGGATTGAATATATTATTCCTACCCATGTCCGACATTCGGGAAATGCAACAGTGGATTTTTTGGCCAACTGGGGATGCAGCGATCCCGAAAAGTACCTTGAGATGATAGGGGAAGGGGAATATTAGGAAGCGGGCTTGGAACCATCGAATAAAATCATAGATAATGATAGAAACCCTAAACAATCCCCTATCGGGGTGAGAGGACATTGTGATTCACCTACGGATCATGACAATGATCATTCGCATGGAAGGTGTCATTTGGAGTGGAAGATCTGAAATACATGATCATGCGATCATGGTTAATTTAAACCTTGGGAGTCTGATGCAGGAGCATCAAGCTCAATTTTTATTAATTAATTGTGTGAAATAGGGGTTGAGACTTTTTAATTATTTTATTAATTATTTCATTCATTTTCATAATTTAAGAGAGAAAAATGTAAAGGTGAGGATTAATGTATATATTCTTTTAATAATTAAAAGGATATGAGTTAGTTAGCTAATTTAGGGAGTAGGAATTCTATGTACGAGACTTTGTTGATTCCACACCTAAAATGAATCTAAATTAGATTTAGTTGAGGATTGGGTGGAGAAATTTATCGGGTGAAATAAATACATTATTTATGTATAAATAGGAGTGGTTTTGTGAGGAAGAATAAGAGTTGAGTGCGTGAGGAGTACAGGAAGAGTGAGGAGTGGTTTGAAGGGCCAAGAGCCAAGAGACCGCCCAATGTAATATTTGGCCGGAGAAATTTTATATTTTATATCTGTAGTTGTTTTGAATATCTCTTTCTCCTTCATGTAAATTTTGAGCTGAATGTTTTCATGGTCTTATTTGGAGAAAATTTGAGCATTTTGAAATGGAGTGAAGCAGTGAGTTTTTATATGCTAGGATCTGCTTTCTAGCAGAATCCCTGCATCAAATGACTTCCAAATAATATGATCAGAACTACATTATGAACCATGAAGGAAATTCCGAGACAAAAAAAGGAAAAAAAAGAAATGAAACATCGGTTACAAATGTGAGCTGCGATGTGAACCGAAAATTAAATGCCGAGACAAAAACGAAATGAAATTTTTTTTACAAACGTGAGCTCTGAAGGAAATGATGACACAGAAACACATTGAAATAGGTTTCACAAATGAAACCCTAATAAATTTGGTAAATCCCAAACGTCCACACGTAAATAGATCATGGTGATCCCTCAGATCGACACGTTGAGAAATGGGCATGAGAGACCATGTGAATTGGTATGAATCACTAAAAGAACTAAGATCTTGAGAAATCTCCAGCCAACAGTCGATATAATCACTGGAAGCTGTAATATCTCGAATGCGTTGAAGTTCGAGACCCATAAGATAGTTGAATTAATGTCGATATACGAAAAAGGTATAAGTACTACCATGAAAAAAAATTGTGTATTCTTTAAGGTAAGAGGTTAAGTTAAAATATTAAATATTCATTGGTTTCGACAAGGTTGAGAATTATATTCCTCAACGAATTTTATCTGTTTCAAATTTCATTTTGCACCATGGGTCAGAAAGGGTTTAACCCTAATGTGAGTTCAAATTATATTAAGGGTGGTCGAGATGAAATAAAGGGGTAAATTGGTGGATGCCATAAAGACCTAATCAACTTCATTTAAATTTGGAATAAGATGGAATCAAAATTCCGTTGAGGATATAAAATAATCGTTAGATTTAAATGATTAAGTCAAAGAGGATTTGACTTAATTCACCCGCGTAAGTGAAAGTATATAGTTACGGACAAATGTTAAATATAACATGGAAAGTAGTAAGATAGAGGTTCTTGTGATGGTGGATTTGTGGTATATCACAGTCCATGTTAATAAACTTGTATGTAATCAAAACCATAGGGTAAAAATATTACATAGTAACATTATCTTCCTAAGGTAAATTGGTGAGATAAGTTATTTCATCTCCATATTAATAAAGGAGAAAGAATATTCATTCGAGGAGTAAATAAACAATGTGGAATATGGGTTGAGGCATATCCATGTGGTTTTAATAAAATTTCTAATGAATAATAATAACAATGAACAAGGATGGTTAATATACGTGTGGAAAAATTAAATATAATTAAAAATGGTTAGAAATCTAAGTTCAAAAGTATTGTTATGCTTATTAACGTTGTGAGTGTAAGAACTAGGTATAGAATGACATCATTTATAAAAGCCCTTAGGTTGCACTAAGATGTAGTTGCAAATATTATAGCTGATTTATATGCCACGTCAAGAAATAAAGTGAAGGCATCGAATTACACTCATTTTTGTCAAAGAGGGTTTGACTCGGTCCAATTATGCATGTGGAAACATACATATTAAAAAAATAGAGTGAAAGGTATTAAATTAAAGATCATTTCAAAATGGATGGTTGGGTTTAATAATCCATGATTATTCACTTATATATAATTACAACCATTGTAAATGGAAAAAGGTGAGGTATGTTAGAATACCATATCCATATTAATTAGGGAGAAGGAATCTCGTCTTAGAGGACTGTTGTAATTGAAGGTTGAATATTCTCTTATCAGTAAATAGACAAAGTGAAGTAAATAAAGTGATGAGTGACAGAAATAAGTCGAGGTGCGGCGAATCATATTTTACTTGCAATAGATATATTACTGTAAATAGAAAAAAAAATTTGGCGAAATGAGAGGTGTTACAATAATTTCATGACCAGCATGGAATATTAGTGCACATATATGCCTCATACTGTGGCAAGGCGAGTAATAATGAGGCGGAACGTAACGCCATGAAACATGATCTTATCATTGCAAGAAGAAAAAGTTGCCATAGACTGGTGGTAGAGGGATATTCTTCACTTGTCATAGATATAATCAAAAATCTACAACAAGGATCCCAATGGAAAATATGAGCAAGAGACTCGAGGATGGATAGATTAATACAAGAGATAAAGGAACTCATTTCGTGGATTGAATATATTATTCCTGTCCATGTCCGACATTCGGGAAACGCAACAGTGGATTTTTTCGCCAAATGGGGATGCAACGATCTCGAAAAGTACCTTGAGATGATAGGGGAAGGGGAATATTAGGAAGCGGGCTTGGAACAATCGCATAAAATCATAGATAATTATAGAAACCCTAAACAATCCCCTATCGGGGTGACAGGACGTTGTGATTCACCTAGGGATCATGAAAATGGTAATTCACATGGAAGGTAGAGCAAGTGGGAGAGCTTCTAGGCACCACCACACGCTTGGAGTTAAGGAGGAGAGGAGATGGGTATGGTGGGTGTAAAATGGAAGGCAACGCGTGGTTAAAATCTCTCTCCAGGTGGTGTATTCTCCATTCTGAATGAAAGCTCCAATTGAGTGGTACACAGTTCATTGCACCCTATGGGAGATAGTAGGTACTTCACGTTGGTTCGAAAAGTTGAAGAGCCAGAGGAGCCAAGTGCGAGAGGGCATCACCTTTTGGTATGTATCCTTGTCCTACTAAGATAAGGGAATGGAGGATCCATCTGATTTATTGAGGCAAGATGGGAAGGGTTGGAAGAGAATTATGCTTTGGTTGTTTAGATTATCGATTTATTTGTATTTACCTATATTCTTCGTCAATTTGTCTCTTTTCTATGACACCTGTTATTAAAAATGGGAATTTACAAATTTCAATGGTCTGTGTTTGAAGTTGGTAGGTTCCATGACTTCCTCAATATCTAAGTACCACCATGGAAAACTAGAGAGAGCACAAGACAATTGAGTCTTCAAAAATAATGGGAATTTGACTCCGTTGAGGGATTGATGGTTGAGTCTGCTGTCATTACTATGACACAGTTGGTAAATAGAGGAAAGTGGGGGTCAATGCACCCTATAAAACCAAGTTATGATTTTCAAGAGGAAGCGCAAACAGTGCATAGATCCACATTGCATACCATGCAGAGAAGTATTGCTAAGTAGTGGAATTTTTGGCTCAATACAGGTCTGCCTAAGCCGTGTGCATTGACTCCTGCATGGAGGGTCTCTTCTCTAGTGTGGGCATGCGTGGTCCTGAATGTGAAGTGTGGTTGGTTGAAAGTGGGTATGGGGAAGGTCCTAGGTAATGGCAAGAGGTGGCGATGTGGTCGCGATGGCACTCAGCAAGAGGCAAACAAGAAATGGAAGGGGACTTCTACTAGCATATCGTGGAAGAGAGGTAGAAAGTCTGATGTGGAGAACATGTAGACCATACTGCATGCATTCAGTGCCAATACTCCGACCCAATTAAAAACTATGATATCAGCGTGGGAAGCAAAACTGAAAACAGAAGAAGTAGCAGATCCATCTTTCAAGGAATGGAAAAATTTGATTACAGAACAGGGGAACACCTGGTGGTGGCTTACCATGTTTAAACAAATAGTACATCTATATTGGTTGATGAAATGCATCATCATGAAATTCATCACTGAAATTCAGGTAGGAGAAGGGCATCCGCAGGAAGATATGAACCCCAAGGAAATCCAGAAAGAGTTGCAATCAATTCATCTCTAGTTACACCATGAGTATGTCTGGTTAGGAAGACTTGAGAAACAAGTCCAGACCATACACCAATTCTAAATTCCAAGTTCAAGCACTAAAGATCTAGCATCGGTGGAGTCATTAGAAGACAAACTACCTGCAAGATGTGTTCACCCTTGTTTTTTTGTGATGTTGTTGATGGATAAATTTTAGTTTATTAGTTTTATGTTTAGTAGTGTAACAGCCTTACACTTGTACCTGACCTGGAGGGACATACCAAAAATTTTCATGTTTTAGATGAGCTACAAAGCAGTTCGATGGCCAACAGACCTGGTTTCCTCCGGTCATGTTGAGGCCATTGAAAAATATACATGTGTAACCTACTTTTATGACTAATAGAAAAGAAAAGGATCATCCACACTTACAAAAAATAATATTGAGTCGATAGGTGAAAAATAGCAAATTGTGATATAAATCCCCTTAGAATTATTGATAGATATTTTGATTCAAATGTATTGATTGAGAGGTCTAACTCATAGAATTGAGTGTAATGAGGGGCCCTCATTTTTACATAATAGGTTATTCCTTCAATTCCTATGTGAGGTTATTGGTGTTGATTTCTCAGCCCACATCAGATTCTACAACTCTGTGGGCTCGAAGATAAAGCAGAAACCTCCATGGGACCTTTCAATTAGAAACAGCACACATCAGATTCTCATCATAAAATTGTGACTTTAATCCTCACCATTACATTGGACTTTAGGTTGTGATAGCCTTATTCTGATGATGAATTTTTTTATGTTCATGATTATTCATGTATGGGTTTTGAATGATGTTTTTACACAAGTTTTTGGATATCTTGAATGTTATGTTTCACTAACTGGTAGCACCATGGAGTTGCTACTTTTTTATGATTTATCAATTAATTGTATGGTGTTAGCTCAATTTTTGTATGGTTATAATGGCAAGCATATAATCCATGAAATTGGTTGAAAGCTTCCATTCTTTGAATTATTTACCTAGTTTTTGTTTGCTTGAAAGGAAACTTTGAATGATTCACTCATAAACCACCATAACGAGAAAACACATGTAAACCCGTGAATATGGATCTTCAATATTGTTTCACCCATGGTTTGCAATATCTAGGCCTTGATTGTCTCCTACAGATATTTTGGTGTTCAAGCCAATGCCCCAGTCTTAAGATATTCACTAAATTGTAACTTTCTTCGATTGTTGTGCATGAGAGTAACTCAGTCATCCGAGCATATTATAGTGTCAAGGGGATAACACTCATGCATGGAGGTTGGATCATTGCATGGCTAGATTTGACCAAAAATGAATTGAAACGACACTTCGTACCTACACTCGTGAAGGACATGGTGGGGCCCTCACTCCAAATGATGTGGCAGTGACACAAGGAACCACATAGACACCACATGATGGTGTCAGGCAGGCATGCCTTGGAATTAGGGTAATTATAAGGTCAAAATGGGCCTAAAAACAAAAAATGTACTAACAAAATTAACTTTAAAAGAACCAATAGGATTTAAGATGATGATGTCATGCTACGGGGAAAATATTTAGGAGGGAATATAAGAAAAATACTTTTTTAATTGTATTTTCAGCTTATCTTCTTATAGGTTTAATCAAATGTCAAGTGTAGACACCAATTGGATGCAAAATTAGATTCCACATCCAACGAGTACCCACTTTTCATACTTCTAAGAAGACCCACATTGATTGAAGATACATTAAAAAAGGATGTTGAAACACGCTTTTTTAATGTATCTTCAATTTATTTTTTATGTGGGTCTTCTCAAAGTTATGCAATTTGGTTACTCGTTGGATGTGGAATTAAATTCCACATGCAATGGGTGTCTACACTTGAAATTTGAGTAAAACTATAAGGATATAAGTTAAAAATACAATAAAAAATCTAGTTTCCTTTCTTTTCTTTAAAAATTTATAACTCTTATTTTATTATTTTCCTTAAGAGACCCATTTTAGACCTCAAAATTATCCTAATGTGGTCTATGAGGTGGAAGTGCCACAGTAAAGGCATTGGAGGTTGGAGATTTCTAGTGGTATAAATGGTAAATTTGCATCGAATGGTCGGATGTGAGCCTCAATAGAATACTTATAGCTCTTTTATTTTGTCATGTCTCCCAGACCCATATTTTTTTTTTTCATTTTCCTATCATGTCTAGATACATCACCCCGAATGGGGAAGACAATTGAACCTGTGATGAGTGCTACACATATAACATAACTCAAATATTCTCCGCTTTATGCGCCGATAACAATTATAGATTTTATACTGAATCACTTACAAATTCAGACTGTTATCCGGGGTTTAGATTCTTTTCAGCACTTATAGACAGCCATGGATTACAAGAATTTCCATGAGAATTTTTGGACTTGACCTCCCCTCTTCTCAGTCCATCTAGTAGACTTATATATCTATATATAATACTTTGTATTTCTCAGGTTTTCTGTTCAGAGTTGTGTCCAACTCTATATGATCACTAGGCCCTTACTCAAACTTCCCCATTTGCAGGCCTTATTAAATTTCCAACATTTTAAAGTGCAGCATCGAGATATAAATGTATGCCTCCTCGCATACCTCTATCTATACTCAGTTAACCTCCATGGCTCCAACTACTTTCCCAGCAGTTTATATGGAAGGTAACCAGATGCTCTGTTCATTGTATTCTTACATATGCTTACAATCTTCCCTCGCACAATTTTTTTTTCACACAATGGGTGTGTAAGTAGGATTTCCCTTTTATTTTACTGTTACAACATTCAATTTGGTTGACACTCGGGTGCAGATTCAACTATTCCCTAGGACACAGATCCTCTTTCTTAGTTAGGCTTCAACTTCTGCTTTCATATGTTTACACTTACAATTAATAGAATAATTTACATTCTTAGTTTTACAATTCCTTCCATTGCCACCCAACTGACATCCTGAACCCCATACTAATATCACAGGGTTGTTGTGTCCTATCTTCTGTGATTTGTTACAGGAAATTCTGTGTCACCAATATTGTTGTGATAGGTTTAGTTATTTGGTACTTGCTGTTCATAGGATCTACCATCTCTAACTCCATTTTACAAGATGCTCATCCCTATATTCCAACCATTTGTCTCTGCTATCAATAGCTTTGGTTTACAATTACAGGAGTTACTGAACCCATAATCAATCTACAATCTTCATAATGAACCATAACATAATAACTCATAATTTGCATAAGAAACTATAACATCACAATTCATAAATTGCATAAGAAATTATAACATCACAATTCATAAATTGCATAAGAAATTATAACATCACAATTCATAAAGCAGGGATATATTTAATACAGACTTACAGAAATCTCCAACAATATGCATGCATACCTCTACCATGACCAGTCCTCCCAACCATAGAATCCTCTTTATCTCCTAGGATTCACCCCCGAGTAGAGATCCTCCAAGAACACAACTTGACTGTTTCCGGGAGTACTATTTTGCTGTGGCTCTTTAAAGTCTGTTTAATTCTCATATCTGTACTTTGTGATGTTTATCTCAGTTTAGCTTAGTTTCATTTAGACTTTTAAAGTCTTAAGCTTTTCCTCAAATTTTTCCAAATTTTCTTCACCTCTTCCCAACTACTCCTCTTCATTAGAAATAGATTTTTTCCCAAAATCTAAATTAGAAATAATTTCTTCATAAGTATTTGTGGAAAGATTTGTGTCTTTTTCTTTCCATTTGAGCTTGATTAGGCATGTGATCTCACTTTCTCATCTGGTCATAGTGCATGCACAATATTTTATTTATTTTTCATAAATAAGTATTTAACCATATCCACATAACAATTATCCATTGGGGGTCCACTCCCCTATGGATGTATGTTCAATTGTCTAATTTTAAAAGCATAGAACTTGGGGTGTTACATATTCCCCCTCTGAAAATAAACACCGTCCTCGGTGTTGACAACTATCGACTTAGTTCATTTTGAACTTAATTATGAATGATTTTCCATCATCTTAGCTTCTCTGTTCCACGTAGCTTTTCAGCAGTAAAGTGCTCCACTGCATCTTTACTCTAGCTACTGTTCGTTTTCGCAATTCAATTCCTTCTCGCTTTCATCTTTGAAGCGACTCTGGAAGGAACTTCCTATTCTGGTTCCACCTGGACCACATTTCAAATCAATCAGGTGAGAGGCATCATGAAAAAAATTATAAATTTTCTTTTCCAACGAGGAGACATGAAATATATCAGAAAATGTAATAAACAATGGTAGGGCTAATTTATAAGCCATTAGTTTCCAGCAGAGTACTCTCCTGTCTCCACTCTATTTACTGATGCCTTATGCAGTTGTTTTTCTTCCTACTTCTTTGCAAGAAGTCTGTTTGGAAGATCTTTTATTCTGGTTTTCCATTCAATCATAATTACAATGTAAGTAATATTAGTTACATATAATTGATAATTCACAACAGCATTCTGCATTTCAATAACTTAAGAAATTCAGTTATTAATCAAACCGTTCAGGTTTATAATAGTTTAGTGCACTTTTAGTACACTGCTTATCCTTTTTTGTTTTTCAGTGAGATCCTTTCCTCACTCGACTTGATCCAGTTCAACTTCTCTTGATTTTCTAGGTGATTTACCTTCACCTTTTTCCTCTTTATTTCCAAAGTGTTCAATTTCCTGTTACACACTTGGCTAAACAATTTTTCCAACTTTTTCATTAGTACTCATAATGAGAGACAACAATTCTTGTAACAACATATGTACATATTAATATTCATTTTATAGTCAGCATTTTCAGTATCTTCATTGTTTTTTTGTCAATCAATTAATTAGAACAACTTACTAATAATAATGTCTATAATTCAATTCTTCAAAACTTACTAGCAAATTGGATCTCATGGGTTTCCACACCCAAGTCCAATTTACAGCCAATCTTCTTTTCTTCTCTAGTTTGTAATTTGATATCAACACTATTTTCCCGTCTTAAATTTTTAAAACTCAAGAAAATTTACTTTAATAAAAATTATTCCACAAAATTTTATAGTGTGAATACAGGTTTCCTTTTCAGGTGATAAAAAGAAATTTCTATAATTCATCACAACATTCCCAATTATTAATATGTGATAATGCCAAAAATAAATTCGACACAGTTTCCTCTTTTTCAAAGACTCACCGGAATTTATGCATTCACTTTTAATTGTATGTTCATGCTTTGCTAATTCCCCTCTTATATTTCTCTCATAGACTTATATAATAGAATTAATTAAAATGGAATCATAAAAGTATTCCAATTTTTTTTTTTTTTTCTGAATCATAAAAGAATTCCTTCTTTTCTAATGCATAAAAGAATTCTATATTTTTTTTTTCTAACAAAAGCAACTCATAAATCTCTCATGCTTTTATCTATATTTGTTTTTTTTCCTTAAGAGAGAAAATATCACTTCTCCACATTTTTTCCAATTCATTTTCATTATCTCAAACTATAAAATATATCAACTTGAAAATAATTTATTTCAAGAAAGAATATAAATTTTATAATAAAATAATAAGAAACTATTCTTCACTATTACAAGAATATTCCTTCTAAGAAATCATCTGCAGCCTCACTCTATCCCTTATTCATATTCATGTCAATCAATGTGGCTTGTTCCACAATTACTAAATCAACCATTTAAACTGTAATTAAATTTGTACTCTTCTTTTCTTTTTATAGCAGTATACACGCCTCTATTAAATATACATTGTCCCCCAACTTTTAACCTCAGTTCTAATTTCATACATCCATTTCTTAACCTTATCCTGAAGGTTAATTTTTCTATAGATATACATTCTTGCACACATAATTATTTATGCTCAATTCCACCATATTGTATATATATTCCAATAGAGTGAAACATATAAATTTTTCTTTATAAAGCTCTATGTTATATGAACCATTATATTTCATATCATTAAATCCTCCACTCTTTTTCATATATATATAGAACCACTCTATATATATATATAATCCTCAATATATATATATAATATACAATTCTGGTAATTTAAATCCAATTTTATACCTATATATATATATATATATATATATATATATATATATATATATGAGTGTTGTCCTACTCTAATTCAACTTCAACAACTTCAATTCCGGAAATTTATTATTCACTTACTTTACTAATCCAATATATATATTTTTATATATATATATATTCGATATTCTACCCATAGACATCTAAAATGCCACTTTATTAAATCCAACATAGATATCAAGGTTTATTTATGATATATGAG
Organism: Pinus albicaulis; assembly: GCA_034641835.2. NCBI lineage: Eukaryota > Viridiplantae > Streptophyta > Pinopsida > Pinales > Pinaceae > Pinus > Pinus albicaulis. The sequence continues at coordinate 1,128,409,966 of CM076584.1, read as the reverse complement.
GTATTTATGATATATAATCTTTTGCACATATTTTTAAAGCTTTGCCATATAACATCAATGATTAAACCATCACCTTCTAGGTTTAACATATCCCACCTTACATTTGGTGAACCGATATTTTTTTTTTTGTGAATTTCAACAATAGTATTCATGCTGATTTTTTTACTGATTTCAACAATAGTTTTCTTTTTATACCTTCCTATAAGTCATACCTACATATATCAATACCACGTATGTTTCTTTTATCTATAGATATATATAAATCTCCTTGATAGCATCTCTTGAGTGCACATAGATAGATATATATATATAACCTTTATATATATATATATAAATCACATATAAAAATTTAATTTATACTTTTTAAAGTTATATATCTATACACTGCCATACCAATTTTCACCTATTTTCCAATACCCTCTTCTAACTTATATATATTTCCACCACCTAAAATATATATATTTTCACCACCTAAAATTTTAACTTCCTTATAGATTACCGGCGTATATCTATGAATCCACCCACTTATAGTGGTAACACCCTATAGATGGGAATATAGTTAATTTTTAAATCCACATAGGTGGGAATATATATATATATATGTCATTATATATATACCACCTATACTACGCCGATGTGCTTTTTTTTTTTTTTTTTTTTTTTGACCCTATTAGTTTAATGAGCGCGTATGTACCGATATGTTACTTCTATATCTATATACATAACCTCAATAAGGGTTCAACCTTTAGTTTTTAATCGAATTGGGGTGCAACATATGCATCTACCCTAACTTCGAATTAACCATTTTTATGGTTCCATGGGATCATTTCGCACATACAAACACCTTCATATTAATTCATCACATATACTCTTTTGCATCTATACATATAACCTTTAGCACGATCTTTTTAAAGCGCAGATATATATACACGTTATAATAGATATAATATATATAAGTCCAAGGCTTTCTATATAATCAATCTTGCATAAAGGTATGTGTATAACGTATCTTGTTACATATATATGTATAACGAAGATATAACAAATCTTTTAACATTTATAACAAACCCTTTTATATATAACAACCCTTGCCTATATAGCCGATGAATTGCAATAGGTCACTCGAAGCACGTATAATTACATTTTAGCATATATTCGTTCAGTTTTGGTCAGTCATATAGCGAACGTGACTTGTTATATTACACGTTGCTTTTAATTCGTAGACTTATCTTCGAAGCTGTAATCATACTTGTGCGACCCTACCTTAATCCATGACTTGCGTGCTCGAATGCTAGCTGTAATTCCCTTTTCCTCGGCGAATGATGATCCTTGGTTTCTGTGTGATTTTATATAATTTTTGTATGGTGTACAGGCCTCTACCTTGAACTCTTATGCAATACGGTATCTCCTCCGGCGGTCTACCATGATCACGACTATGAGCCAGGGTCGACACGATGCAACCGTATGCTTACTTATCATAGAACGTTAACGTATGAAATTCGTTCTATAGACAGAGCTGATGTTTATCGTGTCAACGTTTGACGGTGGATGTCGGCGCCTTCATGTACTGTTAGGGCCGAGTCCTGTCTCGGATACCCAAATTTCTAGGGTTAGAGCGCTAGTACTGTGCGGCAAGGCGTAGCTACTCCCTAACCCCGCTGCGAGATTTAACGTAGCCTTGTACGCATTCGTCGGCGTGGCCGACTCTCCCCACGCAATCGATTCTCTGCTCTTTTTGGGGAAAAGATATTAGGGTTACAGGAACTTCTTTTAAGCCGAAGTTCCTGAGCAGCTTGATTCATCTGGTCCTTCATCATTTTTGTCTGGTTGCAGAGTAGTTGTAACTCTCCACTCTCTTCACCGGTGGTCCTGGGTGGCTCAGCTTCGGTGGCGACTAGGGTTCCCTGGTTTGGGTTTATTATCATTCTTCCTTCCGGATTTCTGTTATGTCTCTGTATCTTACCCATGTTAGATCTCTTACACCATTCGACTTGTTTTTGTATCTTTTGCAGAGGGAACAACGCATCGCCTATCAGGCTAGCCGGTTCTCTGGTTTTTAATACATTTCGACTTAATCTCAGGAAACGCGATGATAATATTACCCATTCACTGGGGTTTTGGTTGCACTCACAGTTTTTTTTCTAACTGTTATGCAGCAACCCTAGCTAGGTTTCTTTGTGTCTGTATTGAATACCCAGGGGTGCTCAAAGGGGTTAAGACCAGTTCGCCGCGCTACGTTGCCCCTTTTTTTTGATTTGCTTTACTGACAGTAGGACCCCTGATTCGGATTCCTCCAACAGTAGTCTCTGTGTAATCAGCTATGTTCAGAACGAAGGTAAATATTTCGTTTTCTGTGGTATTTTCAACGCTCTCTCCCACGCCCTGTCACGACATTTAAATGAATTCTCGTCAGATTTAATACATCCTGCAGATCGTATAGTCTGCTCTTTATATGCTTCATGCGGTTTCAAATTCATAACGTTTTCTGGGTTTTTTTTTTTTTTTTTATAGTGAAACTGGGTGAATGTAACCACTGTCTCTGGTCTCTTATTATTCAGGGTCTATCAGATACGTGTCTGCGTCTTCGGTCTTTATGCATATCACTTTGACCCATTTTTGTTGCAGAGAACCTACTAGCCGGCATGATCGCCGAGTTGTCGTCCATGATTAGGTTTTTATAATTTAGTTATTACTGAAAGGTGACATATGCCGTGTACTCTCGTTTAAGTCTCGCCCTCCTCGTTACCTGTAATGATTAACTTTGATTTAATCTTCCGTCTCACTGTAATGTTTACTGTGATATCCATTGTTCGACGCAAGTCCGTATCTAATATATCAATTGCCAGCCATGATTTAATGTGGACCGCATACATATAAGTCCGTTTTTTTTTTTTTTTTCCCACGCAGCAGTTACATAAAATCTCATTTCAGTATATGTCGGGGTTCAATATAAATCTCCCATTTATGTTAATGTTTTCGGGTTACCATACGTACATATAGGTGTCGTCCTTATATATATTCCGAATTGTATCTATAATTCTTTGAAAGTCGACTTGTAAGAGTTTCTATGCTAAGTGCGCACTTGGAATGTTAAAAAAACACAGACATGTATACCATGCTTGATAGTTATTATATTTTAATCTAGTATCAATTCTTTGCCCTAAAAATAATTCGAGGGTTACACTATATTTGTGAGGAAAGTGACAATGCCTTGATAGTGTAGTTTCACCCTTTCGATTTGTAAGGATACATTTGCTAAGTCCTTACTTTTTAAGTTATATTTTTCTTTGAGGTATATACATATGCCATTTCTAATGTTTAACTAGAACCTTTTGCTACTATGTCCTGTCATAGCTTTGAATGTAAGATTTTAATATCCTACTTTCTTTCATATTTGTGATGCACCCTGTAAATTCAGTATTGCTACCATATTGTTCTATCATACCTATGAGCATAATCATATATGTATCTTATTTGCAGTCGAACCTAAGGGCTCTAGGCCTCGGCAATATAACTTTATTATACCTATACAAATATAACACTTCTATTTATATATATCATAGATATGTTCGTCCTTTTTTTATTTTGCATGTTCGAACCTCTATATATATATGTAGCATATATATACATCAAACATCATGTTTGTATATAAAATCCGAATAATTTGCAGTCGAGCCTAAGAGGACCTAAGGCTCTAGGCCTCGACACTTGTGAACATATATATATATAATAGAGTTCATTATGCATAGATTTAATTCATAACCCTAAGGTTTCTTCTAAGGGTTAGAAGTGACCTTAAAATTTTCAATACATTCTATAATGGCTATAAATGAGGTAACCTTCTTATATTGCAGATTTACTCTTTGGTTTAATAATAATACATATTCATAAGTATGCAGATTTCACTTCTCAGGTTGGCTTGAGTAAACCAAATCTCCATTGTGAAATTTTTTTTTCTCATCAACCTCTATAAAAAAAAAAGGAATTACCACCCTCTATAAAGAAAGGAATCCTTTCTTGGTCCCATCCCTTTAATATGTAACACTCATATAGCATGGATTTCATCAACAACTATAATATTTATTTCATGATATAGAGGTAGGTTTAAATTTTCAATAGGCTCAATAAAGGCTACAGGTGCTAGAAGACTCCCACCTAATTTCTCTGAATGCTATAATATTACTGTAGAGTAGAATTTACCTCTTTTTTTTTCTAGAAACATGTTGAGTTTCATGTTCAAATGTATTTTTCTTACTCTATCACCATTCTGCTACAATGTTTTTTCTATTATACTTATGAGCATAGACTTTCACCTTTATGTCTACAGGAAGCAGAACAATAATTAATCGTCTGTAGAAGCTAAGTAACTACATATTTTAAACCCTCCTTGGTTTAAAGATTCTGGAGTTCCTACTCTATGGACTTTCTGTCTACAGCTAAACAGAGTTCGGGACGGTGAATACCAAAAGATAGATTCAGTTGAACATAGTACTAAATCAATCTGTTACATGTATACCTGAAAGTATACCTGAAAGTATATCCAAGATATTTGTATATTTGAAGAAATATTTTTAATATTCATAAAATTTATAACAGTTAACCATTTCTTTGTGAGCACATATATATAATCTTTTGCACATATTTTTAAAGCTTTGCCATATAAAATCAATGGTTAAACCATCACCTTCTCGGTTTAACATATCCCACCTTACATTTGGTGAACCGATACTATATTTTTTTGAGTGAATTTCAACAATAGTATTCATGCTGATTTCTTAACTGATTTCAACAATAGTTTTATTTTTATACCTTCATATAAGTCATACCTACATATATCAATACCACGTATGTTTCTTTTATCTATAGATATATATAAATCTCCTTGATAGCATCTCTTGAGTGCACATAGATAGATATATATATATAACCTTTATATATATATATATATAAGTCACATATAAAAAAGTAATTTATACCTTTTAAAGTTATATATATATATACACTGCCATATCAATTTTCCAATACCCTCTTCTAACTTATATATATTTCCACCACCTAAAATTTTAACTTCCTTATAGATTACCGGCGTATATCTATGAATCCACCCACTTATAGTGGTAACACCCTATAGATGGGAATATAGTTAATTTTTAAATCCACATAGGTGGGAATATATATATATATGTCATTATATATATACCACCTATACTACGCCGATGTGTTTTTTTTTTTTTTTTTTTGACCCTATTAGTTTAATGAGCGCGTATGTACCGATATGTTACTTCTATATCTATATACATAACCTCAATAAGGGTTCAACCTTTAGTTTTTAATCGAATTGGGGTGCAACATATGCATCTACCCTAACTTCGAATTAACCCCTAATTGGATGGACACTCTTAGGAGTTTAAGGGTTGAACTAATAATTTCTAAGGAAGAAAATGAAAGGGTTGTTAGAGCCCAAGAAAAGAAAATAGAAGTAAATGTGATTATTTTGCAGAGATTATCAAATCTGTAAAGGAAAAAACAACATGATTTTGGTGCAAGCTATCTAGGAAGACACAAATCCAAGAAAAACCCATCTGAAATAGGGAAGCATGGATTGGATCCTAATAGGAATAAGGGAACAAGTCAAAGAAAATACATAGACAAGAAAGTGAAAACACAGTGAAAGGGAGAACTCCACTTAGCAATCCAGGGGGAGGAACAAATAGCCATGAGTAGTTATCTAGTGTTGCAACTAAGAGACTCTTGGAAACTAGAATAATACTCATAGGGGAGGTGAATCAATATTATGTAAATTAAAAAAAAAAAAAAATCAGCCAATCAAAATCATTCAATACTACAACAATACATCAATCACATAATAATTGGAAAAAACGATGTTTGTGTGGAAACCCATATGGGAGAAAACCACAAATATTATTTTATTTTTAGTGTAAGCACCAAATTCAATTTACGTCAAATTATGTAGGCACCAACTTGCAGGTAGCTCCAATCCCTTTTCCTTGCAAGCACCCAATTACTAGAAGCACCAACTCCCATTGTTTTTAGGCACCAACCTATTGATATTTTCAGGCACCTTCCTGAAGGAACCACCAATCCCCCAATAAACAATTTTAATAATTTTTTTTCCCATAACACCCTCTATGTCTTTGATCCTCTACAATATTCTTATACACAAAAGCTTATATTTTTCCCAATCTCCACTTACAACCTCTGCTAAGATCTTTGTTGCACACTCTATTTCTTATCTTCTTTAGATTTATGATATTCAATAACTTCAAATTTTTCCTAATCCTCTTGTGTCCATTGACTCTCTTTCTGTCTATTTTCATCAACATTATACCCAATAAAATAACTTAGCTTATATAAATTTTTGTAGCTTCACACCCTCTCATGAACTGCCATCTCCATTTTTCTTTTGCAATCATTTCACCTTAACAGTCATGAGAATACAAGGTGCTTCACATTATCTTGTCATTTCATTTTTGTTGATAGCTCATATTTTGGGAATTTTTCAACTTTTGGCATCACCTATAATTGGATCAATTTGAGTTTTCTTCTCTCAAATCTCGAGAAAGCAAGAGTTTAAAAATTGTCACTAATCATTTGCTAGTATCGATCTAAGACTCATTTACGTGATCTGATAGCTAACAAGGTCAAGAGACTAATATATTCTTGATGCTTGCAGTATTGTCTCATATCGTCATTTCCCTATCAGGAAAGCATAGAAGAGTTGTGAGGATATTGTCAATATGTCAATATTCCATATGGTTGATAAATTCTGGTCACTTACCTGCTAGCTCCTATGAACGATGTTTCTGACCATTTCGTTGTTGCTCATCACTCACCGCTTGAGCTTTGAGTATTGTATGCCCTCCACATGCAGTCCAATGGACAGAATCGTCAAAGACAATGCTACACGTAATGGACCATACTTTTTATAATGCCTCACCACTTGTCTCTTTGTCGTTGGATAGCTTTTACATTTCTTGTTCCTATGTTTATGGGAAGTGATCAGTGGGTGATAGCCCCACTGCATGAGATCACGAAAAATGCCAAAATATTTTGACACTATCGTAGCCTTAAAAAAAAATTCCTCGGCACAAATCCTGAGGCATCCCAAGCTACCATGTCATGTCCACATGCACCAACCATAGCCTGCCACATGTCCTTCACTGACATGTACCTACCACATCATTTTTTCCACGTTTCATGTCATGTCACTGCCATTTTTCACTCAGGGGAAACTTGGCCACCCAAAAAGGCCAACTCCACTATCCACATGTCACATCCACACATTTCCATGTTTCATCCTATACATTGTACTTTAAATTATGATCCTTACATCATCAAAACCTACCACATGGAATTTCCACCTGTACTGCCACATTGTGTCTCCTCTCACCCATACTTTTTTGTGCACGTCATTTAGAACAAATGGTTTAATATGCCCTTGGGTGCTTATACCAAGCACCTTGTAACTAGGGTTGTGACGAGCGACCTTGATACCTCACCTCCTGCTACTCGTCACTCATTGTTATTGTTTTCATGTTGAATGAACCGGGTAGTATGATAAGCATCATGGTTATTTAACCCAACTCCTAAGCATCATGGTTATTTAACCCAGCTCCATGTAATTAGGGTCTAGAACCAAAAACTTACCACTCCACCACTCACCAACCTTCACACTTCCTCCTAAGATTCTTTAAAATTTGGCATCAGTCTAATGGGGGGCTTATGCTGGATCCATGGCCTATTGGAACCTTGCTTGAACTCCAACACTTAAAATTTTGATTTCTTCCCACTCCTTGGGAGTTAGCCTAAGTGCCACAGACCATTGGAAATATTTTTTAGAGGACTATGAAACCAAAAAAATTTCATGTGCTTTTGAGCAAGCCACTTGCAAACAAAATTCCTTCAAATATAGGCTAATCAATAAAAACCAAGGACCATAGTCTTAGCACATTAATAATAGAAACAATTATGACATCAATAATAGCATAAGCCTCATGCATGAAAACCTCAACAAGTGCCCTTGAAATTGACATACTTGACATCAATGACAAGAAATGCCAACATTCTCAACATAGACACCACCATCAAGGGAGAAGTGAGAAAAAATTAATGTCAGAGGATTTCAAGAAATAAAAACCCCCTTAGTTTGATGGAGAGATTAAGAAGGTTGAGGAGGTAGAAACCTAGCTATTGAGAATGAATAAATACTTCAAAGTACATTACTATAAAAATATGAAGGCCAAAGTAGCCATTTTTAGCTTTAAGGTAAAGGTTGATATATGGTGGGAGGATTTAATAAATGCCAGGGGCATTAGAGAGAAATAGTTGTAATGGGAAAGTTCTGAGATATTTTCAAGAGAAGTTCCTATATGAGGAGGTACTGTGATAGAAAGGTTAATAAATTCCAAGAACATAAGCTAGGGTAGCTTACTGTTGATGAATAGACTAATATATTTTTTTATTTTTCAAGGTATTTGTCATATATTAGTGATGATAAGGTGAATATTGAAAGGTACCTCAGTGAGATACCACAAATTTATCGAGATAGAATTGAATTTTATAAGACATGAACCCTAGTGGAGACTATATGAAATGAAAAATATTGATATTGGAAATCCAAGCTTAAGGCCAAGTTTCAAATCAGTTGGAAAATAATGGCTATGAACAACTTCAAGGGAAAAGGGAATAAATCATCAGGATATAATCTGGGAGGAGGGAATGTGAATTTCACCACTCTGGCAAAGAGTGATTCTAGACAAAAATTCACTACTACCAATAGAAATTTTCCCTCCAAGCTAGCAGGTGAAGAGGTCGAGGGGCTGACAAAAGGTCCCTTGCAGTGTTGGACATGTGGAGAGAACCAAATGAGAAGAGATAGTCCTAAGTGGAAACAGAGTGGCACAAAGTGTACAATGTGAATGAGGTAGCAATGGTGAATGATGTGGCTTAGAATTTTCCATGAATTTATGTTGCATTGGACAATAGGCAGAACGACCATCAAACTTTAGTGGTCGAAAGGGAAGTTATGGTCGTTAACCAAAATGTTTCGATTTTAATTGACCCAAGTTCCAATTTAAGCTATATCATCCTAAATTTCACAGAGAAGTGTTCTCTTCAGATGAAAACACATGAGAAGTTGTGGTTATTCTAGCTAGCCATAGGAACCAAAATATGTGTGTCATACTTCGTGGGATCATGTCCCATGACAATAAGTGGCATGACCACTTCAATCACACATTTTTTTGAGTTGCGTTCGTATGACATCTTATTTGGCATGGACTGGATAGCTACCCATAAAACCAAAATTAACTGCTACAGTAAGTTGATGGAGTGTCTCAATGACATGTGTGAGGAAGTGACACTACAGGGGAAAATGAAGCATGTCACTATCACGAAAAGCTCAGTGTTGCAAGTGAAAATGTGTAGCAGGAAATGGTGTCTTATATGCATTCCAAGTGCCTAGTGAATCAGAAGACAAGAAGAACATAGTATAATAGCACTAAGTATTAAATCAATTTAGTGATGTATTTCCGAAGGAAATATCAGGATTACCACCTAGGAGAGAAATTTATTTTTCCATTAAATTTCTCCCAATATCAGTGCTAGTCTCAAAAGCCCCATATCTCATGAGCACGCTAGAGCTAGTGAATCTAAAGCTCCAGCCAATTTAAATAAATGTTGGAAAAAGGGTATATCAGATACACTGTGTTTCCCTAGGGAGCCCAAGCACTATTTTCCAATAAAAAATATGTCACATTTAGGTTGTGCATCGATTATCAGAAACTAAATAAATCCATAGTAAAGAAAAAATACTCACTTCCTAGGATTCATGACTTATTTAATGAGCTAAGATGGATGGTGGTATTCTTAAGAATATATTTAAGGTTGAGCTAATTTTATGAAACAAGTTCCCAAAACATAAGAAAAGAGAGATCAACGCCTTAGAAATCAGCCACTTTGAGGGGGAAACCTCCTTTACATTACATAAATGAACAATTCTTGGATGATACAAATGAAAAAACCACTTTTCTATATATATGAATCCATGGGGTCGCAATATAATCCTGGTCGACCTAACAATAATAACGTAAGGGCACAAAAATAACAATAGTGGCTTTTATGGGGAACAATAATAATAATATGGGGGCTACAGCGGTACAAAAATAACAATAAGGAGGCTACACTAACAAAAATAAGGGATTACACTAGTAATATAGGCACCTAACATGCCCCTGCCCTTCAAAAAATTGTTTTCCTCAACTCTTGAGTAGCTCTTGATGCTTCTATATAAAATTCTCATCCTCCCATGTGGAATCTTCAGTGGATGAGTTCTTCCACTTGATGAGATACTCTGAAATTGATCGATTTCGTAGCTATCGAGTTATTGTTTCTGTGACTACTTCAGGTTCCAATATGATTTTTCCTTCCTCATCAAGTTTTGGAAATATTGTTTTAACTAGAATTTTTTCACATATAACCTTCTTTAAGCATGAAACATGGAAACTAGGTGCACTCGAGAAAGAATTAGGAATCTCCAATTTGTATGCCATAGTACTAATAATTTGCAACACTTTGTAAGGACCATAGTACTTTGGAGATAATTTATTATCCTTCTTAGCTTGCTTGAGGGACATTTTTTGTATGGTTGTAGCCGTAAAAATATCCAGTCTCCTACATCAAAACTTATCTCGCTTCGATGTTGATCTTCCTGTTGTTTCATTCGATTTTGTGCCAAATTTAGGTTATCCTTTAAGAGTTGTAGAACTTGTTGTTGATGCTCGATGTGATCTTCTACTGCTTGAACCTTAGAATTTCTCCTAAATATGATGTGATGGACAGGGTATGATACCCATAAAGTTCCATAAATGGGGTCATTTTTGTTGCAATATGGAAGGAAGTGTTATACCACCATTCAGCCAGAGGTAACCACTTGACCCATTGTGTTTGTTTATCAGATACAAAAAAACGAAGATATCCTTCCAAACATTTGTTCACTATCTTAGTTTTCCCATGGGATTAAGGATGATAAGATGATTTATGAGCTATTTGAGTACCCAAATAAGAAAATAATTCCATCCAAAAATTTCCAGTAAAAATGGGATCTCTGTCACTTATAATAGTATTTGGGTTTCCACGTAGCTTTTGAATTGTTTCCATAAATTCAGTAGCAACTGAACTTTATTTAAATGGATGAGATAATGCACAAAAGAGTGCATACTTGGTAAGTCTATTAACTGCCACCATGATGACGCTCCTTCATTTGGACTTGGTTAAACCTGTGATAAAATCCATTGAAACCTCCTCCCAACGTTGACTAGGAATTGATAAAGGTTGTAGAAGACCCGGGGTCTTAATTTTCTCAACTTTATTTTGTTGGCAAACCAATCATTTCGCCACAAACTTTTGAATATCATATTTAAGGCCATCCCAAATAAATATTTCTTCACTTTATGGTAAGTTTTTAAAAATCCTAAGTGTCCTCCTAAGGGAGAGGTGTGAAATTCCAAAAGAATACTTTGTTTTAGTTGGGAATTATTGCAAAGATATAAGTGATCTTTGTACCATAAGGAATCATTTTCCAACTAAATGTATCTGACATACTAGGATATTGCTGCAAATTTTGAATGAGTGTACACACTTCTTCATCATTCTTCCATTCGTCCCTTGCTTCGGTTATCCAATCTGGTTGGATAATAGAAATGCCACAAATAATGCTTCCACATACATTCTTGAGAGTTCATCTGCAACAACATTTAGCTTCCCTTTTTTTGTAGATTATTTCGAAGTCATAACTGAATATCTTTGTGACCTATTTTTGTTGTTCTTCTGAGATAGTCTTTTCTCCAAAAAGTATTTAAGACTATCATGATCATTTTTAACCTTGAAGTGTCTTCCCATTAGGTCAGGTCATCATTTATTTAGTGCATGTAGTATTCCCAACATTTCCTTCTCATAAATATCTTTCTGTAAATGCTTTCCTTTGATTGTACAACTTTCAGAAGCAATGGGTCTCCCTTCTTGCATTAAAAAAACACCAATTCCATTTCCTGAGGCATCACATTCCATAATAAATGTTTTTTGTGAAGTCTAGCATAATTAATACTGATGCTAGGCACATTTCCTCTTTGAGATATTCAAAGGCCTTAGTTGCTTCAGGAATCCATGAAAATGCATCTTTCTTCAATAATGTTGTTAGAGGTGCTACTATTCTCCCATAATTCTTAACAAACTTGCGATAATACCCTGTTAACCCAAGAAATCCTTGCAACTGCTTTATCGTTGTGGGGACTTTCCATTACTTAATGGATTTAATTTTGTTAGGGTCTACCTTAACACCATCCTAAGATACAATATGACCGAGATATTCCACATCTTGTACTCCAAAGAAACATTTGGAGGTTTTTGCATATAATTGTTTTTCCTTCAATAGTTTTAGCACCATGTCAACATGTTGAACATAATCCTTCCAAGACCTATTGTAGATTAGTATATCATCAACAAATACTAAGACAAATTTTCTAAGGAAGGGTTTGAAAATGGAATTCATCAACCCTTGAAATGTAGAAGGTGTATTGGTAAGGCCAAAAGGCATGACCAAAAAAATTCATTATGACCCTCATGAATTTGAAATGTTGTTTTCAAAATATCTTTAGTTTTCATTCTAATTTGATGATATCATGAACGAATATCCAACTTGGTAAAATAAATTTCTCCATGTAATTCATCCAATAATTCATCAATCACAAGAATGGGAAATTTATCTTGAATAGTGAGCTTATTGAGCTCCCTATAATCTACACACATGCGCCATGATCCATTCTTCTTGTGCACCAACACTACTGGAGTAGAGAAATAACTTTGACTAGGTTGAATTATACCAGCCTCTTTTTTCAATCATACGTTCAATTTCTCTCTTTTGGACATAAGGATATCTATAAGGCCTGATGTTTGGAGGAACACTTCCTAGAATCAAATGAATAGCATGATCATGATCACAAATAGGTGGGAGTCCTTTGGGAGTTTCAAACACCTTGGAATGATTGTCCAAGGCTTTTTGTGGAGATGCAGAGAAATAGATGATTTTGATGTTGGGAACTTCTAGTGAGCATAATTGTAGTCGCCTCATTTATCTTTCTTCGAAGCTTTGTTGTAAGAGTACGTTAGGTCCCTATATTACTAGTTTAGTCCCTTAGTGTTTTTAGTGTATCCCCCTTATTGTTATTGTTGTACCCCTGTAACCCCAATATTGTTATTATTGTGCCCTTACATTATTATTGTTAGGTTGACTAGGATTATATTGTGACCCCATGGACTCCTATATATAGAAGGAGGTTTTTTCATTTGTATCATCCAAGAATTGTTAATTCATGTAATGTATTGGAGGTTGCCCCCTTGAATTGGATTATTTATAAGGCATTGATATCTCTTTTCTTCTATTTTTGGAGTTGGCTTCACAACATTTGGTATGAAATCTTAGGATTCTAGGGTTTCGCTGCTCCAAACAGGTCATCGTGGCATTTTCGCTATAATGTTTTTTATACGAAGGTTCAGAGCCTGAAATTTTTAGAGTACAAAGTCAAAATCTTGAGGAACATCATCACACAATTTCAGAGCTTGGTTCACAATATTTTCGGAGATATTATCTGTGGAAGTTAGGGATTTTTGCAGGCTCCTGAATTTAACCTAAACAAATCATCACCGAATTTTCGCTATAAATATTTTGCTACGAGGTTTCAGAAGCTGAAATTTTCACAGAACGAAATCGAAATCCTAAAGAACCTCCTTTAAAAATTTCAGATCTTGGTTCGCAATATTTTTCGAGATATGATCTGTGGAAGTTAGGATTTTTTCAAGCTCCCAAATTTCATCTCAAAGAGGTGACCGTGTGAAACATGTCATAACTCTCTCTCTAAGCATTGGATTGAGATTCTGTAAAAATTGGTTGGAAGCACATAGACTGTATTTTTCAGTATATCAATTTCAGAGGCGAAGGAGGAAACAGTGACACGTGGAAATTCATAGAAGTTTGCTCTACTGAACCAGTCCATAATTAGGTCATCGTGCGAGATTGGGCATAACTTTGTCTTGAAGAATCCAAATCAGGCCAGACCTGTGGCATTCGAAAGATGATTTAGAGGGCTAATTTAGATCCGAATTTAAGATATTGAAGATCCAAAATCACAGAGATAATTAAGTTTCAATTTCGAACTCCTAAAAAACAAGAAAAAGGTGTGTATTTTTTTGAATTACATAAGTCTCGTTTGAATAACAAATTAGTTTGAATTTATTACAAGGGAATATTGAAGAATAGATATCAGTATTGGGTACTAAAATTCCCCCTAAAAAAATTCAACAACCATTAAGCCTTCAGAAGGCTCTACTATGACTCATGCAGACGAAGAAACACAACATGACATATCAAAATTACTAGAGAAAGTGCGCCAAATTTCGCTATCGCAAAGAGCAACAAAAAATGAAATGGAAGTTTTGAAGAAAGGCGTGGAAACGAAGATGGATGGTTTGAAGAAAGGTGTGGAAGCTAATATGAATGGCTTGTAATCTAAGATGGAAGACATGGAAGTGGGCATGGAAGCTAAGATGGATGACATGGAAGCAAAGATTGATGAAAAAATGGAAATCATGAAGAATGGTATAAAAGTAGACATTGAAGGTTTGGCAAAGTTGATACAAGAAATGTTTCCTTATGGTGAAAAGATAGTAGAGGAAACTCATGATAAGAACAAAATAAATTTTAATCATGATTTAATAAACTCTAATGTTGGACAGAAGAACCACCATATTCCAAAGATGGATATGATGAATTTTGATGGAAAGGATCCCGTAAAATGGATACTACAGATGGAGCAATACTTTCATCTCGATAATGTGTAAAACATACAAAAGGTATGCATTGCAACTTTACATTTAGAACAAAACACATTTGTATGGTATCGATGGCTTTGCTCCCGTAAAAAAATTGTCACTTGGTAAATTTTTACTGAGGAAATGATGTCACTTGGATGATGTGCTAGCTTTCTATGACGTACGAGAGGGATTTTTGAAAAGTTCTAAAACATGTGGACCTTATGTAATGCTACAAGTATGAAAATAAATCTAAATAAATTCACTATATCCAAATGGGACATACCACATCATGAATAATTAAGTTTCTCCCAATCATTTCGTTACCATGTGATGGATTTAAATAAAGGATTAAAGTACTTTGGATTCCACCTAAAACCAAACCTATATAAAAAATTTGATTGGAAAGTAGAAGAGAAGATGGTGTCCTTTGGATTCAACCTAAAACCAAACCTATATAAAAAATTTGATTGGCAAGTACAATATAAGATGGTGTTGGTGCAATCTAACTTAAAAAGAGAGGGAATATTGGTACTTGTCAAACCTATCCTAGAAGGCATTCGAGTATACTAGATTTCATTGGCTTAGGTTATGAAGACTGTATTTGAAGAAATCAGGAAATTGTACTTCAATTTATCTGGTTAGGATAAAAATCCAAGAAAGGACTTGTGTTGGCATCCTAGAAAAAATTGTTGCTCCCCAAAACAAATTGGGGATGGGACCTAAAAAATTATTTTTATCAAGGTACTAACGATCAAAAGCTTATGGATTTCAGTCCAAGGAAAAGGATTGTAGGTTCAAGCAGTCAAAGTCGAGTACTTGCACACGACCATAGTGGAGGATTGGATTAGGAACCCTGTAAAATAGGTGCATAATGCCTCAATCATATTTAAAGATGTGAACTCAACTTTCCAACTAATTTGTGATTCGTTGATATGGAAGGTGGCCAAAGAAGATAAAATTCAAATAGGGCTTGATCCTTGGACAAGTAGTAAAGGCTATCATAGACTGGTTTTTCAATTGACACAAAAACCTTGAAGCAAAGGGTTTGTGAATTGGAAGAGGTCTACAAGTTAGCAACAAAAATGGCTCACCTAGGAAGAAATTGAATTAGGAGATCTTGCAAAAGCTTGTAAATCATATACCAATGTTGTAGAATATGGCAATGTCAAATTATGGGAAGATGAAAACCACATATTATGGTCTAACCCTTCCTAGACTTACGCTCCTAAACTAGGATTTAGAGTTCTTGTTGAGGAAAGTTTGGTTGGAAAACCTACTTGGTGGTGGAGAAAATATGATGTTTGGTGTCCCTCCAAGGATAAAATATTCATGTGCCTATAATTAAATAACAACACTCCTAATTAGGAGGTTATATAAAGAGAACAAAAAAAAAAAGCTTTCGGCCCAGGATGTTGTAGTTTATCCCAACCAACATATTAAAATATTGACCAGTTAATTTTAAATTGCTCCTTTTCCAAAGAAGTATAGAAAGAAGTTGGAAGCAAGATAGGGCTAAGATATACATGGGAAAGAAAAATAATAGAATAAGCCTTAAAGTCTTAGTATAGGAACAAGGATACAAAGAAAATGAAAGCTCTACCACTCAATATTGAGTGTGAAATTTGGCTCACAAAAAACCTAAATTGTTTTAAAGGATAGGAGACCCTACCCATAAATTTTTAAATTCAACCTTCAAACATCATAAATGTTTATCCTTGGGTAGAGGAAGAACTAAAAAGAATGAGCAAAAAAGAAGTCAACAATGTGTATATTCTTGGGCATACATTAACGGTGCCTCTCAAGGGAATCCTCCGGTATAAGGCTCTAGAAGTATCTCGTATCTCTCCTAAAATTATAGCATAGTTGTAAAGTCAAAATTGAGTAGGAAATAAACACTAATGTGACCTAATGGCTCTTAAATTAACCCTATAATTGGGTCATCGATATGGTGTTACACGACTCCAATTTCGTGGGGATTCTTTATTAGCTATCTAATGGATTCATAAAATTTTATCACTAAAATTTTACTCTATAGAACCTTTTGATGATAGACTAACAAATAACAATGTTCTCACACATTTATGTTTCATATATACAAGGATATGAACAAGGTAGTGGGTGGCCTCTCAAAAGATGCATTGGGATTTGGGGCATGGTATTTGGAATATATCCATCTTTTAAGATGGACACTACAAATAACCCAAAACTGAGGAAGATGAGGCAATAAGAGAGAATGGTTTCAAAAATAGGGCACCTACAAGGAGTCATCTTTGATCCCAACAACAATACATTTTAAGAATATTCCTCGAGAATCAACACCACTTCCAACAACCAAGTTGAGGCCATGGTAGCATGGAGTGACTCAAATTAGTGCCAAAGATAACCTTTGTGTGAAAAAATCTTTAACTTAAAAAACCCTACTGTTAAATCTTTATTTATTTCCCCTACTTACATAAGTTATTAATTTGAATATTCAGAATTAAAATCGAAGTAAATACAGTTAAAAACCTACACATACAGATCAAATACTTAATAACATGCTCAGAGACAAAGTGACACAAGGATTTTCTAGACAAATGTCTCCGAAAAAACCCAATACGGGAAAATTGATGTTGCTAGCTTCTGGAGGGTTTTTATTAGTATGCATATTCTAAGTACAACAATCATGGGCACCAAAACTGGTTAACCCAACAAAGAAATATAAATGGCAGCAATACATCTATCTCAGAGACAGAAAAAAATCATTGATTCACACCCTCAAACGGGATTTACAAAATTCAGCCCCTTTTTGGCCTCTGGAAACCCCAGTGCTGCTCTGAAGCCCTCCGCGTCAGCCACTGCACTATTCAAGAAGGGCCTGCATCACCCTAGAAGGGGTTACGTTGCCCCCTGTGCTACCTTAATTTGGTCTACGTCAACCTTGCTTGGTTCCTACTGCCCCTGCTGGGCTCTTAGCTCGACTACATAGTTGTCGCCTCTACGCTTCTCTAGAATTCTCCTTCTTTGCCCTCGCTGTACTATTAGCCTGGGATCAAACCATCCCCGTGGCCAATACTGCCCCTCGCTGCAACTGAAACACTTCTGAAATTCTTAGCAAACCACGCCCTAGAATATCATCTTAGCTTCAATGCTCTGCTAGTGTGTGCATTCTCCAAATGACCCCAAACCCTTCTCTTATACTTTTCTCGTTGAAACATTAACAACCATGATCTAATCTCTAATTAACGGCTAATATTAGAAGTTGTTTGATTTGCATCACTTAAGTCATTCTCATCACATGACTAATTTAGTTCACTTTAATCTTTTAATTTTCATAATTTAAACTTAGGGTCCTTAATTAAAAAGATTAATTATTTGAATAAAACTTAAACCTAATGGAATTCTTCTAAACGCTTTCTGGGTCTTGGAGATCTCATGTACTCCAACTTCTGCACAAAATTTGGGAGCTAGAGCACATCTAATGCTACCCCAACACCCCAAAATATCAACACTCCCTCTTAGCAAGGAATGTGCTCTAGCAATACAATTCACCCTGAAGTACTGCTCTGATCTTTGGTATTGGTCTTTGCTTTGATGCTTGGCCTGCTGCCCTACATCATTGCACTACTGCTACTCTCGGTATTGTTGCCCGTGACTCTTCCATCGTCAATGCTACATTCGTACTGTAGTTCCCTCTCAAATTGCTACATCGTGCTACCAACTATTGCACTGCACCTCGGTTGTTGAGAGTATGCAACTGAAGGACCCCTACCCAATGACAAAGAATTCAATGACGCTACACCGAAGCTCCATAGGTTGCTGCTATGCGTTGTAATGCAAGGTGCAGATTGTTTTCCCAAATAATCATATTAGTACAAATTCATAAAAAGGAATTTTCATTCTATATGGTGAAAAAGGGAATACATCCACTCATTTAAATAAAAAAATAAACATTGTAGAAATTTATTGTTTATACTAAACCTCAGTATGAAATTTTGACTGGTTACAAGAAATATAATTTCATTAAACAGTTATAGAGAACCAGAAGTGAACAAATTTCTCTAAATCAATTTATGTTATATAAAAGAAGGCATGATTTAGAATAATTAACTAAATAGTAAAATGCTCTGCTTTTACGAGAATACATGTGCATTTCATCCTGTAAATATAAGTATAAATATACTTAAATTAAAAACTCAACTGAAAGTGTTCATAGAATTATCCTAGGGGGATATCATAAAAACAATTATTCAGAATATTAAAATGATATTAAATTAAGAGATTCTGAATAATTATATAAAAGTCCTAATAAGTTTGGCAGAATTTTGGAAATAATCAAAAGTAGAAAATAAATTACTGGAATAATATCAGTAAATAGAACTGGTGTCGAGATTCATTTTAAACGAATCTTTAAATTGTTGTTCATATAAATTACACATTAAACTATGTAAACTTTCCAAAGAAATTAATTAGGATTGTTGTTCCCTAGAAACTTTTTTTTTTTTTTTTTTTGTAAATTCAGTGGGTCCATTCCATTTTCTATTTATATTTTTAAAGGCAGGCTACAAAATATAAATGTTAGCAGTTAAACTTGGCCTCAACCTGCCCGCAGGAAACCATGTCTGTTGGCCATCTAAAAGCATGATAAGCAGTCCAAAACTGAAATTGTTTCATCCTCCTAAACTTTTCCTGAGCTGTCTCTTCTATGATTCCTATACTTGCTATCCTAAAGCAGTTTATACTTCTGTTTCTAAACAGTAATATCATCAAAATTTAAAACATCTATGAGTTCATTCGTTCTAAAAAACATACTGCTATACTTCTGAAGAAGACACTGGGGCTGGGTCTTTTGCACTGGTACCCAGCATATCAGTTTGATGTAGCTGTTGTAAAATCTGTTGAAGGATTTTTTCTATCCTTCCCACCTTATCATCCAGCCTACTAACTCAATCCACCGTCTGGTATTGAGTTATCTTTATGTGCTGTAGTTGGTCTTGAATTTCTAGAATCTGAGCCTGCATGCTTGTCCCCTGCTTTGCTGCTTCTGCTTGGGTATTCACTGGATGAAAGCTCTGCATGGCTTTCGCTATTAAGCATTTTACTATCCAATATGTATGGACAGTCTGATTGAATAGGGTGAGGCACCCCCGCGTGTTTCTTGGGTCTTGTATGAAATCCAAAATGTCTGCTTCTCTCTCATTATCCTCTGGTTCTGTTTGGATATCCATCTCCCATCCTCTAATGACCTGCCTTGTGTTAGAGGAATTACCTATCACATAGGTAGCAGCTAACGTTTCCAAGTGTTCCTGGTTTGTCTTACGTCCCCTTTTCTGCGGGACTGGTTCAACTTGCTCTGGCTGTTTTCCTTTGGCAGCCTCTGTTTTAACTCTTCGTTTTCCCATTTGCACTGAACACCTATAAACATGCACCAGTGCATCAACAGGAACAGTAACAATATAAAGCGTTAGATTATCATGATCAGTACGCCACCTTTGGACTTCCAACTCATGGCTGTCATACAAGCTATGAGACTTAACCTTGGTGATTAAACTCTATAATTTGTTAGACAGAAATACAATATTAACCTTGGGACTGTGGGTCAGGTAGTGTAGGTTAATTCTCGAATTAAGATTCCAGAAAGCTATAAGGTTAATTCTCGGATTCTCGTTCTGGGCTGCCTCATTATGGTTTAGCTGAGTAATAACTATTAATATACACTTGGAATTATCATTTCAAACACGAAATTAGAAAGAGTCACACAGACCGACCTGTGACAAATGAGAGAAGTATTTTTATCAGTGGTTCCATGTAAAATTTTACATGAGTTTTTTAACTAAAACAAAAACCACCGGAGAGGAGGAATTTACCTACAAACAAACAGAGACAAATAAATATTCATGAATATATAGATAAGTATATAAATGAAATTCCATGATAACAAAATCTAATAGAGATTGAGGAAATACGAATGGGATTATATGTACCCCATTAACCATAGTTGAAGAGTTAAATGTCTCTATGAGAGAACGCGAGGAGTTAGACACCTAAAACAACTATCATAATTTAAAAATAGCAATAAAACTATGAATAAGTATACCATTCGAATTTACTTCAACTGAGAAATTTCTTGCTGAAGACAAATGCAAGTAGAGCCATGGTAATCCTGTAGAAATTACTCACTGACGTTGAGTTCAAGATTAGGAAATCATCTTTAAAGGATCGACTTTAGTGGCGGGAATGTTCATCAAAGACGCCCCAATTTGCCAAGGAAGAAACCATAAACAATATAAGGAACGAATAGAATAAATAGGAAGAGATTGCCTTTGAAAATCACAAAATAAAAAAATTTATATCTATGCAAATATGGAGCCAGAACTAAACAGTGGATAAATTCTAAATCATCGGAAATGAATTTATACAATAGAACATTTCGACGCAGAGAGAGGGCAGAGCCGTTCTTGTCGAGAACTGAATAAGAAAACGAAAATTTCCTACAAACCAAATTGAGAGATTCATTACCGGTGACAACACCAAGTCGTATAGAGATGAAGCTTGCGGACAAATGATGGAAATCATAAGCTGGAAAGAGAAACAGAACGAAGGCAAGAAAATTTTATGGTAAATTGAAACCCAATTCAACGTATAGATCCCACCGTTCACGTGTAAGAATCTGGGAAGATAGGTGTGGATCGAGGTATGACCTCTGGTGTGGATAACGTGTTAACCAACCCTACCGATGAACAACTATAAGAATTGCATGGAGCAGATTTAAAAATTTATGATACAGTACTCATTCACATGGGAAAGTGACATAAAATAATAAAGTATTACCATTCCAACCATTCACTCTTGTCACATAAATGAAAATATAACGCCATGGTACAAGTAACATAAAACTTTATACGGATTTCAAATGCCAAGGCGTACTAATACGCAAATCCTGGTGGTTTAACGAAAACCACGATAACATCACTTAAATGCAAAATCACAAACTTTGCTAGACAAAGATCCTTGGCATTAAAAGTATGACATTATGCAAACCATTATCGTATAGAGTAATTAAATTTAAAGTCATAAGAGTTGAACGAAACACTATATAGATATATGCATCGAATTCATAACGCTCCTATATATTAATAGAATTCATAATACATGTATCGAATTCGTTATATGCTCACAAAGGTGGTCATTTGTATATCTATATAAAAGGAAAATCAAATGATTTTTCAATGATATATTTATAGCAATATACGTAAGGAAGATAAAAGTGTGTGCCACCTTAGAAACGCAACAAGATTAATATTGGTTTTCAATACAATGTGTTTAGGAGTAGTGAAATAACATATAATGGTAGAATTAAAAACTAGATTTTCTAAGGGACCAACCATATCAACTAATAAATTTAGTGCAATCCTAATATCCTAAAGCTTGAAAATTGTAACTTGTATTTATAAACTTAATTATGACAAGCATAATTTAATATATTATTCAACATTAAAATAAATAAATGAAATTATTTAATATCAATATAATATTTAAAATATTAATACATTTCACACTATTTGAAATTATTGTTATCAAATTATACCATTTAAAACAAAAGCAATTCATTATATATATATATATATATATATATATATATATATTAAAATTTTATTTAATTAAAAAAAATTATATATTTTATGTTAAAAAAAATCTAAAATTTTATAGAACTCTATGCTGAGAAGTTTATTTGATGCAGGAGCATCCAACTCGGAGGAGGGAAAAGAAGGTTGACTGTCTCGACAGGAAATAAGACTTATGCACGTGTTGGTAGGCAGGTTATGGAACCTGTATTTTAGTTTCTTTTTATTTTATTATTATTCAGAAATTAGGCAGAAACAATAGGATTCAGGACTATTAACTGTTTTGTTAATTAGGAGTCTCACTGTTTTGTTTTAAAAACAATTAGAAGTTCGATTGGTATTTGTTTAAAGAAAGGAGAAACTGATTAGACAGTTAGAATATTCCAGTTACCAATTCCAACTGAAAACAAGAAACTGTTACACGTTTCTTTTCTTGACAAGTATTTAAACCAGAAAGTAAATCAGATGTAAGGTTCGGAATTTTCAGGAAGAAAAGCATAATAAGAACCAGTGTTCTTTAAACATCTGCCAGATTTACAGGTACGGCTAATCTCACATATATATGTATTATTCTACTACATTTTGAATGTACATTTTAATATGTATGGTAAACAGAGTTAGGAAGTGAACAATCTTTGCAGACAGAAACCTGAAAACAACAAAGAGCAGCTATTCGATAGCGTACGAAAAGAGTTAGCCCACAAGCGAGGAACGAAGAGTCATAGCAAACAGTAATCAATTCTTTTTCCAGCAAAAAGATACGAGAAGCAACCAGTTACCCATCGGTGATACACCAGAAAGAAACCAGGTAATGCATTAAAAGTCCTTTCAAATTAACTGAGTAAAAACAGTCATAGATACATTCAGGAATACTTCAATATACATTCTGCAGAAACCCCTTTGTTTTATAATGGTAAACGCAAAGTAGGGTTCACATATAAATGAGCGAACAAAGCTCAACGGCGACTGTGGAAACTTACAAATTGAACCAGACAGAAACCCTATAGCCATGGGCACAGTTTGCCAATGGAGGGTTTGTTGAAATAATCCTCAAAGACCAAGGACGCAGAAAGAGCGGGAACCAGGAAAGACACAAAAAATTTCTAGGTTAATCAGTCACAGAGCAGAACGACCCTACCCGTTTCATTGGTTGGGTTGTCTCCTTTTCCGACAGGTCGAACCACGGACAACTCGAGACTGGTTGACCTGCACATGGAGTTAGCAAATAGGAGTTAAAAACCTGCCAATACAGTGATAAACGAAAACGAAGTTTCAAAACAAGGAACAGGGAACAAGCCCTGTAGCATTTACCTGGATATTAAGGAGAGATATTGAACGAGAAGGCAAGATGGACGAGATAAACCCTGCTCACCAGGAGCAACATACATAAGTAACTGGTGAAAATGAGAGACAGAGTATAACATGGAACTTCAACTTACCTTGGAAAGAAACCGAGCTGAGTTGAGAAGATTGTGGAGCAAAACCGGAAGTTTCAACCTGTAACAGGAACAGTGTAGTTAAACGGGCGAATTGTTAAGTCTGCAACTATATCACAAGAAGGACCAACCAGAGCATTGTCGATTTAGTTCAATCCATTTCTCCACACAGCAGAAGAAGTTGGACTCACAGTGTTAACACAAACGCAACAAGAATATACAGTGAACCAGGGCATAGCAACAGAACCAACGAACAAACCTATGCAGAGAAATCCCACGGCGCCGACGGAGGGGTGGAGCAAAAGAATACATCGAACCAGCAGCACAAACCACAGAACCCTTGAAGAACAAACCAGAGCAGAGAACCTCGAAGCGCCGAGAGAGAAATGAACTGAAACCGGTCGAAGACTAGGGTTTGTCGAAAGGCGGGAGGAGCGAGTATCAAGGCGGACAGGTGTCACAAAATACCAATCAATGAGGACAACGACTTAATTGAACTTTGATGACAGAGCAGATCCAATCTTACAGATCAAAGAATCACTTTAAAACCTTATCCGCACTTTTATTATGAATAGAGTTAACCCAAATCAATATTTATGCCTCGTGAGAATCGAGTAACCTTAGGATAAGGTTGCCAGCTTTTTATTTTGAGATCAAGTTAGAACATGGACCGAGGGCTTAGGCCTTCAATTTTTGGTATCAGAGGAGGTTGCAGGAGATAGGAAAGACAATGGAGGTTGGAAGAAGAGGAAGAGGAAGAGGGAGAGCAGTTTGAAGGATAGCAGAAGAAGGACTGCGCGAAGAGATTCATATTTTGAATCAGAGATTGGCAACAGTAGAAGCTGGGGGGAGGAGAGACCCAGCCGATGACAGTGATGAAGATGTGGCAGAACCGAAAGATGAGTTCGAAGGGGTGACACCTGAACTCAGATTGTTGAAATGAGTTCTGTTGTCCAGTCATAAGCCGAAACATGAGCTTTCCACTTATGACGGGAGTTTGTTGGTAGATGTATTGTTGGATTGGCTGAGTGAAGTCAACAAATATTTTGATTTCGAAGAAACTAGTGAGGACAAGCAGGTAAAGTTCGCTGCCACCAAATTTAAAGGACATGCGTCCTTGTGGTGGGACAGCGTACAGGCAGAAAGAAAAAGGCTACATAAACAGCCTATTAAAAAATGGACCAGAATGGAGGCCAAGCTGAAAGAGAAGTTTCTGCCTAAGGATTATCAAATAATGTTGTACAGGAAAGTACAAAACTTGAGGCAAAGGGGAATGACGATCAAAGAATATACTGAAGAATTTTACAAGTTAAATGTGAGGGCAGGGTATCTGGAAGATACCCCAGAGAAAACAGCAAGGTTCGTGAATGGGCTGAGGGGAGAGATACTGGATGAAATTGGTATTCTCTCACCCAGAACCTTGGAGGAGGCATATCAGTTCGCCTTGAAGGCAGAGGAAAAGATAAACAGAAAACAGAATGCCAGAAGAGGAGGTGGATCTGGCCGAGGAAAGGGGAAGGCCTTCGGTAGAGGCAGAGGTACAGGTTCGACAGAAGAAAGCAACAGTTCTAAATCTACAGGAACAGAAGAAAAGGACAACAACACTAGAGGAGGATGACCAGCCCAGCGAGGAAGAGGAAATGGTCGGGGCAAAGGAGCTGTCTAGTGCTATCGGTGCCAAAAGTGGGGGCACAAATCGTATGAATGTCCTGAGGGTGAACCAACAGGTGGGAGAGGAACTTATGTTGCTCAATCAGAAGAAGCGGAGACATAGCCACAAGAAGTGGAGAATGCACCAGAAACCGGTGAAGCCTTGGTGATGAATAAAGTGCTGTTAAAACCAGCAAAGGAGGTGGTGGACCCGGATCAACGAAATGATTTGTTCCGGACAGTTTACAAGTCACAGGGTAAATGCTGCAAACTGATCATTGACAGTGGGAGCACGGATAATTTGGTGGTCACAGAAATGGTGGAGAAATTGGGATTGAAAAAGCTGAAACATCCCACTCCCGACAAGGTGTCGTGGCTGCAGAAAGGGCATCAATTGTTAGTTGATGAACAATGCGAGGTGGAGTTCGAGATAGGCAGGTATAAGGACAGAATTATCTGCGATGTTATGCCAATGGATGTCTGTCATATACTGTTAGGAAGACCCTGGCAGTTTGACAGAAAGGTGGTTCATGACAGGAAAACAAACTGCTATAAGTTTGTTAAAGATGGGATCAAGCACACGCTTGTACCCATTAAGGAGGAAGGTACAGCAGAAACCAGTGGGGTAAAAGCACTGATGTTAGGTGGAAAAGAGTTTTTAAAACAGATTGAAGACAGTGATGTGAATTTTGCTGTTGTGAGGAGGCCAAGAACAGTGATATTGCACACTACAATTACAGATTTACCTGAGGAGATTCAAGACATGTTGCAAGATTTTGGGGACATCATAGTGGATGATCTTCCAGACGAGCTACCCTCTAAGAGAGGTATCAACCACTGCATTGATTTTATACCAGGAGCTAGCTTGCCAAATAAGGCAACTTATCGTATGAGCCCGAAAGATCATGAAGAAATTTGGAAACAGGTGCAGGAATTGCTGGAGAAAGGACTGATCAGAGAGAGTATGAGTCCCTGTGCAGTTCCAACAGTATTAGCTCCTATGAAAGGTGGTGAATGGCGGATGTGTACAGATTCAAGGGCTATTAACAAGATTACAATTTAGTACAGGTTTCCGTTACCAAGAATGGATGACATGATGGACTGTTTGAGTGGGGCAGCCTATTTTTCAAAGATTGACTTGAAGAGTGGCTACCACCAGATCCGAATTCGGGAGGGGGATGAGTGGAAGACAGCTTTCAAGACGAATGAAGGACTGTACAAATGGCTGGTGATGCCATTTGGTTTGAGTAACGCCCCCAGTACTTTCATGCGCCTGATGAATGAAGTACTGAAGGATTTTATTGGGAAATTTGTGATTGTGTACTTGGATGATATTTTAATCTTCAGCAGAACAAAAGAGGAACACTTTCAACATGTTCGAAGTGTACTGAGGAGATTACAGCAGAACAAACTGCTGATAAATTTGAAAAAGTGTACTTTCTTTCAAAAAGAATTATTTTATTTGGGTTTTGTGATTGCAGAGAACGAGTTGAAGATGGATCCGGAGAAGATTGAAGCAATAGTTAGCTGGCCATCCCCAAAGAGTTTGTTCGAGGTTCGAAGTTTTCATGGCTTGGCAAGCTTTTACAGGAAGTTTATCAGAAATTTTAGCGGGATCTGTGCACCCATGTTGGACACAATTAAGAAGGCCAATCAGCCTTTTTTCTGGACTGAAGCAACAAAAAATAGTTTTCAAACTCTAAAGAGAAAGATCACTGAGAGGCCAATTTTGCGATTACCAGATTTCAACAAACTTTTTCAAGTTCATTGTGATGCCAACGGTACAGCCATTGGAGCAGTACTCAGCCAGGAGGACAGACCAGTTGCCTATTTCAATGAGAAGTTGAACAAAAGCAGGCAGAAGTATTCATCTTACGACAAGGAGTTTTATGCGTTCGTTCAAGCCTTGAAGCACTGGAGGCACTATCTGTTAGGTAATGAGTTTGTGTTATTTTCTGACAATTCTGCTTTACAGTATGTTATGCAGCAGCACAAGTTGAATCACAAGCATGCAGAGTGGGTGGAATATCTGCAAAGCTTTACATTCGTACTGAAACATATCAGTGGGACATCCAACAAGGTGGCAGATGCATTAAGCAGAAGAGTTCTGCTCCTACAGGAGAGTACGGTGCAGGTGTTGGGTTTTGATCACCTGAAGGATTTGTATCAGGTGGATGTAGATTTTAAGGAGGCCTATGAGGCCTGCCAAAACCCTCTGTTAAGGAATAATAGTCCGTGGTTGGAATATAATCTACAGGAAGGGTTATTGTTCAGAGGAGGACAGTTATGCATTCCCGACTGTTCGATGAGAGAGAACATCATCCGGGAAAAACACAGCGGACGTCTAGCCGGACATTTTGGTATGGACAAAACATTTTCACAAGTTGAGCATTTCTACTTTTGGCCAAGGTTGCGACGAGACGTACAGAGGTATGTGAGCCAGTGCAAAATGTGTCAATTGGCGAAGGGCCACAGCCAAAATGCAGGTCTTTATATGCCACTACCCATTCCGAGCAGACCATGGGACTCAGTCAGCTTGGACTTTGTCTTGGGTTTGCCTAAGACGCAGCGAGGTTTCGATTCAGTAATGGTGGTAGTGGATCGGTTTTCAAAAATGGCGCATTTTATACCTTGCAGCAAAACCAGTGACGCTACTCATGTAGCACACCTGTTTTTCACAAAGATTGTTAGGCTGCACGGTCTACCGAGATCCATCATTTCCGACAGGGATGTGAAGTTCACCGAACATTTTTGGCGAACCTTGTGGAAAAAGTTGGACACTCAGTTACAGTTCAGCTCCGCTTACCACCCACAGACTGATGGGCAGACTGAAGTGGTGAACAGGAGTCTGGGAAATCTACTGCGGAGTTTAATAGGCGAGAATTCACGAATGTGGGATCGTGTACTTGCTCAAGCAGAGTTCGCATATAACGATTCACCGAATCGCAGCTCAGGTTACAGTCCCTTCCAAATCTTGTATGGCATGCATCCTCGCGGAGTGCATGAACTGCGAGACTTGGGGAAACTTGAAAAACGGAGTGCAGACGGGGAAGATTTTGCCCAAGCAATGAGCGACTTGCATGAAACAGTGAAACTGAAATTACAGGACAGCAGTCAGAAGTACAAGCAGCGGACTGATTTGAAAAGACGGGAAGTTCAGTTTAAAGTGGGGGACGAAGTCCTCGCGCACCTGCGCAAGGAACGGTTTCCAAGAAAAGAATATAATAAGCTGAAATTTAAGAAGATTGGCCCTTGCAAGATCATTCGCAAGTTTTCCGCCAATGCTTATGAGTTGCAGTTGCCGCCAGGGATAGGTATTTCGCCCATCTTTAATGTGGCCGACTTATTTCCCTATATTGCTGGTACTGAGAATGACGCAATGGAAAGGTCAGAACGGGACACCAAGTTTGAGGAGGGTTCTTGGATGAGACAAATGCCCACGGCACAGCCCCTTGAGATCGAGAATATCCTCGATACACAGGTAGCCAAGCGCACCCGGAGAAAGGAATATCTGCAGTATTTAGTCAAGTGGAAGAACCGACCAATAGAGGACAGTTCGTGGCTTGACGCGACGCAGATACAGAAAGCAGGTTACTCTGTCGACGATCTCATGGAACGGAGCCATGACTTTTTTCCACCCCGGGAGCCTGATGCAGGAGCATCTAGCTCGGAGGAGGGAAAAGAAGGTTGACTGTCTCGACAGGAAGGGAGATTTATGCACGTGTTGGAAGGCAGGTTAAGGAGCCTGTATTTAATTTCTTTCTATATTTTGTTACTCAGAAATTAAGCAGAAACAATAGGATTAGGACTTTTAAATGTTTTATTAGTTAAGAGTTTGACTGTTCTGTTACTTAGGAGTCTGTCTGTTTGTTTTTAAAGACAATTAGAAGTTCGATTGGTCTTTGTTTAAAGAAAGGAGGAACTGATTAAACAGTTAGAACTATTTCAGTTACCAATTCCAACTGAAAACAAGAAACTGTTACATGTTTCCTCTTTGACAAGTATTTAAACCAGAAAGTAAATCATATGTAAGGTTCGGAATTTTCAGGAAGAAAAGCATAATAAGAACCAGAGTTATTGAATCATCTGCCAAATTTACAACTACAGCTAATCTCACATGTATATGTAATATTCTACTGCATTTTGAATGTAAATGTGAATATGTATGGTAACAAAGTACAGGAAGCTAGAAACCCTTGCAGACAGAAACGTGAATAGCGCAAAGAGCAACTATCCGACAGCGTGCGAGAGGAGATAGCACACAGGGGAGGAATGAAGAGCCATAACCAACAATAACAAATTCTTTTTTCCAGCAAAAAGATTCGAGAAGCAACCAGTTACCCATCGATAATACACCAGAAAGAATCCAGGTAATACATTAAGAACCTTTCAAATTAATTGAGTAAAATCAGTCATAGAAATATTCAGGAACAGTCCATATACATTTAGCAGAAAACCCCTTTGTTCTGTGGCGGAAAACGCAACATAGGGTTTATATAAATGAACGAGCAGCGCTCAACGGCGACTGTGAAAACTTATACATTGAGACAGATTGAAACCCTATAACTATTGGCACGGTTTGCCAAGGGAGGGTTTGTCAGAACAACCCTCAAAGACTAAGAACGCAGAATGAGCGGGAACCAGAAAATACACAGATAAATTCCAAGTTAACCAGTCACAGAGCAGAACGACCCTACCCGTTCCTTGGTTGGGTTGTCTTCGTTACAGCGGGTCGAACCCACAGGAGACTTCAAGACTGATAACCTGCGACATGAAGAAAGCCAGTGGAAGTTAGAACCTGGAGAATGTCAATACAGTGACAGAACGAAAACGAGATTATAAAAACAAAGAACAGGGAGTGAACCAGACGTATTTACCTGAGTGTGAGAGAGAGATAGTAAACAGGAAGGCAAGTTGGACAGAGAAACCCTGCTTGCCAGGAGCAGCCGACATTAGTAACTGGTGAAGACGAGTGAGAGAGTCAAGCTCAGAACTCAAACTTACCTTGGCAAGAAGACGAGCCGAGTTGGAAAGATCGACGGAGCGAAACCGGAAGTTTCAGCCTGTAACATGAACAGTGTAGTCAAACGGGCGAATTGGTAAGTCTGCAACTAAAACACAAGGAGGACCAACAGACCATTGTCATTTCAGTTCAAACCTTCTTCTACACAGCAAATGAAGGTGGACTGACAGCATACCACAAACGCAGCAAGAATACACAGTGAACCAGAGGAAAAACAACGGAACCAGTAGACAAACCTATACAGAGAAATCCCACGGCGCCGACGGAAGGATGGAGTAAAAGAATTCATCGAACTAGCAACACGAGCAGCTAAACCCTCGAAGAAAAACCAGAGCAGAGGAACGCCGAAGCGCCAAGGAGAAAATGAACTGTTGTCGTGTCGAAGGCTAGGGTTTGTTGAAAGGCGGGAGGAGCGAGAATCAAGGTGTATAGGTGTCACAAAAGTGCCATTCAACGAGGACCGAGGTTTAATTGAAATTTGATGATAGAGCAGATCCGATCATACGGATCAAGGTACCACTTTAAAACCATATCCGCACATATCTTATGAATATAATTAACATCAATTAATATCTACGCCTCGTATGAATAGAGTAACCTTAGGATAAGGTTACCAACTTTTATTTTGAAATCCAGTTAGAACACGGACCGAGGGCTTAGGCCTTCAAACTGTTTTCATGCAGTTGGTTTTGATTTAACCAGATTAGTCAACATAACAATGGCACAGCCCCACATTTGGAGGATCATTTTCGATGGCCTGCGTATACAACACTGGAACTTCATCTCTGTGGAAGATTGTGTAAACTGGTGAACGGAGCGGAGGACACATTTCCGAGCTATTCCATTATTCTTTCACTGGACGGTGTGGAATGCACGGAACAGGCAGATCTTCCAGGGGGACAACATCTGCCCAGAATATGTGGCAACTCAGATTGTTCAGAGTTGGGGTGGCCTGTGTGCTCGCTGCCCTCCTCCCCGGGATTTATCACACCATATGAGACCACATTCAATTACATACCTTGCTGGGTTCTTTGATGGTGCAACGCAAAACAATTGTTGTGGGTGTGGTGTTTGGCTGATGATGGATCCAAAATGTCATTATAACATTTTATGGAATGGGGGACATGGCACAAACACCCAAGCAGAGCTATTCGCATTGTGGGGGCTGTTGTGGTTTGTAAAACAACTATATATTGAAACTCTCACGATATGGAGACTCAGGTTATTATTGAGCACATGAAGCACAAAGTGCTTTCTCTCCGCCACAACTTACACATTGGATGTACAGAATTTATGAGCTCCGAGATACTTTCAACCATCACTTTTCACCATGTTTATGGAGAAAAGAACAGGGAAGCGGATTGACTATCCAAAAAGGGGCTGAATGGTATCTATCGACAAATACACACTGTGTTATATGTGTTATAAACAACCATGGCTAATGGCACAATTAGTTGGGAAAATGGGAGATGATGATGATGTTGAAATTTCCCCTTACATTGCTAAAGTGGATTTGATGGTTGGTACAACCCTCCTTTTTGATGCCATGACCCAACAAATGATGGCTTAAACTACTGAGAAAAACAACGCTAGATTGGGTAGCAAAAGTCTATGTTGAAACTACCCACAAAAAATACCCTCAACTTGTTGATACCCTTTTACTTGTTTGACCAAATCAATGTTACCTTCACATATGGTTTTTTGTCCCAAATGACATTTAAATAAATAAATTAATTGATCCCCTTTTTGATCGACTATAGCCTATGGAAATCAAATAGTTTATAGGGTTGTTCTCTTGGGGTGATCATTCAGAGAGGGGCATTGCAATCTTCCCTTCCTGAGATTGCTTGTAGTCAAGCAACAACAAACTAGGATGTTGAAAACATGCTCTCCGTCGCATGTTGCGTCCTCTGCTGTCAAGTCTTAACACTTGATAAGATACTCGGATCACTTTGTTACTCAGTTTTCTTTCCTTGACTTCCAAAATCTCCTCAGGGATCAATACCAACTGCACCTCTTTGTCTAAACATGGGTGACTATGTTGAAGTAATAACATGTTGCCCCAATGCCTTCTTGAGGCATGATACATGAAAAACATTATGGATCTTGCTCCCCTTTGGTAGCTCTAACTTGTAATCTACTTCCCTAACTCTCGTTATTACTCTATAGGGACCATAAAAGCACGGTTTCAATTTTTTGTACCACTTTTTTTTAGAGAAGATTGTTTGTATGGTTGGAACCTCAAGAAAACCAAGTCTCTTGCCTCAAAACTGTACTCAACCCTGTGGCTCTCTGCATACATCTGTTCGTTTTGGGTGGATTTCAAGCTTTCTTTAAGGATCTTAAGGATATCATGGCTTTTCTGTATCCAATCTTTGGCTTTGGTAGACCTGCTATCCCCAGATGTCAAATCCACAAATGAAGGATCATCACAACCATACAATGCTCAGAATGGGGTCATACCAATGGACAATGTGTGGTAAGTGGTGTTTTAGTAATGCTCTCCTAGATTTAACCACTTAATCCAAGCCTTTTGTTGTCCTAACACATAGTTACACAAATACCCCTCAATCCATTTGTTCACAATCTTTGTCTGGCCATCCGTTTGGGGGTGATAATTGGTACTAGAAGTCAACTTGGTGCCAACCAATCTAAACAACTCTTGCCAAAATGCACAGAGAAATCTATTGTTTCGATCACAGACAATGTACTTAGTCAACAAATGGAGCTTAAACACTTCGATAAAAAACAACTATGCCATTTGCATTGCCTTATACTCCAATGAAATCACGAAGAAATGCACGAATTTGGTCAATTTATCAATAACTACATAAATGTAATTTCAGCCCTACACCTTCAGTAGACATGTGATGAAATCTATCGACACACACTTCCACTTTTGTTTTAGAATGGACCTGTGATGAAATCTATCGACACACTCTTTCACTTTTGTTTTTGAATGGGCAGAGGTTGCAATAAACCTATATGATGAGTATGCTTTGATTTGTTTTGCTAACAAGTCATACACTTCCTCACATGTCAAATCACATCATCTTTGAGGCCCTTCCATGAGAACCTCTCTCTAATTTGCATGTAAGTTTTGAAGTATTTAGGGTGTCCAATCAAAGTTATATTATGAGCAGTTCTCATAATCTTCTCCTTAAGTGTGGACTCATGGACTAAATATATTCTGTCATTGTTGAAGATAATGTCATCCACCACTATGTACCATTTTTTTTTTTAAATATTCGCCCAAATTTTACAATATAAAATTATTTTTCCTTAAAAATTGGCAACATTATAAATAGAGCATATATAAAATAATTATAAATTTGAATAATTTTACAAATACATCAATAAACATTTTATAGTTTGCATATTAGCGTCTAGTGAGATTTGCCAATGTTTTTAAACTTCGAGATGATTTTCCATCCTTAAAATTTTCCCCAAAAACCTTAAAATTTTAACTCACAAGCAAACTTATTCTTGGAATATTCCACCAACATGTGTGATTTCCAATCCACTGAAATCTTCATTAGGGAAGATGTTGCTTGTTTTCTAGAAAGTGTGTCAACAACAATATTTTTCTTTCCCTTTGTATACTCAATGTCAAAACCATAAGCTTGTATCTTTCCCACCCATTTTTGTTGCCTCTCATTCAAGTACGAGTGAAAATTTTCTTAGTACTTTTCGTTGCCAAGATATGTTGAGTTGTCTTGCTCTTAAACCATCTACCACATATGTTCTTGTATTTGCATCTACAATCTTGGCTAGCATTATTCTTTGTTCTACATACAGATTCCTAAAATGATTGAGGGTTGCATCTATTGGTAAGAGTGAAATAATTCATAGTACTTTCCATTTCTCTTTAAAAAGGCAACACTCACCTGAGCATCACAAGATGGAGTTTGGACCTAGTTGTCCAAATTTAACACTCCCTCTCAACTAGGGAGAACTCCATCCACCAGTGCAATCAAATATCTTCTCCTCTGATTATAGACGAGCATCTGAGAAGCAGTTTCATCTCCCACGTGAGAAGAACGGAATCTACTGCAGCAAAAAGGATGAAATTTACTGCAGCAAATTTTCTGTAGTTAGGGTTTCTGGGCAAGTTTGACCAGCGTTGACTTTGGTCAACACATGGTCCGAATTGGCTAACATTTTGTGGAGAGTTCGATTTTTGAAGGCCGTACTCAATGGCACAAAATTTGAGGTCAAAAGGTTGACTGAAGTTGGAGCTGCATTGACTTTATTGTTGCTGCCCTACGTTGACTTTTCTGGGGTATCACAAATTATATAGGGTGCTCCTCTTAAGATCAAATCCCTAGAAAATGTGGACTTCCCCATCTTAGATTCTACTATTGTCAGTGCCTCAAATGGCATCATTATTGAAAACATGTAGTTATTTATCTTGCACAAGGATCTTTTGGTAAATGCACATCCATATCTTCACACAAGCATCATAATAATCTTTCTGCTTGTGAAAATATAGTAATGTTTGGGTTCATTTTTGTTTGAATATGAAGTAGTTATAGTAACATTGATACAATTAATCATAAATTTAGAGTTTATAGTTTATATTTTGATGGTATTGAGTAATTCATGGTATTTACCCATGATATTGCATATATTTAAGTCTATTTAATGATTTGGAATACTTCGATGTGAGATGCCTTATAATATAGCCCATAGGAGTTGGTCTATTGGTTGATAGAGGCCTAAGTGGTTGGTATAGTCTTAGAGTGCATAGTGTAGGTCAAAAGCTCACTATTGAAACCATTTAGTTACTAAATAGTACATTGAGTGTGCTATAGACTGTGGGTTTTTTCTCCCAAAATGGTTTTCCCCATGAAATCACTGTCTAATGGTTATATATTTTAGTATCGTTTATATTGCAACTATCTTTATACAAAATTTTGAACATTTATTCTCTCACAAATTAGTATAGGAAACATATTCTACACCTCTACTCACTTTCACTTTTCAATATTGGGTCTTTAGTGAAGTATGTGAGTTTAAATATATGAGGGCTCACTACTTCACAAAGAATCCATGATGGTGTATGCATAGAAAGGGATTCTTCTAAACTTGAGCACTTGATGGGAGTGACAAAGGAAATGGAAGTACATGTTTTGTTATGATTTATTGGTTCGAGTCCTCATATAACTCACTTTTGCCTTTCTCTACAAATTTGGTTAGAGAAGAAGACTAAGAATTTTACAAGAATGGTGCCTTGAGAGGGATCGTGGTCTTGGTATTCAAGCATTCATCAACATCGACATCAACTCATAATATAATTACTATGATGAATTGAAGTTGCGGGGGTACTTAGGAGGCTAATAACTATATAATATGATAGTGTTGGTTGTAACAATTGATGTACATTGGTGTTGTTGAGACATCATGTTTCATCTTGTACATAAGGATTCAACCAGTGAAAGACAATTGCTGATTTGTTTGCTTTCTTTGACTTTATGACAATATTTATTTTTATCATTCATACTCATGTTTCACTTTTTAAACTTTCCTCCTTTTCATAGGATCTATCTAATTGCTTCATGAAGGAATCCTTATCTGCTTCATGGAGATCAATTTAGTGGAACTCACAATCAAAAAATGGTGATGTAAAATGGATATGTTCATTTTATGACTTTAGGATTTGTTAATGCTTACTTTTCGTGTAAAGTAATCTATTCTACATTTATAAGTGGAAGTGATTTGCTTAGTGAACATTGACATATAAGGCGGTAAATTCCATTTATTCATTGATAATAGCATTTTGTGTTGTTGTGAGCATCTTTCCTTGAGCTCAGTTATGTGATTCAACCTTGTCTAGGTCTTCATCATTTAGTGATTTAGCTCATTCTGTAATATGGCATTGGAGTTGGAAGTGTATCAAGAGTTTCATGCCTTTGGAAGACAAAGCTTCCACTCTTGAAGTCAATACTCTGGAAACTAGGGAGTATGTGCGACTTTGAATACATGTCGAATGTCGCTGATAAAGATGGATTAAAGGATCACCAACGTGTCTTCTCAAATTCTAGAAGACACGATTTCAACTCTTAGTCAAAGAAAAGAGACTACATTATATTCAAGATACAATTATACTAATCAAATAAAGAAAAAGGGAAAATGGGTTGTCATTGTGGATAGAAAATGGCTCACACAACTTAGAACTGTAGATTTCAAGGTAATGATGTTCTTAGGATAAAGTTCGAAGAAAAACCACATATTCTAGCTGTGGTAATTATTGAAGATCAACAAGATGTTAACAATGGTGATATATTTATTAAGGAAAGGGCATGTTACACATTTTAAGAAGCTCGACTTGAAGATAGAAAGGGATATAATATAGATACAACTCAACATAGATGGTTTCTTAGATAGTTCTAGAATTTGTTTATCTAAAAAATTATTCCTCATTGGGGTTCTAAGACATGCATGTGGATTGTTTCCAAATATTGAGGTTATGAGACTTGCAAGTGGATTGCAATAAGATTATTTAGTTTAGGATATCGATAATTTTCGAGTTTGAAGAGGTAAAATTTGAGAACTAGTGAATTCATTTTGGAGCTACGTCTTTATGAAGGTTATGATTGCTTATGTTGTTTTTTTGTTTAATTAGTATGTGTTTGCCTTTAATGAATATGTTTTTCATTTAGTATTATAAATCTTAAGAGACGGTCTTAAAATGTAGGGCTTACTTCGCAATGAAGTGACATGAATTTAGGATATGTTAATCTTCATGTTTTGTATACAACAATCTATCCCACATTCATAAATGGAAATAATTTTCTTAGTGCACAATGATATATTAGAACATTGTAATAAATGCATCAATTATTGATTGATAATATCATTTGGTGTTACTGTGAGTATATTCCCTTGAGATCAGTGATGTGACTCAACCTTACCTAAAGCCTTCATCATTTAGTGATATAACTCATTTGTAATATACTTTTGTCATTTAGTAATCTTGTGCCTCAACATCATTTAGTGATCCAACTCATTTTATAATAAATATTTAGAATATAATAACTCGTCTTTAGACCAATTTCAATCTAAAAAGTCTAATGAATGCAAAACATAGCTTTAGATGTTTGAGCTTTAAAACTTAACTGTTTAACAAATTTACCATGTATTTTGAAGTCTTTAACTTGAATTACTTATGTTTTGCATATATGTAGTAGCAATGCAAAATTTGAATTTTTAAACCCCATATTATAAGGAAACTTGATTTGAGTTGTATCTGCATACTGAGGTGTACATGTGTATTTGTGAGAGTTAAACTTATAACATCCACTAATACCAAATAAATATTATATCTTAGTTTTATCAAATATAGATGTACATCAAACAAATTGGGGCAAAATGGCTACCAAATAAATATTATATTTTAGTTTTATCAAATAGAGATGTAAATCAAACTAATTGGGGTAAAATTGATCTCTAAACAAATAACTCGAGTAAAAATTTTAGAGGCTCTATAGAAATTGTAAATGCTTTCTTCATAAAAATGGAAAAAAACATTAAAATTGCATATTTGAAAGGTATTGGTTTTCAACCCCAAAGAATTGTGAATAAAAACAAACTTCCAATGCATAAGAGCACCCTTTGATGAAATAACAATGTAGTAAAATTAATTCAGTGGTTTGTTCTCATGTATGATAATTGTTAGCTGATACCCCACTTGGAGATAGCAAGAGATTACTAAGCCATTTCAAAAGAAAACAATTATACTCTAAACAAGAACAAAGTGGAAAGGAATGGTGAATAATACACAAGATTGACAAATGAACTAAAGCCAAGAAAAGTGGTTCATAGATATATCTACAATATTTTCAATAAAGGTTTCACTAAATTTTGAAGATATCAACAAAATTTGTGTGAGATTTTAATCCACATGACTATGATGGGAGCTTAACCTCCTAAATTAAAACAAACATGAATATTTATTTCATAAATATGATTGGAATCAACAATATTTGAAAAAAAAATAGAACAATAATACTTGTTCATGTATATGCTATCACACACACTCTCAACTATGATTTTCCACCTTTGTGGTAAGTCGTCTAAAAAAAAAAAAAACCATTCAACATGATTTCCTAATTATCTTGCTCTTAACTTATATTTTCATAGTTTTGTATCAACCAAGTGAGAAACCTAAATCACTTTTCAATCTACAAGCTCATTATATAACATTATTTGCCTTATCTTCAAAAGGGATTTCTTAAATTATTAAGATAATCTCAAAACTATTCTAATAATGCGACATGCAAACTCGTTTGT
Source organism: Pinus albicaulis (assembly GCA_034641835.2). NCBI lineage: Eukaryota > Viridiplantae > Streptophyta > Pinopsida > Pinales > Pinaceae > Pinus > Pinus albicaulis. The sequence goes on along the minus strand of CM076584.1, from coordinate 1,128,371,075 downwards.
GGTGATAATCTCAAAACTATTCTAATAATGCGACATGAAAACTCGTTTGTGGTGATATGATTGGGTTTTAATATGGACATCCAATTTCATATATTTGGATGAGACAAAGTGGTTAAGACTGAATTGTACTACATCTATGTTTTAGGCTAAGGTAAAAAAGGATCCCAAACTCACTTTAATGTGAGAATAATCTCCAAAATAAAAGAGAACTAATACACAATCTATATTTGAACCCTTGAAAGAAGCATGAACATTCTAGCTATTTCACTAATCGAGTAAACAAAAACAATCACCAAATAAACTCCAAAAATAAAACACAAAACCATGCTACAAACTAACCATATTGCAAGGCCACTAACACATCTCCTCACATGCAGAAATGTAAACATCGTGTTCTAAGAAGTGCAATTCGAGAAAAGACAACTTAATTATGCTAAAGATGTTTCTAGCATCGTGTAAGTGTTTTCTACAACTCACATACAAATATTTTATGTTGAGATTGTAATTAAAATTTTGTCAATTGGAGAAGACACAACTTAATTATACTAAAGATGTTTCTAACATTGTGTAAGTGTTTTCTACAACTCACATACAAATATTTTATGTTGAGATTGTAATTAAAATTTTGTCAATAGCTACCCTTGTTGACTCTCATGAGACTCCATTTCTTTTATGGATTTAATCCATATTCCCACTTTAGAAAGATCTATAAATCCTCCATTCGTACATAGATTTGGAATTTCTTGGGTTGCTAGATCAAATCTGTGAGGATTGGGATATTGTCTCAAATTGAGTGATTCCAAGGCCATTTGAAGGCCATTTAGATGAATCCATGCAGATGTGAAAGATTTCATGAACACATTAGGTTAGTCTCTAGAACCAATAGGGAGAAGTACATTCAAGGTGGAATGAACAATACCAATTAATGGAATAGAAGGACCATATGACAAAAACGAGTTGGTCAAACGACACATGGAGGACAACAATTTAATAATTAGCATTTCCAAACTTCTTATAAAGGATGACAAGTTTGGTTGACAAAAAACGTAAGTGCACCCTTAAATTAAATAATTCCTTTAGTGTTGAGGGAGGTAAATCCCCTCTGCGGACAGAGGCGATCCCTACTAGCCCAGCAGAGGTCTAGCAACAATCAAACAATGTTATGACGCAAGCTCCTAGTTACGAATGGAAAGACTAGGAATAGAAGCCTACCTGGATTCCAACGCTATAATCTGAAGAAGAAGCGTCCTCGTTCTTCAGCCCCGGCAGATCACAATCCCTCCACGATCTCCGCGGATGAACACCTGCACATGGAAGAAACGAACAGATACAAGCATAGAAACCAGCATACGTAACTAAACATCAGTCAGAAAGGACATTACCGCATTAACATGATGGAAAACGGAGTGGAACCATAATCATAATCATCTATTAAATAACCAGCGAAGAGAGATTACAACCAAGTTCTGACGTCGCGGTCTCCTTCGGACGGGTCTCCAGTCGTCCACGTCTCGCAAAGCTTGCCAAGGAAAGGGAAAACCTCTCCAGAGTCTCGTGACAATAGTCTCCTTACTTGAGTCAGCCTTAAGGGAAAGAGAGGATTCTTTACAACACAAAGGCTCTTGGGAATATGGAGATTCAGAGCTTAGGCACTTCAAGACTAGCTTGCCATGGATTTGAGCAGGCTTTTATAGATGGGGAAGGAGGGAGTTGGGATCCCTATTATTATGAGATTGGCCCTATCAACAAGGAAGGTTCCATGGGAGGTGGCAAAACCACTTCCCTTCCATAGAACTCCCGTAGCCAAACCTCCCAACTCAAGATAGGCAATGGTTTCTGAGTTTGTTGAAACTCAACTTCCGCCATCTTTATTTAAAAAACACTCCTTAAATTGGCTGGCGCGACTACTGCTCTGGGACAGAGCGCCAGTTGGCGTGGCCTCTTTGCAGGATTTTCCCCATTGGCGCGAGTGATGAACTGTCTGCCCGCGCCAATGTAAAAAGAGATGTTTTTCATGATTTTTGTAAGGAGATGTCTTTAGGGCAAATGAAGCTCATGCTTAGAGGAATGCATTGATGATGTTTTCAAGGCATGACAATGTTCACAGGTCACAAAATGGGTCCTCCATTGTGTGGGACGGGGAATGGTAGGGACGGTGACAAATTACTGTGTAACAGATGCCCCCTAAAGTATGAGGCCCGAGAGAGAGAGGGGTGAAATGATTTACGAGAACATGTTCAACTGAAGGCCCACCGTCGGAAAACCTGCGTAGAAAATACAACCGATATCTCAAGTACATGATGTATATGTGGTATGGGCGCAGCCATCCGAAACAGAGTATACTATAATCCGGATCCAGGGTATGGGCGCAGCCATCCAGCGAGGATCAAATAAATAGACTCAGGTATGGTCGCAGCCATCCAATCAGTGAGTCATGCACATAATGATAATAATCCACAATCGCAGCCTGGATTACAATAGACACAATCTAGGGTCTTGCGCTCCATCTCGACCCAAACAAAGTACAAGTTCAAGCATGCGAATATGTGAGCTGAAGTCGAACATGCAAGAACATCGTCTGATTACCATCCAATGATGAAAGTTGTTAACAGACGCGAGAGAAACCACCAATAATGACAATGGTCCTCAAGGTACTACAGGTACAATCTACGGCGTGCGAATAAATGAGTTGATGTCGAACACCCGCAGAATCATTCGATCGGAAGTCAATGATGTAAACTTCACGTCGAATGCGACGAACCTGCCATTGAGGCATGCAGGCTCCAAGGTACCATCAGGAGTCTCTAGACCAACTTCCTGGATAATGAGTTTAAGTCGACAGGAAGTGACCTTGATCGAAGGTGGGCCATAATGATTCCCACATCATCGACACGAGACAGAGGAACATGATGTTTTGTTGTGAATCAAGATCGTATGAGAAACAAAGGAAGGTTGATATTTACAGAGGCCTACTTCTCTTGAACACATAAACGGCACGACAATGGACTTGGCAGTATTTGACATCAACGGATCAGAGGTCATGGCGACGAGGCAGTGAACAGATGAGAGGTCAAAAGAGATTACCCAAACCCACGGAGGCAAAGTGAAGCAACGAGATGAGATGTCCCCAACCCGACACTAATGCAGACAAGTGCCATGTTCAAGAGCGACATACTGCCGACGACAACGACGATGGTTCCATTTTTCCCCCACCATTTCTGGCGAGTACCCCAATTATTTTTGATAACAAGTTTGAAGGGGATAGCATATGCTTGTGATATAAGTCCGCCCTTCGGGCGAATCCATCCTAGTGCATTTAACGAGTCCTAGGAAGGAGGAACTCGGAGAACGTCATTTTGACTAGATCCGATGTCATCAGGGTTTAACGAGTCTGACAAAGGAAGAACTCGGCGTCTTTTCATGTTTAGAGAGTTTGAAAAGACAGCGGAAAAGAAAACTCCACATGTCCCTTTTCGTAAATAGTTCCCCAGATCCGAAAAGGTAGAAAACAATATCCGGGAAAACCTCCTAGTCGCAATAGGCTAGGGTATTCCTTTTTCGTAATCAATCCATCCCAGCCCGAAAAAGGGTTAAACTTATACTGGGTGAATGTCGATTCGTGTCCATTTTAACGAGATCGAAACGACAAGGGCTTCGGCGATCTTTTCATATTTAGAGAGTCAGAAAAGAGCTGAAAGATGACTCCAGAGTGACTTTTTCGTGTATTTACCGAGTCCGAAAAAGTATAAAATACAACTCGTTTCCATCCTCTAAGTCACAAAAACCTGCTGCTGCACATACCAAGCAAGCGTAAAACCCATTTTCGACATAGCATATGCAAATATTTAATAAAAATAACTTTTAAAACTCATTTAACGTCGAAAAAGTTATAAATATGTCTGATTGGTAAAAATAAAATTACTTTTAC